>JAOXYM010000009.1:8781493-8823665 GCA_028567055.1 Leptatherina wallacei
GGGAAGTCTGGGCTGCCCTGCTCAAGCTGCTGCCCCCGCGACCCGACCCCGGATAAGCGGAAGAGGACGGTACGGTATCTCGGTAAGTGCAGCAGCTGACAAGGCTTGCAAGTCACAAGCTACATTTCGTTGATTTAATCAGAGTACTGCAGAGGAATTATGAAGATGACAGCTTACTGCTGCAAATTATTCAGATGTGCATAGGTTTGTGGATTTGCAATACATCCAATTATTTTACAAACATAATCTTTGTGCAACAGCAATTTGGGGGATGTCTTGTTTTGTGTTTTCGCTCCATGGGAATGTTTCAACCGTTCACGTGCCAGAGAAAACACATCAGACCACACATCACCCTACACAAGTATGTGTAAGTCAATTATCTCATACAATCAAATGAAACACATCACAGAAATGCATCTGGCTGAGCAGACAACAATGTCTTAATCTGTGTGGTAAGTAGCTGTACTCTCAGATGGTGACGAGTCCTAGCTTGAGTCGGATTCTCCAAGCTCAGAGCGGGAAAAGCAGTTGTGGATATCAAGATTCCCCTGACACTCATTCAACGATGATCAATTTCCCATCCTCCATCCCTGACCTGCCCTCACACATCCACATCAATCCAACACAAGTAAATACAGTCAGTGGCTTAATGCATTTTCCTCTCCAGGGATTCTGCAGACCAAAATGGCACCAGGAGGTTAAATAAATAAATAAATAAATATTCTGTTGAGTGGTAGAGTGGATTCTGCTGAATAGTGAACAACCTTTATTCCTGCTGCTGTCTATGAAAGGGAATTACTTTTGTGTGTGTGTGTTTAGGCTTTTGAATCCAAGCAGCCATGGACATAGCTGCAGAGGAGAATGTGCATTAAAAGCCATGATAAAGCTCAGGTCACATAAGGATAGGGCCAAGTGTGTTCATCAAGTCTGTTATTCCCTTCCTTTTTGTTGTTGTTTTGTGAACAAGCTCAGTGATCAATAGTTTCCAAGGATACCATGAGATGAAATCATACGAATATTCAAATTAAGACAAATAATTTGATCTTAAAGAAATCAAACACTCAGAATATATTCAAAATAGATCACTCATAGATGTAGGGGTCTACGCAGGTGAGAGTAAACCACTTGTTTGCATGCTAATGTTAGCCACGCTAGCAGATAGAGCTTTCTCTTCTTGCAACTTAACCTCTGCTGGGTTTTCATTGTACACATTAAAATACCACCAAGCCACACTGGTTTAACCAAATGTCATTGGTTTAACTTCCTGCTATGGTGGTTTACAGCACCCAAGCATTAGAATAACAGAATGGTTGCTGGTTTTGTTATTGTTGTGATTCATGTTTTCTTCAGCTTGTCTGTCTGTTTTTGGGTGCTCCCGATGGTTGTCAGCTTGTTTTTCTTTACTCTCTTCTTCCCTTTTCTCATTCTGTCCCTTCCTTTGTTTCCCCTAGTCAAGTTCAACATTAACATGTAACTTAGCACTAGTCAAAATGAAGAACAATACTCAAGCATCAAAGGGGGCTTTAAACCACTTTATCTTGTTAGATCTCCAAAGCAAATTTGTTTGGCTCAATAAGGCAGCCACACCATCCTTCTGCTTGCTATGATGCTGGATATAAGTAAAAAAAAAAAAAAAAAAAAAAAAAAAAAGAACTAGAGAAGGTCTGTGATCTTCCAAAGATCCAATCCTCGCTTGTATAATTTCATGAGATCATAAGGAGCACCCTGAGTCTAGTTGAGCATGTACATGCAGTGATATGGCTCTATTTGCATCATCTTCTTAGGGCGCATTCGCACCAGCCCTTTTGATTAGAATCCTAGTTTATTTGCTTGAAAAGTCCAGTACGACTGGGATGGTGTGAACGAAACAAACTCTGATGCAGATCAAAGAAGCAAACTCTGGTTTACGTAGAAACGTTGGTCTCCATCCACTTCAAGTGAACCACATACATTGTGTGAAAGCAAACTTGGGCCGGAAGAATTTTGCAACCCCCAATCGTACAGTCCAGCAGAGTCCAGACTATAAGGTGGGAACGCACCATTTGTCAAATTTTTGGTGGGTTTTTTTTTCCCCAGCTAAGTCAATAATTTAGATTGCGGCTATATGGTTATGTACTAAATGTAGCATGAGATGATATGATGTTCAACTGGATGCTGGTGCCATTGTGTAAGAACCAAAACAAACCGAAACTGTGTAGCTGAAAGCCAAACGAGATAAAAGCGACTTGTGGAATTCAAATGAAGATGAAAATCTTCAGAGATCTCTTCTGTATGAGGAGTCCTCCAGATCGCACCATTACCATGCCAAGAAGAATGCAGCATGGAAATAACAGTGGAGGAATCATAGCTCTAGGGTGAGTATTAAACAGTAAACATATTAATACTATCTGTTGTAAACAGTGGAGTCGTTTTTCAGTCTGTCAGCTCATAAAACATATTTCATGTAGATGTCATGTTTGGAAACTGTATTGTTCTTGAAAGTTGCAGCCTGCTTCGATTCAGGAAGCATCCTTCTCTGCATACATCAAACATGATGTTGTAGCCAAGTTAAATGCCCTGGAAGCCAGTTTGCTTTGGAGTAGACTTATGAGAATGATAAAAACTGCAATGTGTAGCTGCTTTTAGTCTGAACAGTCAACCAATGTTGTACGTTTTTGAGATATTGATAGCATCAATGTGTGCTATGTCACTCTCAATCACTGCTGGGAGATTATGCCCCCTGAGGCAAGAGATGATTTAAAAAAAAAACCTAAAAGTTCCTCAAAATCCAATTGTTCTCAGTTCCTGAAGAGCAGACTCACCTAACATAAAAAGTCCACAAACTTCAACAGTTCATGTCCCATGACTGCACCAGAAAACTACAAACATGCTGTACCTTTGGCAATGACAGCTGGGACAAACAGCCCATGTTAAGGTGAGCATGCTGGGAAGGCTGACAGGATGGTCACTCGTTCATAGCTACACATCATATGATTGGATTAATCTCTCCAAACACATAATCTAGTTCAGAGGGCACATCCATTCTCACCCCAACCTCTGCACAGCAGATGCTGGATAAGCTGTGATAGGACCAAGGTAGCAAACAACACATCCAACACTCAGCCACACGTCCTTGACTGAAGAGCTGGCTGACAGACAGGTTTCTCCATCTTTTTAGACTGCTCTAAAGGGCTTGATCCAATTACAGGCACAGCTTACATTGTCTTGTTAACTTTCAGACCTGACTGTACATCCGGGCAGCTCAGAGATCAAGAGTTTGGTGGAGTTTAAATTGACAGAGCTACCTTTTCTGCTGTCACAGCGTCCTGTTTTACTCCATCACTGGTGGGTGATGGGAAAGCCAAAAACAAAAAAAAAAGCTGCCTCAGACATCTATGTAGATGTTGACACCATCAAAGTCAGCATACTCTGACAAGCTGGCTCTTTTTAGGGAGTCTGGTAGAAACACGGTGGAACCACGGTGTAGTAGAAGAGGTGGACACCTGCCATCATAGTATTGTCTGGCTGCCATGTCATGTTGACTACATTAACAGTTCCTTCAGTGAGCAAAAATACCAGTCTCTACCTATTTCCTAACTATGTTAATACGATTGTCATCAATCGTTTTTTTCTGTATCACTTTAATTTGGGCTGTTAAGCCCTTAAAAGCCCAACCCAAGAAAAACTGGGGAGAAAAGTCAATTTATGACATTTTTATTTGGCCCTTTAACAAAATGTGGGAAAAAAATTACACATTTTTTTGGGTGTATATCTATCATTTATCATTGAGTGACATGCCAAAATTATTGTAGTGTAATCTTATGCTTCCTGGTATCCATTAGCAGGCACAAGGCAAGTATCATATTGTATACTTCAGGGTTTTGAGCAAAGTTTTAAGTGATTCAAAATGTCTCAGAAACTGTATGTATCAAATATGATACGTTTGGCTTTATAGGGTTAAGGACAAAAATAAATCCTAAAACAAACCACTGAAGCATCCAATGGCAATAATACCTTATTCTGCACTGCTAGGAAAGATTTCCTGATCTGTACCAATGTTAATGTTCCTGCTTCACCTCTACTAGGACCTAATTAACACATTCACCAGTAATGATGATAAATGTACATTTCCTGACTGAATATGTGAAATATCCCTATAACACAATCCTGAGGAAAAGCTGAAACCTGAAAGTGGAACCGGCCGCAGTTCAACGACACAGACAGGACAGGAGCTGCATTTGATCCAAACTCCGCATGATTACTAATGAAGTATTGACCTATAAATGGCACTTCAGAAATGACAGCAACCAATATTGACCTTTAAAAGAGGAGTAAATATACGGACTGTTTCCCAAAGCTCAGCACCATTTGCGCGCCAAGAGGTCAATACCCAGACTCTATTAGAGATGGTTAAGTAAAACATTCTCCTGGAATTAAATACCACATTTAGTAATATTGTCAAATGGTCAAATGAAGCAGGAATGGAACATTTGATGCTGGCTTGATGAGCATGAGGCTTACTGACTGAGGAACGAAAGGCAACCTAACTGTGCGGTCAAAGTCTCTGAAATACGCCTGAGTGTTAATTGGAAACATAACACAACTGCTTCCTCACTCAGGCGTGTCATTGGAGAGGAAATAAGCATGAGCCGCAAAATATACAAAAGGATAAAAGAACACAGCTCAGTGTGATTGGAGCAGGCAGACGAGATGATGCTAAATATACATGTGACTGAGGAAAACACTGGAGTCTTAACACAGACAAATAGGCTTTTGTCTCAAAATGCTCTCACAGCAAAAACGAGACGTGTAATTTGTTGCATTAAGGTAACTTCAGCTTTGTCCTTGGGGCACATGAAGCTGTATCATTTAAATTGCAAACACAGGCAAAGACACTTTTTAGATTTTCCAGTAGAGTTTTGAGAAATTCTAGTTCATCTGAAGGATTGATTTGCAGCAAAGCCATCAGATTTTAGAAAATCTCTCCGGACTTAAGTGAAAAAAAAAGAAATAAAACCGCTCATAAATCCCAGAAATGTCCATTTATGTTTTAAAAAACTAGCTTGGACTGTGTTTTTAAGTATCATACAGGTGTACTATTACACTATCAGTGATACACTTTTGTCCTACACCCTACCCCCATTCCCTGACCTCCATTTCCCTGTTGGTCAGTCCACAGCAAATCCGTAAAGCCTCCCAGCATCTCCATGGCGACAGGCCTCAGTCGAGCAGATGGCCTCAGTGTGCCGCGCGGCAATTAAAGAGGGAGCGACGAGCGAGGAAAAGAAAGTGGGTCAGGATCGGGGAAGGGGGGGCGGGAGCAGGGCCGGCAACGTGAAGCTGCTTCTGCCTCAAGCTTCGGTATAGGCGTGTGCATTTGCGTGCACACACGCGCAAGTCTTTATGCATCAGTGCACGCCTTCCCCGGGTCTTCCCAGCAAAAACAAATACAGACCCCACGCCAGTCACAAAGCATCAGCAGTGTGAGAATGAAAAGAAGGGTTGGAGAGACCGGGGAGCAGAGCACACAACAAACTGGCCCGGAATCTGGTCAGAAAAACTTCCTCCAGAAAAACTCCAGCTAATCTTCCAACCAGATCGATGGGATTAATCCTTATATCTCCAATACAACACAGGCAATCACTGGACCATAAATCCCACCATAACCAAATTTCCCAAACAGCAGGGATGAAACACACCCTTGGCGATGTGGGGCAAATCCAATCAGTTTCCACTACTTTCATCATATATTGAGCAATACGTTGGAATATATTCTTCCATTTCATCTCAACTTGATGTAGAAGGTCTAACTGAGCTTCAGGACTCAAATTAAGGAGTTAATTGAAATTATCTAACAGACAATGGGATTTTTAGCCCATTACAGAGCTTTAATTTAATTTCAGATTGCATTTGTAATAGTATTCTTACAATTATGTAATGAGCAATGCATTTGTTTGAAGATAGCTTTAATGGAGAAAAAGAGTTGGTTTGCTGGCTTCCCGCAAAGACACAAAAAAGAGCTAATGAGCTGGAAAAGATTGAATGAACTTTTATTTGCACAAGCCTTTTCTTTCAGCGAGCAGGCCCCGATGTGCCTGAACACAACTTCAGCCAAGAACACTTTTTCAAGGCGAAGCAGAATCACCCCTGGAACACAGCCTTACTCAGGAACAGCATGACTCGCTGCTAACTCCCATCCCCCGCCGGGTCTGGATGTAAATCTCCATTCTCTAGTTCTCTTTTTCCTTTTTACATGTAGCCTGTTATTTTTTTTTCTTCTGCAATTTTTCTCCCATAACTTAGGAAGGAAGGCAGAGTCCCTAAACCTATTCAGAAGAGCAGTTGATACTCAGCCACCTAAGGGGCCTGCGTCTTCAGGCAGCAAGAGAGAAGGTATTTTTGAAGTTCTGCTGCTGCATTAAACAGCATTTATATCAAGTTTCTGGCTCTGACATTTGCTCCTCTGTAGCTTCTATTTTCAGCGTCATAATGCTGACAAAGAAGGTACAGAGTGTTAGGAACAATTGCGAGCCTCAACAACTGCAGCCATGTGAAATAAATATTTACTCGTGCTCTATGTGAAAGAGGAGGAAGAAACTGAAGTCCAACAAAAGCAGGAAAATGTACTGTTTCTACATCTGTGAGCGATGAGGGTGCGAGGTCAGCGAGTGGGAGCTCTTATGGCCACTTATATCTGCATAAGTTATTGTCGCATAAATGCTGTGGCTCATGCGTTTAGCATGTGGGTAGAAGGATGGGGAGACCTTGAAAACCCTCAAGCTTCTGTCTCTCTCTGGCCTGCTGTGACTCTTGGCTTCTTCACGGCTGAACTGCTGATTGTTGGGAGCTACAAAATGGCCCCTTGTGATTCCTATACTGGTATCAAAGTCCTCTGCAGATTCCCCACTGGTTAATTCCACTTGCAATCCCACAGCAAAGGAAGACGTGTGCTGCCAGAGCGGGAGCTCCCATGTGGAAATGCCTGGCAGAAGTTATTCAGCTGGAAGACGTAAAGTGAGGAAGAGGAGAGGTTGGCGGGGGCGGGGGGGGCATCAGGCATTTCATATGCAGCTATTCTGCAATGGAGATATTTACCTTCAGGGGAAATGGTAAAAAAGTAACCCAGACAAAATGTCAATGTGAGCTGCAATAAGAATAAGATCCACTATGACCTGAATTCTTTTTCCCCCTCAAAAGTAATCCATGACTATCTTGTCTTGACTGAAACCCTAATTTTACACTGCATACACTCAAAAAAAAACAAAAAAAAGACTAAATGGAGTCCATGAAATTGCAGTAATGTATGCTTTACTTTTGTTTGGCTGTTTATTTTACGCTTTTTAATTCAGGATTATTTCACTAAATGTGACAATTTCACTGTTTAAACCATGTGATTACGTTATATTTGCCGTAATGGTTCATATCTACCAAAAAATATCTGTCTTTTTACATAAAATTGTATGGAAATGGGTCCTGTTTTGGTGATATGCTTCCCAGACGGACAGTCCCTGAAATAATCCAGCAGGGAAGCCGCAGCAGAATTATGAGCATTTTTACTGACGTAGATCATAAGTGTAGAGAGCATGTGACCATCTCGTATTTATGAGTCCCTTTGCTCAATAAATGTCTTTTATGAAAAGAATAGAGCTTAACGCCCCTGTTCACATCCTCTTCCTTACATCTTGTGCTGTATTTGTGATACTGCTTTAAGATGAGTAAACACAGTGTGAGCACCTCTCAGTGTACAGCTTCACTTTGATGCATCCAGGTCAGGAGTTTAAGTAGATTCAGTACTGATGCGGACGGTTTGCTACAGCTCTAGATGAAGAGTTAACTAGAGCTTCTTTCCTCATGGTTTGGTTTTGTTTATTTAATTCATTCTTGAGACTAAACAACAAAAACACACAAAAGTTAATCCAATTATAACCATGAAAAGAAGCAGGGAGAAGAAAAATCTTACATGAATTATTCCATCAACCAGCCCAAATACCCCTCATTTTAATCGATTTTTTCAAAAAATATTATTCAGTTTATAGAGATACATTGTTCTATCATTTTAGTTCTAAATCTGGATTGTATTGTATAGTAAGTTGTTTTTATTGCTCTTTTTTTCTAATCTTTTCTGAAATGTGGGGCGGGAATATTTATTAGATTATTCAATTATCAAATACTAGCTTTAATGCACAATTTTTTACAAATACTGCTAGCTGCATATTCTATGAAACCAGCTGAGAAGAAGATATCCAGCAAGAAGGAGGCTATCCGGTGCACCTGACTTTCTGCAAACAAAGCAACAACAGAGTGATTTTGTTTGGCCTAAAATTGGAGAATCAATAGTTGACTCCAATATATTCTCTAACACAGACGATGCTATGCCAAAGGAAATAATAGGATAAATGCAAAAAATGCAGGTTACCTCACTTGGAGCAAAGCCTGCATGCCAACACACAAAAAAAGAAGAATTTCTTCCACTTTTTTTTAAGCTGACCTCAATCTTGCCAGCAATGACAAAACCCTGGGAAATCTGATGTCAGCTGTGATGCAACGTCATAAAAACAGAAATGTTCTTGTGTAAACAATTGCCATCCTTTCATATAGAGCAGTTGTCTATAAAGTTAATCACAGCGGGGGGGGGAGGGGGTAGAGAGTCATGCTGAGAGAAATATGGGCTGACCCGTCATCGGTCATATTTGGCTTGTCTGCCTGCGCAGGACGAGGGCACTAAGGAGCTTTGCACCAAGCCGTGGCACATTGGGAGCTTAGCTATATGTCAGGGAGAATAAATAAACCTGTGTTTGTGTTTTCTAAGCAGCCAGCCCCCCTTTTTCCCCACCTCCGCCTTCATTCAACCACCAGCACTGTTGCTGCACCCCCTTCACCCACTCCCATTTACAACTGCGCTGTTGCTTTGAAGCACAGTCAGCTCCCGGAGAGATATCGGTGCGGAATATTAAATGAGCGAACACCATCACTCATTAAAAAGGGAAACATTTCATGAAACAAACCCCCTTTTGTATCAAGTGCTAACCAAGCCAACACTCAGCATGCACCGTTCTCAAAGGCGTAGCAAGGAAACTGGAGAGAGAGAAGACAGGGGAGAAGAAAGATAAGAGTCGGGGGTGAAAAAGTTGGTGCAGGAGATCAGCTCTGAGCCTGGTGAAAGCCCCACTGCTTTGTCTCCATGAAAAAAAATGTCAGTACTCCTTTAATTCCAAACATTTTTGCAATGATGGTTTGAAACAGCTGCTCAAACTGAGAAAAGTTCAATACTTTACTTAATTTGAACATCTTCTGCGAGTTATAATTCCATTTCAGTCGGACCCCTGGGGGGATTTATGAGTGGCTGGCTGTGCAGCGGGGGAGCTGGAGGGCATGTAATGGACTTGATAGATATGATTTTTCAAGGTTTTATGGATGTTTTCACTCAGAAGTTGGAAATAGTTAATGCAAACAATTTTGGATTAATTAAACTGAACTGCTTGAGGTCACAAATTCAGATCTTCAACAAGATTCACTCAAAGTGGGAAGCCACACGACATCTCCAAAGACACCAAGGGAAAACAACTCTTCCTGATATGTTTACAGCACTATGACTGTGAGTTTCACATAAAAACAGCAGCTAGTGAAAAATCGACTGCACCACTGGTGCACTAATGAACTGCTGTAAATTCACTGTGGATTTATAACAGCGTTTCACAGCCATTATAATTTGCAGTTAAGTAACCATGCTTCACATCTAAATGAACAATTAATGCAATCAGTTCAGAAATTACAGTAGACAACCGTAATTTATCAGCATAAAACTGTATTTTCTGTCACAAAGCTTAAAAGATCTGAAATGCTATAGATTTTCTGTAACAGTGAGTTGCTCTTTGTTTGTTCCATTGTGTTTACAGTTGAGTTGCTCAGGTTTTATTTACTGTCATGTTACATTAGCGAAGCTCTGACACAATGAGTGCAGTGGGTGTAGGGCAGACTTAGCCTCTGCTACACCGCATCATGCACCGCACTGATAATGAGTAATTCTTCCAACATCAATTTAAGTCAATTTAATGTTACTGAATTAGAAAATGTTAGTTGTTAGATAACTTGTCACATCACAAAGCGGTAGCGGCACAGTAATATGTCATTTTCTAATGTTTTAGTTACGTGACAAAATAAATTACAGTTCATTCATTGTAAACTAACAGTACAAAGCCGCCATTGTTAGCAATGTTTTATGGTTTAATTCTTTACAGTTTATGGAATGAAATGATCAAATCGGAGCAAAGAACCAGGAAAAGAAAGTCTCTGTTTTCAGGGAGAAAATTGTACCTTATAGTTAATTTATGGCCTCTGCTGGTCGACTGGCAGCCAACTGAACTGATTTATCAATTTGACCCAAGACAGTAGAGGCAGAGAGCTGCAGGCCAGCTCTCGTCAACAGACTGCACAAGTCAGCACAATATTCACCTGAGACAAGCAACAGAGAACATGGCAACAGCATCCCTTAGTTCATCAAGTTTTACAATGAGTCCACCTCAACTGGTCACGAGACCAATACACAAGTGTTTGTAAAGCAGAACTGACCAAGATGCAGATAAGCCTCCCAACTAATGAAGTCAATTTAATTTAATAAGTCAGTTTCCCGTGACACTAATTGGCGGTTTTCCTGTGGCACTGCTCAAAATTGAGCTACCATGACCTAGTGGGAACCATTTTCCCCTTTTACACTTGGACTCAGTGGGTTGTTCACAAACTACTTCCCAGTTCTTCTTTTCTCATTAATGGAGGCACACCAGCCCAGCTGCCTGTTGTAAATTGACTTGTTCAGGCAGTTACACAGGGGGGTGGGAGCCACACTGATCAGATATGCTGTATTTTAAAAGGCATACACTCTTACTGGGAAGGTCAGGAATTATCCACCCTCTCAATCCCCTATCAGCTCATGAATAAATGCCCTAGTTGTAAACCCAGACATAATGAGCAAAGAATGCTATATAATGCATTTACCGTCTTCTTTTAAACCATCTAAGCAGAAAATACAAGACTGCACAAAAAAACAGGAAAATTATGGAGAAAAGGTTGCATTTTCTTTGCATGGAAGCTTGGAGAAAAACCCAAATGAATGCTGCTCTTATAATGAAATAAATGAGCTTTTAACCAAAATTACTGACCAGTAACTACAGTAACTGAGCACTGAGGGAAAAACATGGCAGATAAACTCTAAGCTAAACTAAGATAATGGTCAGGATCCTTCCAACATGTGAAATTATTCACTTTTTTTATTTGAAACTTACATCTCAATAAAACATAATTTCTATTTTAAGATCCTTGAGAAACTATCTGACTAATGGCTGGGAAAATATGGAACAAGACTAGTTTGTCATCCCCATTCCTCGCTTTCAAGAGCAGAAGTTTAACCATTTAATCCCTTGACAAGGATCGGCTAAAAAAGAAAGCGACCCAACAGATTAATGCCAAATCAGAAAAGCTCAGGGCTAGATCTGAGCCTTACTATTGATTTTATTTTCCCCTACTTTGCTGATACTGTGATTTAAGTCCAAACGGAGAAGAATTTCAATGATTTATAGTAGAAAATGGCAGCTGCAGCTGGCTGATAAAGGCATGCTCGTTTCTGATATACAGTAGCATGACGACGACCTGATGTGAGGACGCCTGGCAGAAACTACTGTCTCCAAAGAAATAAGAACCTAAAGAAAAGCTGGTATACTGAAGTGTATGTTCTGGCTGTCTGGTAACCCTAGATGACCGATGTCTGCAACAAACATTATTTCTGATATTTGAATAAACCTTTCTATCTCCTAAAATAGCTTCATCCAGAGACGGAGATCTGATCCGGACCATTTCATCATCAGAAAGATGTTCCCATGAGCTGCACACTTCCCACTCAAGGCCTACTCAAAACTGTTCATATCCCTAAATGGCATTAATGCAACACACTCCAAACAACTGCAAAGGTAAATCTAACACTCATCCAGACTTTAATACTAATTGTGTGACCTTCAGCATGCAAGCGACCCTCCATTTATAAGCGTTCCTTTTTTTTTTTTTACACTCAGAACTTAATGCCATGTTTTATTCATCTGTTTTGTGATATGCAGTCTTTACCCAGAAACAACAAGAGTTGTGCATTCTGAATTTACAAAGAAAGATTGGCTCACGTGGTTATGGGAAAACAAACAAAAAAAGTAAATAAATATTCTTGAAATCAATGAAGAGCAACTCCACTTCCCCAATCACAGCAGACACGGAAAGAAATCTGGACTTTTAAAGACTTTTGATGCAGTAGTTTGAGGAGGATTTGCTCAAGAGCTGACAACAGAACCACAATGAGCTAAATGCCAAATGAAGTTTGAGTGGCCAAGAGCCTCCATTAGTTCCTACAGTATAAAAACTAAGCTCCTGTCAGCTCCCCTCAAACCAGTCTCCCAGGACTCACAGCGCTCTCACCCATCCATCACCTCAGCGGGGACCAAAGGGAGACTCCCCAAAGGACCAAGGATCAAAGCAATTTGCATTCAAACTGAAGCCATCAAGGCCCAACAATCCCATAGTGACACTCTCCATTTCATTATATCACAACTGTCATTCACATGGAATGCAAAATGCCATGAAGCAGCAATTACAGTTTTCTCTGAAAGAGAGAAAAAAAAAATTAGAAGTGTTAATTACAATGTTCCAAAGGCCAGCAGTGTGTTTCCTCCACGACAAACAGGCGGGTGACAAATTAATGAAAACGCCTGAGCGAACAAGAGGATGAAAAAACCAACGCAGGTGCTTTCACACAGATTCAACGCATGCTGCAATTAAGCAACTTGTCATCCACTCGTGATTTGTGTTATGTATGAAAAATACTGAGCATGCCCAGTTGGTTCAGATGTTTTGTGAAGTTGGTGAAAGGAAAATATACAAATGTCTTTCACAACAGCAGATTACCATTTCCATTGTAAGACCAATGATCATTAATGCCACTTTACTCTGTCCTTATAGGAATGTTCTGCCGCTTATGTTGGAAAAGTAGAATTTGTCAAGTGTCATTTGTTCACGCAGCCATGGCTCTCAAGAGAGCTTGCCCCCGCTCCTGAAAAAAGTCCTAGAGGAAAAAACTGCGTCTGATTGAAATCAATCTGATCAGAGATTCTAACTGACATGTTTACATGGACGCTAGATAAATCCATCCCATCAGTTGTGCGTTTACATGACGGAAGATTTAATACATTCATAACGCATAATGCGTGCTAATTTGGAAGAAGAGAAAGGAGAGGTTTTTTTTTATTTCAAGCTTTTCGACTGTGGAGATGCTCCATTATCCTTCACTCTTTTAGTTTTCAACAAAACACACTTGTGGAGTCTGTCCAAGTCTTCCCTAAACCTCATCACACCACCTAAGCCTCACATGGTTCAAGCATGCACAGACCCAACATGCACTACAGAAACCATCAGAAGGAGCGTATACGTGGTTATTTTCCCTGCTGATTAGATGGTGAAAGGCTTTAAACCACCCCTTTTGATCGGATTGGAAATTCTTTCAGATTGAGGCCGGTCAGATAAGCTGGGATGTTTATATGACACATTTTTATTTTATCTGGACGTTCAATCGGATCAAATGGGCTCCCTGTAAATGCAGCTAGTGTCATCGTGTAATCAGGGCCTCAGTAGGAGCATTGACTTGTCAAATAAAAATGCAGAATCAGAATGTGATCAGACTTTCAGCAATAGAATCCTGTTGGTAGTTACATGGTCATATTACAGGATGGCTGCAGTAAATTCCTCTTTTGTTGATGTGCGAATGTGTGTGAGGAAAGGGAGGGCATTTTCGCTGGCAAGGTTAGGGTCTAAGTTGTTTTGATAATAAAGCATTTTTATTCTGGAGTGGTACCTTCCAAGGTTTCACACTCCTACCCAAAAGACATGAGATGTCTGTGAATAATTTGATAAGTATGAAAATGATGTGAATCAAATGCGATGGCCTTCGCGGTTGTCAGAACACCTATGGAGGATTTTCTTCAAATGTGCTGAACAGCACATCGTTAACAGAAAGAAAATAAGGGAATTTGTTTATGAGGACAAGTATGCCGTCGCTCCACTGAAGTTTCTGGCTGCATGCGGTTGGCCCAGCATCTTCCAGTGACATCCAATGTTTGCTTTTTTAATCTGTCACCTGTTTGCATGGGAGGAAACACTTCTCTACCTGTTTCAGAGCTCATCATCAAACACTTACTCCAACACACAAATGTGCTTCCAACTCTCCCCGAAGCCCCTTAACTCCACAATCAATCAATCCAACTGTAGTGCATGACATTTCCAAACACAAAAGGGTTTTAAATTAAACTGGGAAACAAATACACCACGCTGAAGCACAGCATGTGACCATCTGTCACAAGTCAAAATCAAGTGTTGTGTGTCAGGCTTTGGTGACAAGGGAGTGGATAGAAATCAACTAGTTAGCTGTCAAAGTAATCCTTAATCTTTGCAACAAACAAAACATGAACAATAAAACATGAATTGTGACTACCATTTCTGAGGGGACCCCTCGTGAGAATCAAAAATATACATGGTTTAAGGTCAGTGATACAAAAGTTAATACAGCTATGTTGTACAGCTCAAAACATTTTAAAAGGAACTCATTTGGAATGTCTGACAGAAGCTAACAGGGGTTTGCCTCCAACCTGCCGAGTTACTACAGACAAAACATAATTTCCAATACTGAAATAATAGCACATTTAAATGTCAATGCACGTCCACCATTCATAGTTCATTTCCTAAATGTTAAATCCAACCAAGATGAGGAATAAGAGCTGGAAAATCTTCTTACGCCAGTGCTCAGAGTGATATCTATATGGGCTGGTACAGCACCAGCTCCTGCCGATGCAGCCAACCCATAAACAACCACCTGGTTGCTAACTCAATTCACACTCAATTAAATCCCAGTCTGGAATACAGAAGACTGAGTATAAGAACGCAGGAGCAGAGCTACTGTTATTGTTCACAGACCCATTATTCTCAATGTTCCTTTTTTTTGATAATCTATTTGGCAAGCAGCTCTGAATATTTCTGTTTATTAATTTGGCACTGTTGTGTTTTCCACAAATGGTTATTACCATGACAAGCACAAATGGTTTTCCCTTGTGGGTCACTGCAACAGGGCTTTTTTGCAGTTACTTGCATTTGTCAGGGCCTTCCCCACTTGTTTGTGCTTCGGTGATGAGGGAAGAGTCTGGAACATGTTGTATATCAATTAGACCATCAAAGAAGAAAGGGCATTTATGGCAACGCCCTTTAACCTCAGGGTGAAAAGACCAAATTCTTGTTTTTTGCATGTCAAAAGTGGATCCAAACAACAGCTTAAGAAAAAAAAAACGTTTAAAAATGTGTCGCTCTTCATGGAGATGTCTGAACACCTTCATTGTGAAGTCACTCTGGTTTTTAAATGAAGAGAAGACATGAATTCATTCAATGTCTAATTATGCTTCAAAAACAACTCCTGCTTTAAAGGAATAAGACATTTCCTGAAAGCTTGACGTGCAGTTTTTGAGACATTTTCCACACCCTTCATTGAGCAACTTCAAAAGATTTGCACTGTGAATCCCGCGGGAACTGGCTAATCCTGATCTTCTCCGCAAGCAAAGGGATCATCTCAATGTAAATCAGACAGGGCTTTTGATCAAAGTATTCAATCAGTCTTAAACACATGACCCCACAAAGAGCCTCGCTGCCAACAAGGTCGACATCTTGATTGTTCTCAAACTCCAAGAAGGCTAGAAAAAAAAGTGAATGTGGAAAAAATATTCCAATTGGAAAGATTTATTAAGCTAAAATAGGGACCAGGAAGTAAAACCAACAAAGCATTAGAGGTAATAAACAAGCTGCAGCCTGTCAGGGAAAATGAGGCCATCAGCAGCCTTTAAAACAACATCAGATATATTTTGACCACACTTGACCCTCTTCCATTTTTCTTAAATGGAGGCTCCAGACACAACTTACCAGTCCAAGATGTCAACAAACAAGTCAACTTTCAGCTGATCCCTAAAAACCCCTTCAGCAAAACAGACCATAGACATGCATGGCATGTTGTGGGTTTGTTTTGTGTCCCAGTTACAGGTTATCAATATAACCTGGGGAATGATGCTCCTTCCAAATAAGTCGCACACGATTATATTAGGGATGCGTTTAAATAATTAGGCCCACTCCTGGGAAGCTTTAATGTCAGGATGATCAATGTCAACATATCACTCCATTCATACATAGCAACCAGTGTCTCCTGAAATTTACCACCAATCCACAGAAATATACTGCTCCCTTTCTAAAGAAGTGTCAGAAAGGCTAATAAAAATTTTATAAACTGAATATCATCACATTACAACTGAGTAAGAAAACAACAACACAACGAAAGGTTTCAGTGTTGCATTAAGAGTTTAAAGAGAGATGTTACTATTCAACCAGTACACATGATCTGAGGATTACATGTTTCAATTATCATTCCACAGCTCTCTGTGTCTCCGAGTTGCCATTAAAATGAATTATTGGAAAACTTGGAAGGCTGCTGGCCTGCATGACTCGCACATATCGCCATCTGCCTGCTGCCTGGGTAAGTTCATTATCTGGCAGCCAAATAAGTATTCTGCAGCTGTTTTAAGTGGGTTGGATTCTACGGAAGAAACACTTTCCAGTGTTTCTCTCACACGTTTCTCTCACACATCCTGTCGCAAAAAGAAAGAGCAAAAAAACAAAACACAAATCATGCAAGCAAATGTGTCCACATCTTCATGCATTCAATAAGTCTCTGTCATTGCAAGCACACACACACACACACACACACACACACACAGAGATAGAGCAGGGAGGTTATGGAAGAATAAGGCAGATGATGATTTCCTGCTGTACATTACTGCGGCTTACCTTGGATGTGCAGCGCCAACAGGAGCGCCCATATCCCCCCACACACCGCCATGGCACCTCAACTATTCGGATTTTGTCTGATAACCTGAGAGCGGATGGACAGGGCTCACTCGAGACGACAAAGACCACGCATGCAACTTCTGCAAATCCCACTTCGGTCCAAACTAGTCTACCTCCCTGACCGAGCAGTAGGAGACTTTTGCAAAACTAGAGGATCGGTGCTGCGCTCCTCCGTGCCAAAGCATCAATTTTGCGTCTGCGGCGATTCCTCTGGCTGGCGGAGAGTTTGCACTAAGGAGAACCTGGCTGGGTCCCCGGAATGAGATCCAATCAGCTGCAGAGTTGTCGATTAGGTTTTGAAGTTATTTAGAAAATCTCAGATTAGAGAAATGAGAGCTGAGTTGTCATCAGAAGGGTTCTTTCAGTTTAACCATCTAGCCTTTGTTGCTCCATCCACCGCAGCGGCTGCTGAACTCTCTCTCTCGCTCTCTCTCTCTCTCCCCCACTTCCAGTATTATGGATCAGAGGTAAAGTGGGCGGGAGGTCCTCGGTCGATGTTTTGCTGGGAAGTTTCCAACACTGGGAGAGTTTCTCCAAGGTAACGTCGCCTTTCCGTCTCCCGTTGCAAATGCACCTAACAGATTACTTGTGGTGTTACCGTCCCTGTTTTAGTTCCGCAAGTTCCCGATTCCTCCTGTCTGCAGCAGCCACCGGCGGGAGAAATGAGTACAACCGGCAGATGAAGTTGCTGTAACTAAAAAAAAAAAAAGGTGATGCGTCTCCTTTCTCTGCTTCTTTTTCGGATGAAACACAGCGTTGCTCGTCCGGCACCGCGCACCGCCCCGCTGATCTGCCACCACAATGTGTTGCCGACTATCGCTGACGCTTTGGGAGAGATCGGGATCGGGTGACGTTGTGCTGGGGAGGAGCCTGGATTGTCCTGCAAAAGGCTAAGCATCGCCTGGTATCCCCCCCAGCAAGGGACCCCATAACTTTTCTTGCACTTCAAACAGCTCAAATATGCCACGCTTTGCTGGGAGGGTGCAGGGAATGTCGAAAAAAAGGGATAATACTTTAACGAGGACAGAGATAAGTCCGATAAAAGACTGAGTGGGAATGTATGTCGGAGGACAACGGCGCAGCTTGTTCAGCCATGCTGAGTGGAAAAAATGCTGAGAGGCCGAAATCCCGTGCAGCGACCGAAAGTTGGGCTGCTGGACTTTTTTTCGTATTAAGAACAAGACGTGCAAATCCAAACCAGAAGGGAGACTTCTGGTTTATTGACATTTAAAGCATATCCTGCAGCATTTAAAAGCTAAGTGATTTTGGTTGGCACTTATAGAGCATTTGCATTCAGGTTAAGGACATCAGAAGCCTACTTATTGCCATTTCATTTTATTACAATGCCAAGCTAAATTTCACTCATTTAATCACACGATTTGACATTAGAGGTCATTAGTGCAGCATTCCACACTTTGAAAACGTTTCTTACATGCTTGTTTGTAAGCAGTGAAATCTTCACAACAGAGCTCCATCAATCATATCCCCTTAATTACAAGTATTGACAAGTAGGCCTACAGTTTTTTTTTAGGGACAGGGAACAACCACAGATCCCACCAATGGCGCCTGCAGCAACCACAGAGTTCATGTAAACCACAAGTCTAATAAATAAATCTGTGAGCTGAATTATGACACATGTAGTTATCCATACATAAATTTGTAGGGATGTCATGTTTGGCAGATTAAACCCAGAGGAAGAGACTCTTGAGGATGACTTCTTTTATGCTGATCTTTTCTGCCAGAAAAATGACTCATGAGCGTGTACGCATGGGAGGAGATATATTTTAGACTACCTCTTGAGCCATCGATGACTAAATATACCCAGCACCCACATTTCCTTCCTTTATACCTGCTCCTCAGCCAGCTCATCGCTCACTTCCTGAAGCATCCAAACAGGATCAAGCCTGTGAAGGTAGGGAGCCAAATGAATGGGAGGATGAATGTGATAACACTTCCCTCTTGTGGACATTGGTTCTTCTGAAAACTGCAACAGAAATAACATATTTAATGTTGCAGAGTTGCTTTGTGTTGTTTGGGTGGTCAAAATCATGTCCTTAAATATCATCTGTGATCAAAATGGCAGGATCTGAACTGCAGAGGAAAATAAGCTGGCATGATGAAAGAGGTCTGAGCAAGTTAGTTTCAACGATTAGTGTACGGCTAACAGAAAAATCCCACTGTAAACGGTGGAAAACACCATGAAAAATAACATTACGCGAACATACCTACAGCCCAGTTTAACATGATAACAGCAGGCATGTGCAATCACACTGGAAGCATACAAATAAAATCAAGACTTGATGTTTTGGGGCAAAGCAGCAAATAAAATGTGAAAATGCTGCTGCTTGATATTCTGTACACCTCTCCCAAAGAAATGGTTTAAACAAACATAATCACATCAACAGAATGTAGTTTCCAGCCGAAATGCATTATTGTCTATTGACAAGGCACATACAGAAAATGGAAATTTATGGGTATGACTCAAGATAGCGGAGTATCTTCCAGAGTTATAAATAAAGTACACACTAAGAATTAACAATGTCTTTTTTATTTTATTTTTTGGCAGAATTTTATCATTTGGAAGATAATCACTTTACGTCAAAAACCTTGAAAGGTCGGAGCTGCATCAGGCTGGTTGGACTGAGAGATGGGAAGTAAATCGAATGAACCTGGAGAATTCGAATGTGATGAGGAAGGGAACATAAAATCCTCTTCTTCAAGGACAACTCCCTCAAGAGTGCCCCAGAGCAAAGTCTTCTATGAGGGTCAGATGCTTCCTGGATGCATCAGCTAGTTTGGGAGTTTGAGGCTCAAGTTGAAACCCAAGTGAGAAAAAGCTTCAGTACCTGGCTAAACTTCCTATAACAGATTATAGCTAAAGAACTTTAGGTTTGCCCCTTGCCTTTGGTGCATTAACTGTGATGCCCCCATCATCGAGCGGCTGAAGTGATTGACTTACAGACAGGCTGATGAAACTTTATACACTTGGCCCGAACTACTGTCGGCTCCACATCTCTGGGCTTAGTCCTGAGCTGCTGTTGAGATAAAGGAACTGTTCTGCATTACAATGTACAGTCATCTGGAAAAAAAAAGATCCTCTTTCAGTTCATATGGAGACATAATGAAAAACAATCTGGTCGTTATTCTTGAAATTAGGTCAAAACATCCTCAAAGATATTTTGTTGGACCATCTTCAGATTTGATTATGGCACATGTTCCTTGTGTCATAAGATTTTAATCATCGCATGCAATGTAACTACATTTATTTCCAACCAGAGTTGTATCCATTGTTCATCAAGATCCTGTAATGGCGATGGGAGAGTTGGACCACTGGATAATAACCTCTAAAGAACATTCCACAGATTCTCAGTGGGGTTAAAGTCTGGATTCTGTGTTGGACCATGAAAATGATGTTTCCCAGTTTGAGCACAGTGAATCCTGGCAGTGTCGTTTTGGAAAGTGTCCATACCATCAGTGAAAAGAAACTATTAACGAGAAAAACTTGCACATTCGGTATATTCAGTTAGTCATGTGACATTGTTTTTGAGCACATTACTGAAGTAACCTCAGATCATAATTCTGCCCCCACTGGTTTCTCCACAAGACAACAGGCACGACGGATGCAGCACTTAGTGTGTTGCTGTTCTTACCCCGATGCTCCTTTCTCTCTGGATCAGGGCGACTCTTGATTCATTAGACCACCTGACCTCTTTCCATTGCTTAATCTTTATTTTGTTTAAATTTTCCTCCTGATAAGTAATTTTCTTAAGTCTATAAACCTGTTTTGTCCCAAATACTTTCAGTTCCAGTACTTTTTTGCATGATGTTTATATTCATTTAACAAAAACCTAGGCCAAAATGCAACAGCGGTGTGTGAAACATAATGTCCATCCTTACTTTCTTTCATAGAAATTAGGAGGATAAGTGGCAGCCAGGTGCAGGTAATCTGGAAGTGATTATGAAGCCATTTTTCCAAACAATTTGAAGTACATTATTCTGCAGTGAGAAAAAATATTCACAAGAGGAAAACATTCAACACAGCTTCTGATCTTTCAAGGAGTGGGCGAGCAAGTTCAGCCCAAGGTCAGACCATGCAATGCTCATAAAACTGAAAAAAATCATAAAGATTTACAATTCAGAATCTACAGGACTCAGCTAGCATGTTAAATGTTAAAGTTCATTATAGTTAGAAAATGACAGAACAATTATGGCCTGTTTGGAAGAGGCCATGCAGGAGCATAAGCTGTGCTGCCATGTCCTCTAAGAACATGGCAGCACAGCTTATGTTTATAAAGCTGCATCTGAACAAACCACAAGACGTCTGGAACGATGTTCTTTGGACAGATGAGACCAAACTGGCGATGATTGGTAATAATGTCCAGCATGGTTTGAAGAAAACAAAGTAGCAGAGCAGCATAAAGACCTCATACTAGCTGTCAAGCATGGTGGTGAAGGGCTGTTGATGATTTGGGCTTGTTTTGCAGTCACTGGGTGTACCATGAACTCTGCTGTATACTGAAGTATTCTAGAGTCAAATGTGAAGCCATCTGTCTGACAGATAAAACTTGACTGGAACTGGGTCATTTAGCAGGACAATGATCCCAAACACAGCTCCAAATCCCCAACAGAATGGCTGAAAAAGAAAAGAATCAAGATGTTGCAAGGATCCAGTCAAAGTCCAGACCTCAACCTGATAAAAATGCTGCCATGGGCCCTACAGAGAGCTGTAATTAACTAAATACTGCAAACCTCAATGAAGGGAAACAATGTAAAGAAAAGAAGACCAAAATTCCTCCTCAGTTTTCACACAGCACTTCTACAATTGAACTTATTTTTTGTTAAATGAATATTAACACAATGCTGTTAGGTTGGTGTTCATCTGCGGTTGTATTTATATAATCATAAGACCTGGTAAGTAGATGAATTATCATTTCCTCACATGAAAAACCTTTAAACTGAGGTGGGTACTTTTTTCTACTCTTGAAATGTAGGCTACTGTGTGTAATCTGGCTTCCACCCAGAGTCCAAAAAAACATGGTTTCTAAGTTAATTGGGATCTATAAATTCTAGGAGGGACTGTGAGCATGAGTAGTTGTTTGTCTCTTTGTTGGCCTTCCGATGGACTGGTGATCAGTCCAGGGTGAACCCTACCTATCACCTAGCTGCTGAGATAGGCTCCAGACCCTCTGCAACCCTGCATTGGAATAAGCAGGTATAGACAATGGATGGAGGGCAAAAATTCAAAATGCATACATACATAGGCAACATGAGTTTGTTTAATGTCATCTGTAAAAAGAGGTCAGTACACCATCGTATACAGTCAGGATTGTTAGCATCCCTTAATCAAAACAATTTGAATATTTACAGAAACAATATTTATACAAATCTGTAATGTCTTGATTGCAAAGACAAGATCTGACTGAGAGAATCAGAATCCCATTATCAAAAAAAGCGAACAAAACATGACCATTCCAAAGCCAACATCTTAAAATCCGTGTTTTAGCTATTTACTTTGTTATAAAGACTTTTCACAGCCATAAAAGAGTTGACATACATCCATGCTGTGGTATTAAGAACAAATTTTATCAGAGAAATGGAGGCTGGTGCAAATCAGGAGGGGTGGTGTTAAGACTTTGTCGTTCACTCCATATTGAAGCAACAAGGCTATATGAGCAAAAACCCAAAGAGGACATTACAATTTAAAAAATGTCAAATATGTCAGCACTAATATTAACAAAAGCTGTCAAAGATAATTCAGTTTGACTGTTTTCTGAGTAAATGGACACAGTGAAAGTCAGTAAATGTCCCTCAGTTTGTTTAAAGGTGATAAGGAATACCTTATGGCTTTGCTGCTTTCCTCACTGGATCAACTTGATGAAGGAGGATAAAAGAAAACTGAGTTGGTCTTTAGACAAGGAAATGATAGATAGCAAAAATCTAATTGCACAAAAGTTTTATTGAGAAGGAAAAGATTGACTGGACAGCAATGAGTCCTGATCCAAATCATGCTGAAAATCTTTACACCAACTCTGCAAAGAAACTTCTCCTACAAACTTATATATAAGTATAGGACTGGAAGAAAATACTAGCATATACATCACATATTTGGTTCATTTGCATTTATTCCTGAAAATAAAAGAAACTAAACAAAAACAAATCTGTATTCTCAGGGTCTTTTGTGGATATTTTGTGATCTTATTTCTATTTGAAAATTTTCTTATCCTCGGAAAAAATCCCCAGACTAAAATAGCCTGCAGCTGAGTAAAAGCCTAATTCATTACAATCCATTAAAATTCTATAGCCCCACCCTCTTTTTTGTTAAAGCCATGCGAAGAAAACCCTTTTCACCTACTTCGCGTTATACATCCAAAAACCTTGACACAGGGTGGGACTCTAATCTGCTTCAGTCTCACATTCTTTCATCACCACAAATGATGCAAACACTGATTTATACAACATGACATCTGTCATATTGGTGAACTAATGTAAGCTGTCACAAATTTGTGATTGTTAACTCCAAAATTACGGCTGAACTTTGACTAAGTGCGGATGAGCAAAGCAGAATCAAGGTCTTTGGCAGTCCAGAAAAACATGAGATCTGCATTTGGCCTTAAGAGTCCTCATCCCTGGAGAAAGTCGTTTTTATCAAGAACGTCTCATTTCTCCAGAGAACATGCCTTACTGAGACGTTCCAGTTGAATAAAATGAGTGCAATGTTCAAAGAGATTCAATGATAATCCCTCAGCAGGAGGGAACCATGTGTTAAAATGTATGTTAACTAAACAGGAGCCTTTTACGGACAGGTTTTCAGGCTGAATTAAACATATAATAACATTTGGAAGCAAAACACAGCTCTGCTGGGGCATTGTTAAATGCTTGCCCTCAGCAATTTATAACAAGCAATTATAGTCTAATAAGGAAATTACTGACCATTCAACAATAACATCTCTGTACAGTCGTTGGTGATTATCTTACCAGTTTGACCGAAAATGTCTTCAAATCTACAAAATGTGTCTGAAGAAGGCATGATGATTAAACCCTCCAACAATTCATAGACAGAAGATTACAAATAATTACAAGCACTAAAACTAAAGTATTAATGCCGGCAGCTTCCAGAAAAGCTGTGAAACTCATTGCTGGACCAACGTTGGAGCCAGTAGAGCCATGTACGCACAGCCGGTGGAATTAACTAAAAACTGTCAAAAGAATAACTTTCAGTGTGAATCTCAAGCAACAGGCATGATTCATACAGGACATTCCAGAAAAAGTCTGCAGTGATATGCTCATGCCAAAATGACACGCATCAGCATAGCGTGGAAAAGCCTGGACCGCGCTCAGAAGCCATCCCTGCACCATATGAGGCTGATAATCTCCTCCACAGTGAGCAGATGCAAGAGAAGGTCTGAGATTATAAAAGATGGTTAAACCTTACAGTGTTTTTTTATGGACAGTGTGTTGTCTTTTTTCTTCAAATACGAATCAAAGAGGCAGAAAAGGGCTCGCTGCTATTTCCCGAACGCTCCCCAGGAAGAAAACAGGAAATCTCGAGAAGTTAAACCCTCAGTGAGTCCTGAGAAGATGACAAGTCATCCAACCTCCCCTGCCATCTCAGAGTGTACGACAAATTGAATGGAAAGTACCTCAGTGGCTAAAGATGACATTTGAAATTAGATGACTTAAAAGGCTTTTTACACTGAACAGTTGGTAAATAATATACTCGACATCTGACCTCTGCCCACATTCTGTGCTTAAGTGTAAAAATATGCGAATAAAAAAAAGTAAATCCAAATTTAAAATCTGCGATCGGCCATGTTAAATTCAAAATATATTATGTGTTTTGTTGAATATTCATATATGATTACATTTCTTAAACTGTCCTTTACAGGATACATAACACTAATAGAGTGAAATGGAACAGAAGGAAATTTAACCTTTAACGGCTGTGTGTGTGTTTGCTCGCAGCGTCGCTTTCTGCCTGATTGGAGACAGAAAACCTGAACAACTGAAGCTGAGACTATTCAACATCTCTATGAGCCTTTTTTTGGTCTCCCACATTAATTCTGGACATTTCTATGTAATTTCAAGAGTAATAGACTGTATTCAATGTTTACATTATTACATTATTACATTATTGTTTTTGGTTTTGTTTGAACCATCAAATAGAAATGAATCTTCAGTTCTGAATGGATTCGCTGAATTTAACCGAGTTAAAGTTAAACCTGAGATGGGAACTGATGTTTTGCAGGGCAAGATATGGATTTAAATGATAGAGAAAAAAATATTTTTTATATAATATTTTACCATGATGTTGTTTCTTTTTCTCTTCCATAAACAAAAGCATGAAAACGATGGCCTACCACAGTCATGAAAACCCCACAGCATTTCACATGGTGGGTGTTTTCAAGTATTCTGTGCTCTGTTTATGAACTCTGATGTCTTTTACTCCAAATACAAGAGAAGATGAGATACTTGTGAATTTGTGTAAACGTCTTTGCGTATTTGAACAGGGGAGAAGGTTTCGGATAATTGTGCTCTTCAGAGAGCATTTCAGCAAATGCCACTGACTCCAAAACAAAGAGGAAATCAATGTTGGCAAAGTCACATCCTGTCGCTCGCTTATGATGAAAGATGACTCACAAATGCCAAAACAATATATTCTGTCAAATATTTTATTGCCATATCATCTCTGTCATTCTCAATACTACATAAAGTAAAAATGTGCATCCAGTAAATTTTTTTCACGTAAAAATGAAGCTTTTCTGTTCTCAGCTCTCATTGAAACTGTGCAGAATCATTGCGGTTGCATTATCTCTGGGAATGTGGATGCTACAGCTACAACTCAGTGCGAAGGCAGCTTTTGCAGTGGCAGCAGGATAAAAATCTCAGCTCTGAGGATAATGAGATGGATCACATGCATGGCAGCACTTGCTAAGTTACATGGCTTTAACTATATATCAACGTACTCATTGTCAAGCCACTTCAACCTCCCATAGCTCAGATAGGCTGTCTCCATTTTGATTGTGGAAGCCTCTGCTCTCAGACTGAAGCTTGCAGACTTTCCTCATATGGAAACAAAATGATCATTCTGGTGGTGCTATGAGGCGTCACTAAATCACTCACAGTTTTCTGATCACAGCACCTTCCTGATGCCAATTAGCCACATTTAGTTCCCTCATCAGTGCTAAAAGAAGGCAAGCTGTAAAGAACGGGTTTGTCTAAAGCTGTTCCTGGCAGGTTATTGTCCGTGATGTCCATGTGTGCCAGTCACGGATGATTTGCTTTCAATTCAATCACTTTAATTTGTAAGCAGAAACTGCCCTTTGTGCCTTCTCTAACGGTGGAGTATTCATTTGTGTACCTTCTGGTTTGTTATGAAAACCTTTTCATGCCAAATGTTTTTCAATCTTTAGAATTTTTGAGACTATCCAATTTTTGGGATTTGATTGTTGAGTCAGGAACAAATTGATTCCCATTTCTGTGCCAGCATTCAAAACCAAGGTTAAGCACTTGCTTCAAAATTTGCAAAAAAAGAACAGAATAATGTTTAATATGCAAAGAAGCATCCATCCATCCATTTTCATGCTGCTTATCTGGGATCGGGTCACAGGGGGCAGCAGGGAAACCCAGACTTCCCTTTCCCTTGCCACTTCTTCAAGCCCAAGGCTTTCCCAGGCCAACTGAGACATTGTCCCTCCAGCATGTCCCAGGTCTTCCACTGGGCCTCCTCCCGATGAGATGATGTGCCTGGAACACCTCACAAGGGAGGCATCCTGGCTAGATGCCCGAGCCACCTCATTTGGCACCATTTGATGCGGAGGGAGCAGCAACTACTCCGAGCCCCTCCTGGATGACCCAGCTTCTCACCCTATCTCATCCCTGTCCTCATACTTTCATACGTCCTTTTGGTTGGTATGGTTGTTCTTCCACCATAGAGCTCAGATTTCACCTCTGATCCCAGCATCAGTTTCAGACAACAGCAAACATAGCGACGGTGGAAGAGATCATGATAATATATATTTTTAAAAAGAGGCATAAAAGAAGGTAGCACAGTAGACGGTGGCCACTAAAAACAATGCAGCTCCTTCTTCTTCTTTTGTATTCTCAATGTAGTTGCATGTCAAATATACTGAGCTATACTACTCAACACTTCCCCCACGCATCAATCAATCGGAGGTATAGTGACAGAACCTCAACTGTCACATCTCTTCCCTTCTTTTCAAAAGCACATCCTTGTGCTCCGCACAGGTTGCCACCTGTTAGGAAACCATGGACTCACAACTAGTGCTATATGGATGCTGCTGACAATGCCAGAATGTGACAAGGACAAAGGAGGACCCAGGCAGAGTTTGAACCTCCGCCTCCCAGGTAAGAATCATGCGCACTAACCAGCCAAGTAGTCAGGGCATATGATCACAACAAGTAGGGTAGGAGCATAGATCTACCGGTAAATCAAGAGCTTTGTCTTTTTGGCTCTGCCCCTTCTTCACCACGACAGACCAATGCAGAGTCAACATCCCTGCCCAGCCGCATTGATCCGCCTTTCAATATCCTCCTTGATTCTTCTCTCACTTGTGAACAAGAGCCCAAGATACTTGAACTCCTCCACTTGGGGCAGGAGGATGGAGAATACAAAGAATAATGTTTCTCCGTTAAACTGATTCTGTATCAAGGTACAAAGTGATGAATGAAAGGACAAGCCCAGGGTCTAGACATTTGTAGTGGGCTTTAAAGAAGCTAGGCTCTGATGATGCCCCACCTTGGGAGAAGGTGTAGCTATTTCGTTATTTTATTATTTTTTTATTTTTTATTTTTTTTTACTTATTCTAACTTATTTCATTTTATTTACGTTTTTATTGTATTTATTGATATTGATGATTTTATTGTGCAGCACTTTGGAGACATGTTCTGTTTTAAATGTGCTTTATAAATAAAGTGGATTGGATTGGAGGGTAGCAGAGAAAGAGCCCAAGTAACAAGAAAGAGATTGAAGAAGGTGGATTGCTTTAAAATCAGCTTAGCCCAAAAACTAAAACCCTACTCTATGTGTTGAACAAGGAGTCAGTGCAAATATCTGCAAGAAAATAAAAGGTAGTGACCAGAATGTTATTAGTAACATACAGTTGGCAGCAGAAATTTCAAAGAAATGATAGGAAAAAAAATATTTCTTTCAGACTGTGAATAACAGCTGCTCTTCAACCATGAGAGTCCCAGTCTTCCGTTTAGGGAGCGCCATAATTCAGCATAAAGTAAACCAAATGACTTATTTATAAAATCCTATTGTCTGTCAGTCGTTGTGTCACCTTAGGATCATTAAACCCAGCTTCTTGTTGAGTGAATGATTCCTGAACACTGCAGCCTCTATGTGCCTCCTGTAAATAGCAAACAAGAAAAGAGTCTGTTTACCATTTAGGGATGGCTGCCATTTCTGTGCTTTTGACAGAAAGTAATCACACACTCATAAACAGACTTGATAACAGCAGCAACATAAAAAGGGAAATACCGGATGCTGACAAGAAAAGAAAAATGGCTTTATAGGAAATACTGTGTTCCATGGACTATGTAAATGAATGCAAAGTAAATGTACAAAAATTTAGATTGGACAGTTTGAAATGCCGACTGCATCGTGCTCAGGCTATTCCTGTCTACTGCCTGCGGTGAGTGGTTTCATTTCTTTATTTAAAAGGAATACATCATTAGAAGCATTAGCCGAGAGACACGTGCTTTCTGTTGGGTCCTATTAACTTCTATTTAAATTTCATGATTTATTTACTGGAACCTTATAAGCATTCATTTATTAGGAAGGAATGACACAAAAGGCCACACTTTGATTTACACTAATGCAAAACGAACTAAATAAATAAGTAGACACCATCTTCATTCAAGTTTAGTAAGAGTCAGTAAACAGATGCAACTCGTACACCTGAGGAAAGTTTGTATCTCTTAGTCTGCGTGATTGAGTTGGAGTCCATTTATTCAAACTGCAGCTGGTCGTTTCACACAGAACACTGGAAGGTCGGCTCAAATGTAGAAAATTATTTTTTGTTTTATGATATACCTAATAGATTTAAATAATATAGCATTATTATTGGTCTATCAGTATCTTCCAAACATCCTCTTGTATATTTTTTCATTGCTTAAGAAAAAAAACTATTTATCAGTGAAGGGCATTTTTAATCTCTCCATCTAATTATTACAACTATCTACACACAAATACACAATAGTGAGACATTGTTGCCAGGGATACAGTTAATGCTCTGTTCTTTCTGTTCTTGATCTTAATGTTCTCACATTAATGCAGTGCAAAATAAATAAATAAAAATATACAAATTAATGAGTAAATATAGAAGACAAACAGCTATACTAAGATTGGAGATGGTGGAATACATCACAGATGTTTTACTGGTCTATCACTAGGCCAACACAGAGACAATCAACAACTCTTACACCAAGGTCATTTCAGATTTACCAGCTAACCTAGGAATGGTTTTGGATGGGAAGCATCCGGGGTACCCAGAAAGAACCTCTGCAACCACAGGGAAAACATATAAACTCCTTGTAAAGTTCCAGCTGAAATTTGAATCAGAAACCTTCTGAGAGAAGGATGTTAACACACTACGCTACAGAAAACAATATTAGTCATATTGACCTTCTAAACCCACAAATGTATCATCAGTGTACTTTGAGCAACAAGGACTTACCTGAGGATAAATGTGTCATTCGACAGACAGATTATAGAAGATATTAGAAGAGTTGGCACTAAGTAGTTTTTATTCCATGTCCATGGTTCAAATCTAACCTGAGGAATGGCTCTTTGAGTGCTTGTCAGTATGTTGCAGTATCCTATCTTTTTACAAACAGTTCTTGCACCATTTATCCTTTCATATTATATCTAGTATAAATAACAATGATTAATTCTTACTTTATTAATCTCAATTGGGAAATTAGACTGCATTTTAGCCACTACTAGAGTTTGCTAGAGAGCAGTGGGCTGCCATATATCAGTGCCTGGGGAACAGATGGGGTGGTAAAGAGCCTTGCTCAGAGGCTCAAAGTGGTTTATCTTTGTTGGCACACCAGGGACTTTAACCCAACTCCTTCAGATCATAGCCCACCTCTATAACCACTAGTCTACCCCCCACTCCTAAATTATGTTCCTGTTATCATACTTTGAAGTTTTGATATACAAACATATGCATTTTGTTCATTTGTGTATGATCCATACTTCCTTCTGTATACTTAGCACAAATCAATGTGTTTTTTTTTACGTGCACCAATTAGAAACACATGGATTATTTACCTGCCATAATGGCTTCAATACATAGATTAACAGATATTTGAGCAAGTTGTATAAATGTCTAGGTCGCTACTAATCAAATCAAAAGAAATTTACCCATGAAACACATTTAAAACTACAGCTGCCCAAAAGTGTTTTACACAACATTAATGCAAAATAACAATAGAAACAAAAAACTAAAAGTAGAGATGGATTAAAAGTACATGAAAAGCACAAATGGGAACAAAACCAAAAAGAACCCATGTGCTCTTTAAAGAATAAAAAGTTAAAACATTAAAGACTGAAAGCTTTAAGTGCTGTTAAAAGCCAAGGAGAACAGATATATCTTCAGCTGTGTTTTAAAAGCATCAAAAGAAAGAATATATTTAATTGATGGCTTTAGAGCTGCCACTGCAAAAAAAACAAACAAACAAACAAAAAAACACAACCTCCACCATAAACTAACCTGGACCAGGGAAAGCTAAAAAGTCTGCAATTAGAATCTGGGCAGAGGAATTCAGATATAATAGAGAGCCAACTCATCTAAAGGTTTTCTTACACAAAGGAATGTAAAAATCAGTGCTCTATGTAATGGGAAAATCCTACATTCTATTTCAAGAGTACTCTTATCCCTTTCACACACTAGTGACCATGTGGGGTTGAAAGTCTCGCCCAAGAACTTGTAGGAAACGGAAACTTAATGATAGCCTTTTGTGATTGGTGGGGCAGCAGCTCTTTGTCTTGAACACTAGCTGTGGCTTTCATATTTCTCAAGATAAGGTTATGCAGTTTTGTTGCGATCGTTTGAATCTGTACCACTATACGCCAAGGGGATCGATGATCATCTTGGTTTTTGCAAATCCAAAATAATCAGGGTAGGAGAGGTTGACCCCCTCCTTAGCAGTTTTTAATAAGAAGCAAAGCCATGATTTGACTTTTTAGATGAGACTGTCTGCTGATTCAAGACAGACCATATCTGCACTCGATAAATACACGTTAATGCTTTTAACAGCGTGTCAGCAGACAGAAAGTAATTTCGCTGCTTGTATTCTTGCAATATTCTGCTCTGCCATCAATATTAACAATTAGAAAAGCCATCAGATGTACCTCCGAATTCAATCAAAACTTCTATAATAAGCTTTCAGGAAATGCACTAAAGGCAGGAGATATATTTTAATGTGTCATTTGAGTAGGAATAAGATCAGATAGTGTTTAGAAATTTAACATAAGCACACTTTTTGTATAAGTCCTCCAACTAAAATAAATTTGTTCATACAGTTTAAGGGAGCTTTAGGGAAATTTGCCACACAAAGTTTTTTTTTACATCAGAACAGATGTTATTGCCAAGTCTATTGTTTCACAAAATATATGTCTCATTAGAAGGAAGGAGCTAAAGATCAAAACCACCATATGCTCTGTTAGCAACACAACAATCTTTTACTAAAACACTTCTGATTTTCTGGTTGGATTTTGTTCAATACATCTCTGTGGTAGATAAAGAAAACAGTTGAGCTGTAGTACACTTTTTTTCCAACACTTCTGTCACTGTCATGGAGGCCACTTCACAGGTTGCCATGGTAATATGTAGAAAACATCCTGTTTTAATAAAGCGTTGTCCATTCCTGGTTAGTTTCCGGCTGTAACATTAATTGGTTATTGTTAGACATGAGGACTTAAGGGCAATAATACATTCTTTTTACAATGCTGTCCCCATCATGGAGACCTTTTTTACATCCCCTCACATGTAGTTGCTCACATAACCACCTAATATGGCATATTTCTATTCATAAACCTGCTTGCATTTTTAAAAAAAAAAGCTAAATGGGCATGTTTGGAGGAAGAAGTAAAACTCTGGATTTAGCTACAGCAAAGCCAAAACAGTTAACATTTTTAAAACAAATTAAAGAAACAGGCAAACCAAAATAAAAAAAAAGAACACTTAAAAAAACGCATTAAATCCATTATGTCACCCTAATTTAATTTAAGGCATGAACACGGACTCAAACATTCAATGTTTCATACAAAACTCCATTTGCAAGACTATGAGCACAAAATCATAAGTCACACAGCGGTAAACGTTGCAGATGGTCCTCACAGATACAATAATAAACACATCACAGTATTGTACAATTGTAACTGTGTGTAGAAAAGTGTGTGAAGTTTAACTGCTGAGCAACATTGAGAAAAAGGAGCAAAGTGCTGCAAGGGAAGGATTATATCTGGAGATCTTTAATTTCAGTGTTGGGCTTCAAAGGCCGGCATTGAGAAAATGAGAGAGATGGTGAGTGACCAGTAGGCTATCAGTAAATGGGTGGGCAGTGACACAGGACTCATCACATCAATTATGGAGACACACACAAGTCAAAATTACTCTGCATGAATGAAATATAACCACAGGCAACAGTCAGATCTATCATGCGTATAACTATGGGTTAAACATCAGAAAAAATTATGAACTTATTATTATCATCTTTTATAACCTGTGGCGAAACTACAGAGAAAATGAAATAAGTAAACCATTATGGCTTGCTTCGTACGCTTGCTTTTTAAGAGATATATAAAAAAACTGTTTGATTCTGTTCTGTTTGACACAACACAAAAAGTACTTAAGTGCACTTTGTTTATTTTCATACTACCACAGTGAGGGCACAGAATCAGCTTGAGATCAATCCACTTGCTTACGTGAGAGAAACATCTGGTTTTCAATTAGATATTTAGCAAGCATACAATAGGAGGTAACCTCAAAGTAGAGGTAGTGCAATGATAATGTGGCTAATGTGCCTATCGAGCGACATGTGGATGGAGAGCTCAGCCTGCTGCAGTTTCTTAAGATAGCTCTGCACAGTCTGTTTCTTCTGATAAGGTGCAATCTGATTGAAGCATGCTGCAGGAATATAAAACGTCTAACAGAAAAATAAACCTCAGTCAACAGCCACAGATTAATAAATCCACACCCGCAATCACACAAACATGATCCTGTCATGTTGGTCTCATATTCCTGTTTGAAACCCCAACAGTTCAGCAGCCTATCTCCGCTGGCTTTTTGCCTGCATGAGTTAGAATAATACCCTCTGAGCATGCCAGGGGGTTATCAGCTTTCACCTCCTGGTAACAACCTGTCTTATAAAGTTGTTGGTTTTTTCTTTTTTTTTTTCAACTGAGGTAGCTACATTTGACAATGCAAAGATAGCTAAAATAAATTAAAAAAATAAAAAAGAGGATCTGCTGGAGCTGATAAGACCCCAGGATCAAATTGATTACAGCTTGCTTTCCTCTGCATGTGGATTTTGCTGATCAGACCAAAATCTACTAATAATACTGTAGAAGGAATGGATTGGACTTATAACATCCTTTATCTGTAATAGTCAAATAGCTTAGTTCAAGGGCCACTTTTGGGACAGGATGGGAGCTGATGGCCAGTTGGCAAACCCAACAGTTTCCTGCTATATCTTTAACAATCACACTCTCTATGATCAATGCAGGCTCCGCAGAATTAAAGCAGTGTAAGAGGAGTGGAGGTGTTTTACCTGATTGATAAGAACCATGCATGCGTCTGACATGCATGGTGAGGAGTGACGCATGTTCCCCTGCTGCTAACACATTTGTCACGGAAGGATTGAGTGCAAAAAAGCTAGTGGTCGTGATGCCAGGCTGTACAGCCCTGAGCCTGTGGTAATCCAGCAGCTGATCCACACATACTGATCAAAGCTCCTGCAGGGGAAAGCCTGCAACCGTGGGCAGAATGGTCTACGAAAACATCACAGCATGACACTCTTGACATACCCTGTAGTTTGATACAAACTTCGAATAGTTTGCTACATAATCCACCGTTGTGTTTTGTGTTTGGAGTTTCCATGGTCTGTAAATAAATCAGATGGTCTGGTCTCCTTTAATTATGCCTAAATTTCACCTTCATACAACCTACAGAGTAACTTATTGTGATGTTTTTGGATGATAAAATGTTTCTAAGGTTATTTCTGTACACATGGTTAGTCTTCTTCTTCTGCCCATTCCCCCCCTTTCCCAGTGCAGACAACTACATCTAAAGCCCAAGCTGTCTCACAGTGATTCCCACGACGGGTGGCTTGCTAACCAACTAAGCAACACATGAAGTGATGAGTAATTAAAGCTTAACAAAGGCCTTTAAAAGAAGACACTTCCTTTATCTTACATTTAAAACATAATGCACAGAACTTTCTGGAGAAAGAAAACATCCTTTATCCCTTTGCTTGATCAATACCTAGCAACCTACCATCGCTGCTGAGCTAATGATTAAACAATTAGCAAAACACCATGCTGTGCATTGAATGTCAGGTACTGTCAGGTGTGTTGAAGGGAAATTGGAACATTGTGCAGTAAATACAGATCTATAATAGTCTCTTCAGTGATCAAGAACATCTCGACTTATATTGCACTTTTAAAGAATAGTTGCATTCTATTAGCCTTACCAAATTCAATAATACATATTGGAATTGATCTGATGCAGTTTTTTTAAATCTCATACTTTGAAACATAGCAAAACAATGGGTCTAAAAACAATGTGTTCTCTGAAAATATGCTGATGCTTTAAATACAAATGAACATAGATAAACCAAATATGTATATGAACATATATTAACTGTATATGCTGCATATATAGAGTACCAAAGTCTGCCTGTGGCTCTTTTTGATGGTAAGTTGACCTGACAATATTTTCGCTGTCCCCATGGAAGCAGGAAGAAGCCATCACACTGACTCAATCAAACATGATCTCAAACATCATTTCTCCTTTTATGGAGGAAGGAGGACTCACACTGGAAGACAACATTTACTTTATGACCTTTCTAAGCAGAAAGACATTATTTCAAAAGGGCATGAGTCATGTTAAACATAAACAAACAATACCCTCTCAATGATTTAGTAAAAAATACGAATCAAATAAGAAACCTTTTTTTTATAGAAAAAGACAGAAAGTTTGAACCAAATAAAATTGTTATAATAAAAACTTCCAAAAGATCACCTTACAGTGGGTTTTAATGAACATAGTCAATCATCGCACAGCTATATAGTGACCAAGACACCAAGTAGAGTTAAATTAGAAAATCTACTACGGATTAGCATTTTTCTTCAGCAGAATATGAATTTTCCTTCCATATTTTTTTCCAAATTGATGCAATTAGCATTTTCATATCATCAGTAAATGCTACAAATGATATGATAGCAATAAAAGCAGCAAATGTGAATGACTCCAATTCTCAAGATTGTTATGGTTTACAAAAATATTATTGTTCCTCACCTTTGATTTCTTTAAATATATGAATAAGAATATGAACAAAGCTAATTCTTTGAAAGTTGTGCTTTCTATTTGGTATACCTTGCAAAAGTACTGTGTGTTGGCTGCTTTGATGCACAGTGTGTATGTTTACGTGGGATGCTGTTTGAAGCAGAGAGAACCTGAGGAATCGAAGAAGGTGATGAGCTGCTGTTTGAGTCTAAGCCAGCTTTGAGATGCGTAGGCTATACTATCTGTTTGGCCGCCAGAGCACAGGGCTGTGCTTGTGGTGTGATAACACAGGACCCGTGCATAAAACAGGCTTAGTCTTCAAGAAAAGTTCTTTAATCATCTTGATGCGCTTAGTGAGCAAAGACTGTGGGAACTGAAGTGAAGAAACTCAGGTCAGATAATGAGACTTACATCTGTAACACAGAAAATGTGATTTCCTTGAATCCAGCAGAGGAAGAAGAAAAGCTCATTATCCTTATCACTCGTCAGAGCCGAGATATCGATATTATGCATATTTTGTAAAAGCTCTTGTCGGAAATGAGCAAATTCCATCTATTTTTTGTTTGCATTTCATGTGTCCACTTAAATATCCCATGCCTGCAAATGTACGAGGCCATTGCCGCAGTTTGTGTCCCGCCTTCATCAATAGATTTCATTATTGCAGCCTTTTGATTAATTCCTGAGAAAGCTGACGGTTAATTGAACAGATGGATGATAATCGTGTCTGTTGCAAACTCTCCCCGGAGACCGTCCTCTCCCCTCTGGTGCGGGGAACAGCCCAGTTTTTTACATCCTAGCGAGCAGCAGACAAAATAAAATGTGATGGGTGTGGGCAGAGAGAGGAAAACAGTTTATCAAGCCACAAACAGACGTTGCAACATTCTACAATTATAGCTGACATTGATTTGCACTTAAACTAATCGTTGCAACAGTTGAGTGCAATTTCAACATTTTCTCTGCAATCTTGTCTCTTCCAAGAAAATTTCTTCCCCATGAATCGATCTTAGTTATAGACTTTCCTGTATATTTTGCACTTTATTTGCGTAATCAAAGAGGAAAGCTGTCACAGGTGGATTTACTTGATGAAATGTGACAATTTCCTGAATGGGAAGCTTTCTCTGTAGAGAAGTCAGAATGAATGTTCCAGCTAACAGCACGCCTGGAGCTGCTGCTGTGTGCTGCTCAAAGACACGTCAGGAGCTCGCGGGCTTCCTGTCACCTATTGTTTGGAATCATCTCAGAACTTTCTACAATGCAAATCTGCTGGGAGGCAATCTCATGGTCAGTGGAGTCACTTCATCAATGCCTGGTGTAAATAAAATGCAGATAAATCATGTGCAATCAGGAACTGGACCTTGTGGTGAGGTACGAACAGAGGACAAAGCAGAGAGGAAATCAGCTACATAATAGCACTTCAATCACCACAATATAAACCTCCTCCTTTTATCGTGGTTATTCTAGCTGATCAGTCAGCTGAGCTGGTCTGGGATTTTTGGGTTGCAGATGTATTTCTAGGTGCTGCTGAATAAACAATGCCATGTTACAAAAAGGGCACAAATAGAAAATCTGGGTCTTCTGATAACAGCGAAACAACAGAACTGCTACATTAGTCTAAAGTGCATTTTTCTAATTGTGAACGAGTGTCCTCTTTTGTAAAAGGAGGCAGAGCCTCCATTTTTTTCTTTTTCTTTTTTCTTCAAATAAAAGAAGTTTGGTTGGAGAAATGAATTCATTTCGTTGCACAGCGCAAGAGTGTCGGCTGACTCTTTGATTCTGGAGCGCTCGAGCCGAACAGTGTGAGAAGAGCAGCTGTGGGCTGTGCCACATTTGACTTCTAAATGAATGCATGACAACCCACACTGACTCAGTGATCACACAGTTTATCAAACATGCACCCAAACAAAAGAAACACTGTCTATAAGACCTGATTTTCAAAACAGAATAAACCCTGGAAATGAGCCAAATGATCTTTAGTACACAGGCTGAGGTGCATCACTACTTTCCTTTATAAAATAGATAAAAACAAAAAAATCACAATAAAGCCCTTAAAAATTGCAAGAAAACCAAATATCCGCTTTAGTTTTTTGTTTCTGACCTGTAGAAACGCTTGTGTTTTTCTGAAGAAATCAACACTCAAGGCTAAAAACAATGCAAATGCAACTTAAAGTCAATGATGCATGTTTAATGGGTTTCCTGCTTTTGAAATAACTGAATGAGCAATGAGCACTGTATGCATCTAGTGGGAGCAATCTGATGCACACAGGTCTTTCATTTCATTTATGTGAAAAAAACGAAGTCTCGATGAAGTAAAATAGCAGCAGAGGAGAACTGGAATATATTGTGGTGGAATCGCCACACTGCTGAAAACTGGTCCGGTCTCAATGATGCATTCCCTGTTAGCGTTATATAAGAGATGTCAAGGCTGGCTTTGCAAACACTCCCCATGATGCTACGGGTTACTCATGCATGTTTTACATCCTGTAATGCTGCTGTGAGATTGGTCTATTGAATCTCTGGAGGCTGAGAAGTGACTCCTTTTGTAGAGGTCAATGCCTTTGCTCTTCTTTTAAACATAAAAATGCCTCAATGTATACGATAGCTCACTTGTGAGCATGTGTTGCTATGGGTGCAAATAGCTTTTACATTAAAAACTTAGCAAGAGAAAGAAAAAAGATAAATTCCTCTGTGTGTGCCTCATTTACTCTGAGCCTTCACTGTTGCTCTCAGGAAAACAGTGTTTTCCTTTACTGTATAAAGGACGTACAAATAGTTTACTTTTCTACCTCTAACTTTCAAAAAAAGCTTTTTTCTTCTGTGAACTCACAGCACACATGCAGCAGACATGTTGCTGGTTTTGACATGAAAGAAGCTGAAAAGGAAAAGGTTAAGGTGAGAGGGTTTGAACACATCGAGCAGTGAACACGTGATTCTTCATCGGGACTATACAGTGAGGCTATCATTGAACTGACCATAGCACAGGGAGTGCATGTGTAAATGTCCCCACTCACTTGTGATTACCATTTAGATTTGTTCTGAAGTAAATGGTGCAGCAGAGTGTGGCTTGGAGAGTCTCTGAGCTGAGTGGAGGCTGTGTGTTCGGTGTTTTCATACAAACAAGTAATGTCAGATATGTGTTAACTCGTGCTGCTCAAGCGCTTATGAGTTTTGACAAGTATGTCTCACTGTGACCGCATTTGGACCGTTCAACTCTGCTCCCACACAGTTAAGCCCACCATGCTGTGACATCACATGTGCACGGATAACAAACACCGCCCACATCCAAGTCGGCCATCTTGTGCCAAAACACAACTACAGAGCTAATGTTTAGATGAAGCTTTCTGTAGTGAAGATTTAATTCATACAGCCTAACAAAGTTAGCCTGTTTTTCATGTTTATTCTGTCACATAAGAAATTAATTTTGGCTAGGTAAGTATAAGTATTGATTTTTTTTCATTGTTAAAAGCAGTCGCTTTCTATCATGTCAAACTTTTGTAATGAAAATGATCTCCAAATAATTAGTTTTTTCAGTTTAATCATCCATAGTTTTTGATACATTTTAAGTCCTTTACTGAATAGCCTACAGATATATTATAAGGTGGCGTGTTTGTGATAAACTCAAACTTTATTAGTTTCACTGCTGTAATAACCACAATAACCACAATACAGTTGCTACTAAACTTGTCTTTATGGAGTTAGAAGCCTGTCGGCTAATGTTAGCTGCTCAGCAGTTAGATGGTTACTTTTGATTAACATGAGATCTATAAACACACTGATAAGTTTTATTTGTGTTGCACTATTTACAGAACTTATGTACTGTAAATAGTGGATGACACTGACCCAGAGTGATAAAAGGTCTTTTTCTCAGTTTGAAAACGCATAATCATTTTATTATCAACAATAATAGTAGGAAACATAATTATTAAAGTAAACTTCATTGTTTTTTTCTTTTTGTGGAAGCCAGAAAATAATTCAAATCAAACACCTGTGTGTACAACACCTTGTTGCATCTTGTATTGATATATGGGTTATTCAATGTCCTCAAAGTTATTTGATCACTTTTGGTGAAATAGTTGAGATAGTTTTTGAGATATACTAATCATTTTATGTTAATTGTGTGTTGGACGGTTTGTATTTAGTTGCACAATTAAAAATGTATCCAGCATTAAGAATAAAGAACACAGAAACAGACTGATCAGGTCAGGTAATCAGGTTAGATTACTGTAATTGTGCTGCATGTAATCCTTCACCCCGATCTGCATGTATCCCAGTTTGAATCAGTTCTATCAGAACATTCAAATATGTCACATCTGACTCCAAAACTGCCTTTTTATACAGACATTGAGGCTCTAACTGGATATATTCTGAGATTGTAAAAACCAGTCTCCTGTTTGTTGGCATCAGCTCACGGTGAAAAAAAGGATAGTACTTGATGTCATGTGTTAGTGTATGACCGCCGCTCCTCCCCCCTCCGTAGAGAGCTGAGTAATTTTATGCTCTAATTCTCTCCTCTTTAAATTAGGCAGGAGGCATAAAATATGAAAAAGAGAGATATTTTGAGAGGTCATGTGATTTGCAGCATAAATACTTCACATCCACTTGAGATGAAACATTTTATTATGTCACGTGTGTGCAAATAATTTTCGGCTGTTACTTGATCAAATACACGAGTAGTCTCTAATATGTCCCTGATCCTTTATTTACCCGTGAAATAAGATGTGAGGCAGCCATACAATAATCTGCCAACTGGTTTCGCATTAATCTGGGTGTAATGCAATATGTGATCCCCTGCTGTGACTGTTTCTGGTAAAAACCTAATGAAGCGCAACAAAAGAGTAAAGCCATCTTTCTATTGACAACACCTGTGCAAAAAGGGATTTTGTGAAATACACCTATTTTAAGATCAGAAAGGCCACACAATCTAACAGTCTTTGGGTTTTTCATCTAACATTGACCTCATTATTTACATTTTTAGTGTATGGTTGTATGAGATCAGACATTTTCCCTCTTTGTTGTGGCTCTTTTTTAGTATTTAACATGTAGTCCTTTGATAAAGCTTGTGGCGCCTCACACCTTCATTCCGTATGATAAGCAGGGTGTAGTTGCGAGGAATAAATTAATCGCTGTCGAATCTACACCATCTTCGCCTTACCTACCGACATTTATGAGCTGTTATTTCTCCCATGTATTAATAAATTGCATGCATGCAATTCATTTCCTCAAGGCACCTTGTCGTTTTTCTCATCTGAACGAAGTGACTGGGGCAGTCGGCTATATGGGAGATATATTAGTGTCCAGGAGCAGAGCACCAAGAGGGTTGGCCCTGTCTCGGTGATTTATTCCAAATCCAAAAGCCCTGCAAGAGCGTGTTGTCAATCCCATCGGCATCACCTTTGGGTCACATCAAAGCACTGAAATGGAAAAAACAGAGACAGTTGTTTACAAATTCAGCTGCCTGTTTTGTTTTTTTGTTGGGGAAAGGAATTAAAAAGTAAACCGGGGCTTCTCTTGTGGCATTAAATTTGAAAGGGAGGTGATGGGTCTGGAAATCTGACTGGCATTTTCTTGGCTCGAACAACAAGCAGCATCGCTTTGGCATCAATCAGTAATGATGGGCTTTATGGTTGTCGTTTCACTTCTCAACTCTCTCCAATGATTTGCTGAAGCTTGTTTGCGAACATGTAATGCTGGTGTAAGCAGGATACTGACAGTGATTTAAAGATGGACAACAGGATGCTATTATGAAACACTTATCATCACCTATCTAAACAATGCGAAACATTACATTTGTTAATTAAATTTTTTTTTAAAGATTATTATTCATTGCACCAAAATTGGTTTATGATGATTACAGTAAATAAAAATGTTAAGATTTATGAAGGCCCACTTAAAAAGTCTATAATTATCTAGACTCACCATCCACTTTTGGTTTTAAAGATGTGCAATGTTTATGTGTCTGTTTATGGGAGTCTTTCTTCTGAGTTTATTCAGAGTTACTGACACGAGCATCCACAAACCAAGACAGTTGAGTATATTTATGCATGTGTCACAACCATGGTGATTATTCACAGGCAGTTATTATTGGTGACAGGGTACATCCCAATCTGTGTTCCTCTACATCTCAGGTGATCGACCATACACAGACTTACACCTTTACTATTATATTGTTACACAGCAGCTCTCCTGAGGTTGAGACCTGAGGTCAATCACAGCTGTCAGTTTTGATGTTGCATCTGGTTACAGCTTGTTGCCAGCATCCAGGTTTTATAGCTCTATCCCACAGTGTTTGCACAAACACCTCAGACATCAGTGACAGCAGCATCAGCATTTCCTTTGGAAACAAGCAATGTGTTTTTCTTACAAGCACTTCACTCTTACTGGATGCATTTTGCTAAATTTGCAATGTCTCTGGTCTTTAACCTATTACAATGCAAATGGGAAAAGAATTTAAAAGGATATTTTGGATGATTTGAAATATGGTTGTATAAAGTACTAATGAAGAACCATTAGTGTCTTACCTGAAGTAGAAGTAAAGGCCCGGTCACACTGCCTTTCACGGGCGTATCGTGGCTGAATCACGGGTAAAATTTTGAGATTTTTTTTTTGCCCGTGGTTGCCCGCGGTGGAAAATGTGCAAAATTGGCTAACCAGCTGTTTACCCGTGGTATGCCCGCGAAACAGACGCCGGCGACTGTTCC
>JAOXYM010000009.1:8827030-8838346 GCA_028567055.1 Leptatherina wallacei
TAATTTAATTTAATTTAATTTAATTTAATTTAATTTAATTTAATTTAATTTAATTTAATTTAATTTAATTTAATTTCTTGAGATATTATTATGGTCACATTAACCAAACAATTGAAAAATTGTTAGCTCTGATTTGGTACCCATGACCTTTAATTAATTTCAAACAAAGCTGAACTTAATTACATTTCTGCCTGGTTTTCTGGAAATAAATAAATACATAAATATAAGAAAAAAAATCCAAAATGCAAATAAGCTGTGTATACGTGTTACAAATATCATTCCTTTTCACTGCTCACATTTCTGTTTCTTATTTAGCCTGAGATAAATAACAGCCACAACACATTAGAGGGATTTTCTATTGTGAGTAATACAGAGGAAGTGCTGCCCTTAGCAATGTCAGAGTAAGTTACAGTCATCCAGAAATAGGTACTGAGGATAGGAGGTGAACATGTCACCCCGACTTAGGTCAAGCTAACAGGAGCTTTGCAGAAAGAACAAAAGCAGCCTAATGCTTTCCTCAGCCACTGAAAACCTTTGTTTCGTGCAGCAGGCTACAATTGTAGCTTGTGTGCTCTCCAATCAGATCAAGGTTTCAAATATGTTATCATCTCTAACCCCAGTGAAGCAGCAGAGGTTATTAATTTTTCTCACATGAGCAAAAGGGGTTATATCATATTCAGATAAATCACAATTACTTATTTATACTGGCACAAAAGGTTGCAGAGCTTCATGACAGATAAAATCCTTTACCACATGCTTATTTTTATACAGGCTGTATGATTGCATCATAAATCCCTAGGCATCCACAACTGACAACAACAAGGAGGTCCACTGAAAAACAGTCTAAAAAGCCAGATCAGAGACAGATACCTGAGAGAGAATACTTCATGTCGAATTTTTATCAACTGCTGAAAAATGGAAGACAGCTTGTGCTGTGAGTGGGCATGCAGCAGTGTGTCACTGAGTCAAAGACTCACAGGAAGTTCTTTAGTTTTCAAAGACTACTTCCATTTGCACTTTAGAATGTTTTCTTGCCTTTCCGACAACCGCATCTGTACCTTTTTCAGAGTGTATGTACATACAGGATCTCTTTTTCTATAAAACAGAACATGATGTGCTATGCCTTACAGCAGAGGAACACCTGGTGAAGAGCATTATGCAATATATTACAATAGTGCATCTATCTCACTTTACCTTCCCACAAAAATGAATGTAGGTCATACTTGATTTAAATTTAGGAAACCCCAAAATCCCACTAAGTAGCTAAGCTATAGGCTAACATGAAGCCACTAGGGTGACTTTTAACTGAAAATGTGGTCATGACAGAGGTTGTTTATAGAGTTCCCTCAGTCTTCACAGGTTTACTCCAGTTACTCTGGTTTCCTCTAACAGCCCAAACACATTCATGTTAATAGGTGACTCTAAATTGGGCAGAGGTTGGGCTGCATATATATTCCTTTTTATTTATATTGGTATTTTTTCAAATAAGATGTAAAAAAAACCCAGACAATGTTATTTATACATGTAAAATCCATTTCTTCTGTAAAGCGTTGCCCATGTGAGTATTTGTCCTCACTCACACTGAAGCCCTGCCCCACATCTTCCTCTGTATTTATCAGCAACAAGCTGTGCCCCAGACTGCTTACAAAGTTCAGTTGTTGATAATTTGTTTTGATAACTAGTGATCAATATAGTGACATGTTGGACAAGCGATGACAGCCAAAGAGAGTTGTCATGATCATACATGCCAAAACGAGTAATGATTCTTTCTTTTTCTTCCCAGCAGAGCAGCAACTGCACATGCAAACCAATATGTGATATATATTTATCTTAATTCAGCGAATTACCTGCCCTATAGCTGCAGATATGACCATGCATGATACCATGTCTCTGTAAGAATGTTCCAATGCGATCTCAACTATCGGATCAGTGCAATCATTTTCTCCAGATCCCCGATGTTTATTAGCCAGGACAGCAATTTTCTTAAGTATGGGGAATAGCACATCGCTAAATTGAATATAGCAACATGTTAGACAAATGGCAACAGACCAAAATGTTGCCAGGTATAGTCAACACACATTACCATTGCCATTGATAATATACACATACCTGTATTCCACTGTGTGAATAAAACAGTTGCAACTCACCAATCCTCTGAATCAGTGGGAGATGGTCCCATAAAGACAGATGGCTCAGTGTGTTTCAGTGAAACATGTAACGGTAGACCAGACTTTGTTGTCATTATCATCATCATTAGTTTATTTGAAAGGGGAAAATGCAATTTCATAAAACACATGATAACACAAAAGCCATAATTAGCCAGAATGTTAGTTTTCATCTGTAGTCCCCAGGCCATGATGTAAAAAAGCAGTAAAATACATCTACAAGAGAAAAACATATACATAACAAAATGTTAAACACAGTGCACACAATACCTATACAATATGATACAAGATACATATTCAAAGACTTACTATACAATTAAGAGAGAACAAAACATCATAACATATCACAACATATCATTTGATCACAGCATGTAAACATCCCAACAGGCTTGTCTTTTAGTGTTGGCAGCTGTAGGTGTTGAGTAACATTTTAAATTTTTTTGTGAAAGCCTTGTATGTTGTAAGCAGTTTAATCTCCTCAGGTTTTGAGTTCCACTCACTAGCGCTCCTCACTGACCAGGCCGACTTACTGAAAGTGCTCCTGCGCAGAGGAATGAAACAGTCACCTCCGACAGAGCCTCGAGTGACACGCTCAGAGCTGTTTCTTTGGCTGACGAACTCTGCCAGAGGATCTGGAGCCAAATCATGCAGTACTTTATAAATCAAATTTAAATCTGCAAATGTGTGAAGACTATCCCAGTTTAAAAGACTGGGACCAACTGGTTTGGCAATAGTTGAAGTGACTAAGAATCATTGAATGCAAGTACGTTTTTGCGGCTTCAGTTGACATTTCAAATTGCACGAAAATTTGCAAGATTTATTTTGATCTTTTTACACAATTTGTCAATATGGGCTTTAAAGGAAAGCTGTGAATTGATTATTTGTATTGGCTGACAATTTGTATTTTTTCTCCATCAACATGTATGTCGGGGTCGGGTGATACTCTATTTGTTTTAGTGAAATACATGCCTACAGTTTTAAAAGCTAAAAGCCCTAAAAGCTTTACTTTAGGTTCTGTGTAAGATGTCTCAGTTCTGCAACATTACACTCAAGGATTATCTGGGGAAAACAAAACAAAGAAAAAAAATCCCATTTGTAATTTTATTTTTACTATTTTGATTAAGGTTGAAATAAAACTTGTTCTGCACTTTGTAGAACTGTTAAGAGCTATATTTATTTCTAATTACGTGGGCTGCTAAGGTATTAATATCACGTTGGAAACTTAATTAATTATCTGTACTCATGGCATGTAGTTTACCCTTGTGAGGAAAATGAGGTAGCAGACTGTATTAGCATTGGCTGTACTCAATCTTAATTGACATCGAGGGGGATAAAAAAGAAGTTTTGATCTGAACATTAATCTTTCATTTCATCCCAGAGGTGGCCTTGCAACAGAATGTTCCCGCCTTTCACCTAATGGCAGATTATATCAACTCAAACTCCCTTTTATCCCAAACTAGTTTACAGAAAGGCTGAATGTCTGAACATGAAAGACACACATTTTGCATCTTCAATGTACACATGTTTTATGGCAGCAATATTATTATGTAAAACACACAAGGATATATGTGATGGTTAAAAAGACTTCCAAAGCCTCTACTAGGAGTATTTCCTCTTGGGTCCTTTGACAATGTATTAGAAATGAGAAACCAGAAATTTCATGATTTTATACCTATTGGGTTGCATTTAAATTTATAAATGGTGCTTTTACTCTGTTATTCTTCTGGGGTTGATGTATTTAGCGTATTAAGATCTGTAGGTATCAAATAGATATAATCACTCTGATTTCACCCATTGGTTAGCGGATCACTGTATGGGCCACCATCATCCATCCCACCACCACTGCATTACTGTCATATTGCAAAATATCATTCTTCTTGTCCACATTGACATACTTATTCTTTAAAACAATCCAGTAGATTTTTTCTCTTTTTTTTTTATAACTTCTTTGACTCAGAAAATAAATAATACATACAACAAGAAATAAGAAATTCTTTCTTTTCTCTTCAAGACACGGAGCCATATTCCCTGGCCACTAACGCTGCTGGCAACTCTAATTATGTTGTGTGAAAATCTGCTGGCATTAAAACTGAGACAGTAATGGTTAGCAGACCATAGTACTCTATGTTTTTCCAAGCAAACAAACAGATATCTCTCTAACACAAAATCAATCAAATGTATTAAAGGCAAATCAATTTCCCACCGCTAATAAATTCAATTGAGACAAGAAATTTATCGGTTTGTTTAGAAGCACAACGAGCTGTTAAAACAACTAAGCCTGTGAGCTGAGGGGCCCCAATATGGCTGCCAAGAGTGCATTAAGCCACTTAACAGATAACTACTAGAAAAGGAAGGACTGCCTGTCTTATTTTATTCTCTCATACTTTGTCAAATATAATCTTCCGGCTGTAAGTTATTCATATTGAGAATAACAGCGGTAAGATAACACACCCAGAACCTTCTCTCTCCCCCTGTCTCTGACAGCACAGATGCTCAGACAGGCTGGGACTGGTCATACAGTGTCACTCACAATCAGTCTATGAGTGCCAAAGTGCATTCATCCAGAAAATGCCAGATTTAACAATAATCATTTTTTTCTTATTCCATCTCCATCTCTTCATACTTTGGTTATCTCAGATTCTGAGGTTGGGCTATTGAAAATCTTGACCTTCAGGATGACAGTTATCACTGCTTGGGGATTTTTGTGTGCAGTGAGTTTGTGAAGTATAAATCTCGGAGTGCTGCAAGATTTAGTGAAGCTTGTAACTATGTTCAGCATTATTTGACTTAAAACAGATGATTTGGTGCAATATATAAATAATGAAAATAACTTCTGGCAACACTTGTCTGCTAGGACTTTCAAGATTGTTCCCCCCCCCCCAAAAGAGGATAAATAAATATTCTTTTTTTTTTTCTGTTCATGTATTACATTTTGGTCTTTACATGTAAAAGTTCACAAGCAGTAACCACTCACATAGAGAGGAGATCATGCTGTATGTTAAACCATTTCTGGCACGTGTGGCAAACCTTTCTTCACACAATTCTTGCATGGAGTGAAAAGTGGAGAGGACATTCTTTACTGTGATTATGGGTATGACAGTGATGCTGCAAGGCATGATGTGCTGGTTATGACTGCATCAGCACCACAACAGGACTTCAACAACCTTAGCATTATGCAAAGCTTAGCCAAACATAGTTACCTGCTGACAAGATTTTTTAATGCTCCTTCAGCGAAACTAAAGCGACAACTGAAAACCTAGAAAGACAGATAACTGGTTGTGTCTTAGCAATAGTCTTATAAACTCTAGCTGCATTAAGTCAACTGGTGGCACTGAGAGTTATCAGCTTCAGTTAATACACTGCTTGATACAGAAGGACATAATATGGAATTTTCATGTTCTGGCACGGACAAATCAATAGGGGGATTGTGTGTTAAGCATTCTTCAGAGGGACATAATTTCCCTCTGCAAAATGCATTTAAATGCATAACACCTCAAACCAAACAGATTGTAGATGATGTCTGCAACCAGGCGTAGCCACAAAGCCTTCCTGTCATGCTTAAATGGGCATCTAGGATGCACAATCTTTAATGGGATGTCAAGAAGAAACCCTGTAGCAGGTACAGTGCACCCAAGACCGCACTGATGATGCCAGTGTAAATTTGATGCTGAATATCTGATGGGATATATGGGAATGAAAAGTCACGTCTGTGCCTGGAACAGCCTGGGTTTGATCAGCATATTAATGCAGAATAGTGATAATACTTTGTTGGCAATACCTCAAGGCTGGACATTTAATGAAAGGCAGCGGCTGACCTTCCAGCCAGGCAGAATAGCATTATACCAAAAATGTAAAGTTCACTATCAGCATTAAATCTTAAAATAAAATCTTGCTCATTTACATAATTAGAATTTTGATCTCCAAAGAAGTCTATCCATGCACTCAGCTGTTTAGTAATACGTGCTGCAGGACATCAGAAGCCACCACAGAGGACAAGATGAGAGATGGATTAAAAGGGAAACGAGGCAGCACGCTGCAAAAGTTACACCCGAGTTCAGACTAGAGGAGACACCTTTCTGTTGAGGGGTTCTGATTTAATGGAGCAGCTGCAGCGAATTTACTGTGTGGCACTTGCAGTTTATAACTGCTGTATAATTTACCAGTTCTTATCTACCCATGTAACGCATGCTGATCTGGGATAATGACATTGTTTGATGAGGCAGCCAAGGGAGCAGACTGCAGAGTCATACGATAATGTACATCCTTCACACAGGCCCCATGAGGAGTGTTCAACTTCTTTTTCTTTTCTTCCCCGGCTTCTTTTTAAAATCAGATAACAATACAAATGTAACTACACTTTCATCCTTTGTCTTCGCGGACTGTTGACAGTAAGGTCGCTGACATGTTGTTTAATATTTTACAAATTTATGAATTTGCATTAATCATAAACCTCGCATTTGAGAGGAAATAACAAAACAAGTGCTTTTTCTTTACCCAGAGGAATATTCTTCAGCCGAGTAATTCACTCATGAAACCGTGAACAAGGCTGGAACAGTGAATGTGTGTGTTTGTGTAACCTTAAAATGTATGTAAATGGGTTTTCACAGGCAGGAAGGAATCACACAGGAAGTGCAGGCGAACCAGCAGGGTGATATAAAACCTCTTTGTATGCTACATTTTGATATCAGTATATTTGAATCAGAGAAGGCCTACCTTTCCTACACATAAATGAAATTAATTAATTCCTGAGAGACAACCATATGGCTGTTAGATAATAACCAAGTACACTATCTATCATCCTATTCAAGGCAAGCAGAATGCACAACAGATGTTGTTGAGCTTTTCTAAAAATAAAGTTAATCAATCCAGATTGATTTTAATGAAACCTTGTTCGTGCTCATATGACTTTTTATCCTTTGATAAAACCCTGAATCACATAAATCACACATATGATGACATAACAACCCAAATGTTATTCAAGCTACGTGTATTCAAATGACTGTGTCTCAAAATTTAATAATGATGCTGTGTTCTGAGCTCAAGCGAAAATGCATACTGTTCAGTGCAGAGAAACTGTATAGTAGGCAGACTTCTATCATTCGGAAGCAGAAATTACAAAAATATGTGGCTACAAAGGAATTAGGGCTCTTTTCTAATATTCCAGAGCAGAGTCAAGAACTGGAAATATCACACTGACAGCAGGGTGGGTAATGATGCGATATAAAAGGAATTTTTTAAACTGGATACAACATTTCCAATTTCATTTCACCGCTGTTATCACAAGTTTGTCATATTTGTGTATCATGTCCCAATATTCTTTAATCCCTTGTGACAAGGTCTGCAAATGTACTTTTTTTTTTCTGTTTTTTTTTTTTTACACTCCTCATATTTCTTCAAAGAGACACACAGCCAGAGTAAAGAGCACAAACTCTGACTCTTATGAATTGAAATCAGACGTGGGCTCCTTTTTAAAGTTCTAGCAGAAAAAAAAAATCCTCGCCTATATTGCATCAGAGAGTAAAGGACAAATCCTGAAGTTCGTTTTCTTTCTAGGGTGAGTTTCAGAAAAGCTCTAGGAAAGTTTTGGCCTTTGATTGCACTGCTGTGGACACATCTTCCTCTTTGGAAATCTTTCTGCAATGCAAGCCCACAGCAGAGGTGTCTCGCCAGCAGCAAAAAGGCTCTCAAGCTGATGATGGAGAAATGCAAGGGGGGATTTGATCGAGCATTCGGAGAGGCTGATTCAACATCAAATTGATGGCTTAACTCACCTCAGGCATGCAAGTTATTGCTCCACCATTCAGCAACAACACCTTCCTTTGATACCTCTTTGGAAGGAGACATTCACCAAGTCATTGGCTCTGCACAGGTGATGATGGCGATAGCTGAACAACATAATCTATTTTGTGACATTATTCAATCACAAAAGTGACTTCTGAAGATGATTCCTCTGAAATGGTACATTGAACACACGGAGCGGATGATGAAAGTCAAGTTAAGACCATATGAATGTTCTTATATTGCTTCTTGGAACATTTACGTCAAAGCAAATAGTCTGTTACAAAAATGGATTGTGCAGAGAGTGGATATTCAAAGCAGCAAAGTGAGCACCAAGGATTACTCATGAATAATGTCAGAAATAAAGATCTGCAGAATTTAAACCACATAATGTTGTTGAATCTGGAAAGCTGTTGACAGTGTTTGCATTAGAGTAGAAAAAAGCAACATGAAGAGAACAGAGCCAAGAAGATGAATCTGTTCCAACCAGAAACAGCAAAACCTGGCTTTACACTATGCAACGGGAGATACCTAGTTGTATGCTTGTGTTCCACTATACATCACTTTCAGACACATCCTCAGCTCACTGCCAATACATTGCTTCATCCATGATGCAGCTCAACAGTGACTGCCACTGTTGCTTTCAGCCCAGGAGCCATAACCAGTGATTTACTATCTAGCTGTATTTTGTCTCACTTGGGCGCACATCGCTAGCCACACTGTTGCCTTGTCAGAAGCTGCCTTGCCGCATTTGTAATTCAGTATAAAGCGGTACCTGTGGGGTGGTATCTCCAACACATTCATCAGAGGACACTCTAATCTGGTTGTGTCTCATGTCTGCCTCTGCGACAATGAGCAGGATGAGAGTGATGAGGTGGAACCAACAGAAAATATACCCCATGTCTGGCTAATCTGATAAAGTTTTGCAATTACCCACTGGGGAGATTTGCTGTAATTTAAGTTATTTTAGGGCCCTTTAAAAACTCAAAGTTACTCATGTGTGAAAATGTGATGTTTTTTGTGTGCTTGTGACAAGTTAAACCCAGGATTATCCCTTCATCCCTTATCAAATGGGTTAAACTGTTCATGTAAAGGTAGTGTTGTGTGAATGTTGGTCTGCCTGTTTTATAAGCAAAGAGGTAAACTGCATAAAATCACAAATTGATATATAATAGAGGTTCTGCCACCTGTGCCCACTGGCAAATTGCTCTCTCCAGTGTGAATTCTCAATTTAAAAATGAAGCATAAAGATTTCAAAAATGGCTTTTTTCATAATTTCAAACATGCACATTTGTTGAAAAGCTTATTTAACTACAGTCCCATTCATTTTCTCCCTAAGGGACCAAATTAAACCTTGACGTCAAATATAGGCAACTTTTCAGGCTTAAAGTGGCTGCAGCGAATGATTTCTGAAAACCAGTATAAGAAAAGTTCTGTTAATGAACTTCATGAAGTTTTGCAGTGTTTGCCAGGATTAGTGTCATTAGTTTTTATCTGTTGCAGCACATTAGTTGAAACCTTTAGCCTATATGCACAGTTCTATCAAAGAGACAGTATATTTTTACTTTTGTAGATTAAGACTTTCTTAAAAGACCCAGATCATGACTACAACTCTTTGGTTTCACAACTGCACACTATTAATGGGTTAGATACTAAATTAGTTTTTTTGTAACAGTTTTGCAATATAATCATGAAGGTGATTAATTAAATTGTGCACTGGGTTTCTGATTAATTGAAATGGATATTCAATTTGCAGTTTCTGCACAACAAAGCAAATTTGATGCCTCCTGCCATACAGGTGCAGAATGTTTTTAATCAGCCAGACTGCAGCTTTCAAATGAATCACGACTCTCAGGTGTGTCTCCAAAACACAGGAACCAACTTCAAAAGTAAAAACTAAAAAGTTTCCAAATAATTAAGTACAAACAGAATATTTGTGCCTGGGTGCATGTTGTACAAAACAGATAAATAATCTAGAATCAATCACAGAATGCGACAAAATGTCATTGAGTGAAAGGTTGTGTGTGTAGCGGAAATGTGCATCTGTTGAGGTTTGTTTTTAATAGTTTGTAGAGGTGTGTAGCACTGCTTTGTACCAGGAGATGGGCCTGTCTGTTGCTTCTGCTTTCAGTCCAAAACCACTGATACATTTTAGTCTATAAACAGTGTATGATCCAGACTGGTCTCAAAGAAATGACTTTTCTTTAACACCAAATTATGTGGCAGAGGCATATTAGATGAATTACATGCAATTTCCCCTGAAAGTAACAATATCCTCCTTTGTTGACTGTAGCATGTGAAACATTGTACTTTCAAGTCTGTGTGTCAGAAGAGCCTGAGGCCAGCTGCATGAAACTGTCTAGTTTCATGACTAAGACTGTTTATGCATCAAGGTAAAAATGTGCATACACATCTGCAACGATGCATATGTATGGTTCTCTATTATAAATCTCTGTCACCATAAAACCATACACATGCGCATGAACCTGATTTTGAGTCCCATTTCTAACCCAGAAAAATATTTTTCCCTGTTTTGTTTCCCAACAAAATAGGCACGATAGTAAAGGCAAACGTAAAACAGAAGTGTAATTTCCTAAATATAAAATTCTGATCCTAATTAGTGAAGCTGAGAAAATGGAATTTGTTATATTTGGTTGTTTCTTTACACACAGAAGAAAAACTGCTGAATGGAAAACAAAAATAACAGAAGCGATGTACTCTGCAGTTTAGAGGAAAAACTCTGCATCAGTTCACACAAAGACATCACCAGAGCTACCAGCAGAGAACCCCCCCCCCTTCTGCCTCATCTGCAACAGATGGGCAGCCTGCACAGTTTACCGCCTTGTGTGGACAAGGTTAAGACAGACACAGACGTACAGATGGAACAAGGTTTGCTGGTTGTTTTCTAATGCAAACTTAGCCCAAAGCAGCACACTTACCATCTTGTTTGTGTTGTTTCTTTTTAAAGCCTGAGTAGTGAGGTCTTCCGCAACCATTACACCATGCCACAGATGCAGTTACAGCACTTTCACATCAATATATATTATAGTACACATTTAAGTAATGATATATATAGTATGTGTACATGTGCATCTGGCCCCCTTATCGGCTTGTAGGGCAGCCAGTCTCGCCCCAAGCAGTGCTGCTGTGACAAACAGGGATTCATATAAATCATTAGGTCACATGAAGTTATTTTCCTGAACATAACCTTGACATTTTGATGCCTAAACCAAAGTAGTTTGTAGCCTGACCCCAACTGAACACAGTTAGCAAACAGATAAAAACTATTTTTCTAAAATTAATAAATGAGTGAAAAAAAAAACAATATCCTAAAAATCCCTAAAAAAATCAACAAAATAGTGTCTTGGTTAAA
>JAOXYM010000009.1:8852166-8863086 GCA_028567055.1 Leptatherina wallacei
CGTAGGAGGACGTGTCATAAATGACAGGGTGTGTACAAACAGCCACGATTAGTTTGTCTTCCGATCTTTTTAAAGTTGATATTTCATCCGTTTTGTTTGTATTTTTCACATTTTCAAAAAAATGCGTTTATGCGTCATACGCTGAGTCACAACAATAGATGCAATGCACTTTCACTTACTGCAGTCATTTGATCTTTTCTCGAGAAAAAAATCAAGAACAACAATGTATATGAAAGCCTCACACTCATTTGTTCTAGTTATACAGCTGGGGTTCTGCTCACCCATGGACACATAGAGATCCAGGTCTGAAGTCAGGCTTAACTCTGCAAACAAATCAACAAGCCTGAACCAATATGATATCAAATGCATATCAGAGGGTGGGTCAACCAGCAAGCTGTTTTGCATTTACTTGTAGAGTTAGCATAAAGATCATGCCATGGGTATATCTTAGCACAGTTAACAAAATGAGCAGTAAGTTGGAAAAACATTACATCATGTACCAATCAAAAATATTATCTGTAAAGAATTTGTCAAATATGGCCGAGGTTTAAAATGACTTAAAATTTAGATGAAGGGTAATTAAGAATAATAATTCACATTTTATTCGTCTGACTTGGAAGAATAATTCCAACATAAGGAATCATGACTGGCCTAGTAATCGTACACAGCAAATTTCTGGAGTTTATAAATCAGGAATTGGGGAGAAGAATGTGAAAACAGTGAGGTATTTGGATTGTAATCTTTAGTTGTAATTGCAGTTTTTATTGAGGACTATTTCCTGGATGAATTCTGGAAGTCATTGAGTGGGTGTTCAGGAGCTTCTTTTAACCCCGTTTCCCCGCTGAGAAGCAAACTCCTACAAACTCTTAATAATTCCAAACATTGCTGCTCTGGAATATTAAACATGCACATTTGGTTTTCATTTTCACATTAAACAATAATGTAGCATCTTCAGTTGATGTTAGTTGGCCAAGAATTTTTCACTAAAGGTTAGAACTCATTGTGTACTTAAATCATATATATACTGTAATCTATGTAGTATCTAAATTAGCTAAAGTGTAGTCGTTTATGATCAAATCCAACCAGATACCAGAAAACCATATGTAGTTCATTTTAAATAAGCTGAAATGACTGTATTATTATTTAGCCGTCAGTAATGGTGGCTGTATGAAATTTGCTAAAATTATGTCTTTTTTTCTGTCAGAAAATGCAAAATATGTCTGTTTTTAGACTTTCTCAGCTTCTCCTTCCAAGTGTTTTTTTCAGACTCAGCTCCTTATAATTGCAGTTCGAATGTTCGAATGATATGACATGGCGTAGGGCTGTGATCAGAAAAGATACAGCTGAGACTGTCACCGTTAATGAGAGCTAGAATTTTTTGTGAAACACAGAAAATATGATGTTTTTCCCACTGCTCTGCTACTACCGTCTGTAAGCAGTGGTAGCTGGGCTGATGTAACAAAAGACCAACTTCACTGACAAGAACATTACAAGAAAAAGTCAGTGATTGTTGCGTTCGCTCTTATGATGAACCTGATCAAGCTGAACCGTCTCATCCAAAAGGAAAAAAGAGCACTGTGTCCCAAATAAGTAGCAAATGATATAAATGCAAAGTTACAACACGAGAATGTTACAGCTGAAACCAACAGATAAGAGATCAAGTTCACTCACTGTGTCTTTGCTTCTTCTTTACTAAAGAAACTTAGTTTGCTTAGTTCTCTTGACCTAAACATGCTTCGACTTGGACTATTTTGACCATCTAAAGTTATGACAACCTCTGAACTACCATTTATTTTAGTTTAAGCTAGTAGAGCCTGAAAAGTGATTGCAAGTGATATATGATGCAATTTATCATAAGAAATGATTCCATGTCTTTACAAGAAAATGCTTTAGAGAGTCTAACTGGGCTCAAACCAGTTCTATGAAGACAAAAATGGTTAAGCAGTGACACATTCCACAACTTGTGCCATAACCGTTAAAGACTTTTGGTTCAAACAACACCATTATTTCAGCTAGTGTGAAAGAATTCTGTTTGATTTCTGCTTTCTGTTTTGATTTCCCTGGTTTGAACTTTATCTAAAACAGCCTAAAGATTAACTGCAGCCATAAAAAAAAAAACTGTTTCCCAAAGCAGGAAATGAGAGAACTGCTGTGTGACTCAAACCTGTGATGCCATCAGACTTTAAAAGCACAGATAATCATTAGAGACGAAAATGCCAAACATTTTTAAAGTGATTGTAAGAATGCCAAGTCACTGGGAGCAAATGAGTATCTATTGATACGATAAAACAGTAAAGACTCAAAGGGTCATATAAAACACTGTGTGACAGTGTGGTCCTGTCACTATGCCTTCAATTGATCATGTGCCCTGGCTATTTGGCCACAGGGTCACTTGTCCCTTTGGCTGACTGGTCAGCGTGCATGACTTTCACCTGGGAGGTTGTGGGGTTCTCAACCCTGCGCAGGCCCTCCTTGTCCCTGCCACAACTACATGGCTATTATGAGGTCATGAGATCATGAATAACACAGCAATTGACTATATTTTTCTCACTAACAAATAGTTAATTGAGTTTCTTTCATGCTTCATCTTCTGTGTTAAAAGTGCATTTATCTGCAAGCTTTCAAGTACGGATGAATCATCAGTGATTAGCCTTGTTTTATATTTAGAAATGTTCCACATCGGTGACATACAAAGAGGGTTGAACCTTTGTGCCTGAAATGATTACTCTTCACTCTGAAGACCAAACAATGTGATAACGATAAGGTTTAGCTTTTATAGGCTTTTATTTTTATTTTTTGTATATTTTCTCTCCTTTTCATTCGAGCATTACAAGCTTAGTTCAGTTTCTGAGGTAAAATAAATGTATTACACCACATGAGCTACTTTGGTGCAAAGGCCAAATATTGTACAAAGCTCAACTACAACATGTTTCAAATCAATTCAATCACTGCTGGTGCTGAGGTCGCACTGGTCCCACTCACTCTGTCATAGTTCAAAATGCAGTGCAGAGATCAAATCAAAAGGTAAGCCTGTTGTGTGAATCTAAAAGGGCAAACAGCTGAAAGTAAAACTATATTTGAGAGCAGAGCTAAATTGAAACAATTCCCAGGTGAGAAGGCCACAATATAAAATCCATTAACTCACATTCTAACTGCTGGACATGCACTTGACATGAAACAACCAGGTAACAAAGCTCTACAGAGCAGCTGAGACTTTCAGGCAAACTGAGAGGCTGCATCATAGGATATCCTTCGTGGGTTTCCAGTGTATATGATTTTGTCCCTATACATGAAGACTTCTCAATGTGCTTTAAAAAAAAATATGTTTTATATGAATTCTTGAAGAACAACATTTGAATCTTTCCTTATTTTTATAATCTGACACCAACAACTAAATGTTATCAGATTAAAAAAAGAGTTGGAGCAGAAAGATGCAAATTGAATGAATAAAAGACGCCACTCAATTTCATTACTGTAATTTGTGTGATTCATCAGTTGACATTTTATTCACTGACAATTAAAGTGTAAGAGAGTGTAAATAAATTACCCCTCTAATCATCTCTGTGAGGAGCAGATGTATAACTGGGGAATTGGGGAGACCAGTGAAGCAATTTTCAAATAGAGCTTATGTTACTGCCGGTTTTCTGCCCGGAGCAGCCTTTTAAACGAACTTGTGTGGTGAACTTTCCAATTGATGACCCCACTAAAGATTCTAAAGAGAAGAAGTATTGATTTGCATCCACCATCCAAACAAATGTAAATCTTTAATTAGTTCAGTGGCATGAAGCCAAATGTAAATTAGACATCTGACTTGTGATTGTGTCAAGATGTTGATGAAAGGTTCCAACAGTGGCTTCTGGCGGAAACAGGACTGTCTATGGTGAAAATAAATCTGATTATTGAAATTGAATTATAGGTAGTGTGTTTCTGTGTTTGTGCGTGTTGAAGATAGACAATAACCAAATGCAATCTAATGCACTAATGCAAGTCTAATGCCACTAAAAGCAAAACCACTGCTTATCTTGACTGTAATTTTTTAAAGCTTAAGTAAAGAAAAGCTATTTGATCCAGTTCAGGGTTTAACATCATTTTGAATAAATAATGGCTCCAACAAAGTAATCTGCTCGCCCACGGCTGGCTGGCAAACTCCCATCGCGCCTTGTTTGCTGTGTTAATATGTTACCTTTGATTGGATGTCTGAGGCTGTTGACTAGTGTATCCAAAACGCCACCAATGTGGCAAGAACGAGTCACAACACAAAAGCTGCAAAAACACAGAAGTGGTGACAGAGATACCTTCAGGCTGTGCTGTCAGAGCAACAGCACAGGCCCTACATACTTGTAATCCAAAGCCTGCACATGCGTGTGTGTGCTCATAGTTTATGGCATGTATTCAAACAATTAATTCTTATTTCTCCCTCACCGTTTTAACACCACAGGATCAGAGCTCAGATTGTGAAGAATGTCAACACTGCTTTACACCCTGCATGGAGACAACACCTGTCCAAAAACTGACAAGAGACAACTGGCAAATAAATGTTACCTGACACGCTATGAAAGCACTTTACAACCAAGTGCTGCTTTGACATGAAAACAACCAGACCCAGCCACTCGGCCCATTTAATCAAACAACAAACCGTCAGAGGTTTAATAAATGTTCCTGCTAAGTTATATAAATGGGGGATCAATTATAATTGATTTCATGGACTGATACATTTATTAAAGTGACATCCATTTATTCACACGCTTACCTGTTTTGCCATCAGGCCCTGCTTGCTGAGAAAAAGCGGACTCCCTCATACTTAATTTAAAGGATCGCTTTCAGATTTTTGTTACGCAGAAATAATTGCTACAACACCGAGGCAGATTCAATACATACAGAGTAACTCTTAATTTCTCAGACTGGTCAGCCGATGTGACATCTCTGTAATTTGTTAACTGCATGAGATGAACCGGTAGTGCATGTGTAACAGGCTGATGAGAAATGGAATTTCCCTTAAAAGCAGAATAAATTAGTTTCAGGGTGGCAGATGCTGTCACATTAAATCCCACATATTAAGCTTCCATTCAGCAGAGTAGGAGACAATCAGAGATTATCTCAGCGATGCCGCCGACGTGCCTAAATGAGCCACTCATCAGGGAGCTCCTCTATGGCAACCTAGTACAATCTCATTTCCTGAAAATTGGTGAAATTTTCAAACACAAACCTGAATCTGTGTTCTGTTAATTGATTTGAATCTTTTTAACAGGAAGTAAGATGAAAGATGCCAAAAACAACTTAGAATATCAAAGATACAGTTTTTTGAAGCATTTTTTTCAAACAAATTCCCAGCTTTACTGGAAAGAAGATGTTGATTATATCATGCTTGTGTGTCTGTGGCTAGAAGGTAAAACATTATCTTTCAGTTGGAAGATCAATTTGTTTCCAAACTTTCCAGTCAAAGCATCCTTGGCCCTCCATGCTCCATTTGTGTTCCTCACTTGTAAGTTGCTCTGCATAAAATTATCCATTTATTTAAAAAAGCCCAAATATATGAATCACATGTAAAGCTCCAAATCAAATCCCTGCATATAAAACCACCCGTATAGATGAAAAGATGTTCACACACCAAGCAAAACGATTTCAGACATATAAAAGGTAAAATCTGTATTCTTGAACTCTGCCCAGATCACATGACAGAGCTGTAACTTTGGCTACTTCCGCTAAGATGCAAAAATTCTCATTAGGATTAATACTTATTAGTTGTCTTGCAAGCAGCTTTCTCCAGTCACAGAATTGACAAATTAACCCACTGGATAAATTCAGCATTAGGCAACATAAAGTGAAGCCCCAGTGACATATTTCCAAAATGAATGGAGTCAGACAGGCCACACAGGACCTGGTGACTCTTCATGATAAACTGCACACTCTGTTCAGCTGCCAGTCAGATAAAACCTGGCAACATCAGGGACAGCACACAGACTTAACTTTATTCATGCATTTCCCTGAAACAGAGCAGACTAAATTGGACCATAACAAAATAATTAGGACGTTGACATGCACTCATCACATTTGCATTCTTTGTCCTCATTGTGCCTGTTTTCATTTATTGTACATATCAGTGCAAATCTCTTATTATTTCTGCAACCACGCTATTTGATTGTTGTACAAGGCTATTATTGTGTCCAGTGGGTTTGTTGATTGTTTTTTACTGTGTGATGGGTTTCCTCTGCATGGTGTCTGTATGTTTGCTGTTGCATGCTTTCCCCTGAAATCATGGTTGTATAAGAATATCAGGGAATGTCAAGTAATGTTGTTGCCCAGCAGGAGCTATGATTTTGTGTTGCCCCCTGCAGTTTAACTTAGTTATGAACTTTGGCTTATGTCTATTTTTGTTTTTACTAAGAAATGTATTTCAAAAAGCAAAAAAAAAACCTTGATCTGTATCAAGTTAGTGTGCTGACCTATTTTCCCCCCACCTCATTGTGATATAATTTCCTGTTACACTATAAAAGGCAGTGTTAGGATTAGATTTGAGTCACCTTTCCCAACCAGAGGAGGCTGAGGGAGTTAGATGATGGATTTTCAATTTTGGAAATATAATATATGTCAGGTTGGCTGCACAAGCATTGACTTCCATTATAGATAAAAACCAAAACAACAAGAAGTTAATGAAGAATAAGCACCAGCTTGATATGAAAAAAAAATCCTTTCTCTTCTATATCAAATTAATTCCTGTGAATATCCAATAAAAATAACCATCGTCTTTCGTATTTTCTCTTACAAAAGTTTTGATATATGACATATGATTGCATGATGCATGGACAGTGTTTCTATGAGGCAAATGTTTCTATGAGGCAAATTCAAGTCAAGGACCATGCTACCAAAGATAAGCACGCAAAGCCAGAGATGGAAAACTTTTCATTATCAAAACGTGAAGTAGAGCAAAAGCTGATGCTCCGATGATTTCCAGTTTCATCTTTTTACACTTGACAGTGTACCTTCCTTCGCTTTGCACATGGCAAGTTGGATTTTCTCTTTCTCCGCATCCCCAAACAGAGTTCACCAGACAACTGTGAAACAGATGGTTATTTTCTCCCGGAGATTCTCTGACCTTTGAAAAGCAGACTTGTGACTGGAAGGACTATGGTTTGAATTCAGAAATAGATTGGAAAGCGAATAAGAAATTGCTTCTCTTCCCCATAAGTATTGTGCAGGTGCTCATGGGAAAGTCAATGAACAACCAACTCCACTGCTGCAACAGCTGAGTGGCAGCTCAAAGGTTTGAACATGTGCACCTAATTACAACAGAGCTAAACCATCCTTGATATCATCCCTCCCCATGCCTGGATGACAAAGTGGTTTGTCGGGTTTGTTCATGTGAGGATTTAGCAGATGTGGCACTCAAAGACGCTCCAAATTACTTAAAGAATGTTGAGAAAAGTTTGTGGTCAAGGTGAAAACGAAAAAAAAAACATTGACAACCATAACTACATGGCTGTCGTTAGAGAATATTTGTCGTTGTGGTTGAAAGAAAACAAGCAACAGTCTGCACCATTGCTGATCCTCTCATCCTGTTAGGTTAATGGTACTGGATGTTGTGTAGCTCTGTCATTTAATTAGAGCTGGACTGAGGTCAGTGCCTGAAACCTTTGCTTGTAACCGATGCTCATAACAAACAACTGTATTTACTAGGGAGTTGAAAGAGAGTGGACAGCTCTAAAAAAAAAGAAGAGGAGGGCTGAATGGGGACAGTGCTGCCTCCAGATATACATTCTATATGTCACAAAAGAGACCATAAATGCTTTTCCTTGTTGTAGCTAATAATCAAACTTAAGATCTTGGTCTGAGTGATAAGCTCTTGAAAAAAATGAATCAAACTCAGCATGTGCCAGACAGCAGTGAAATGAAGTCTTGATGTTGTATCGCTGAGGGCCAAAGAGAAGCATCATGTTTTATTCAGTCTCCATGCCTCACACACTGAATCCCTTGAAGTGACTGGCTGTGGGCCTTGAAAGCTCTGTCTTTGAGCTCCATCCCTTGGTCATCATGCATAACTGCATCAACAAATATTCTTGTTGTTTTTTTTTTTATCAAGAAGCCTGGGTGGTGAACAGCAGGGCATATTTTTTTTCACGCTTCCTGCTTTTGCCTCCATTTTGAATTTATTGTGAGCTAATTTACAATTCCATACGTCGGATGGAGAGTGAACAATAATGAAAATGTTTTTTTTGTTTTTATTCTATGCAAAACACAATTCAAATTCTTAAACAGCCATATTTAGTTATTCACACAATCCAGCCTGACAAATTAACCAACCATTTTTACAGTCAGTGAACTGACAGACAAGAAGCAATCGACAAGCCATACAATACTGCGGCTGATTAGATCTCACACGTCACTCCAAGGGATTTTTCATTTTCCAAATGAGTTGTCCCGCCCGCACAAATGATGTAGCCGTATGACATCAAGTGTTAAATAAGCTTTGGGCCAAGGCTATCCATTCTATTTTGTGGCTGCACTGTAATGTGTACTCCACCATAAAAATCTTATTTTCTATGCAATTCAGGTAAACGATCTCCAGGGACATTCATGTGCCTGTTTGACTTTCTAATGGAAGACTTTAAAGAAATGCAGATGGTTCCCCACAAAGACCAGCTAGGCCTGCTGGAGTGCATCCTGCCATGACAACAGTTGTCTCCACAAAAATGCATTACATGTGTGGCGGTAGGTAGATGCTTCTCCCCAGAAACATTCAAGCGGGACCCCTATTTGTTCATATTTTCTTTTCTTTCCTTGTTGGTACAGGTATGATGTAATACCCCGTGTATAAACACTGCTGTCAGACTGTTTGTATTTCATTATCTTTCTGATTATTCTTTGCTGCTGATTCGTCATGCAGAAGAGACACAATTATGTATGCTGACACTGTTACTGAGTTCAAGCAAAACCTGATGCACTGACAGAATATTCAATTTTATTATAGATGTTTAAATTGCCTGATTGTTTTTCCTTTAAGTGTGCCTCAAGTTCTGCACCAGGAAATGTTACTTTCACAGCACCATCCACACCTTCAGAAATGTCAAATGGGCTGAGGAACAGCACTGAATGAATGACAATAAACGGTCTATGTGCACTGTAAATACCACTTTTAAAAAAAAACAAAATTCAATAGCAACACCTACTTGCCTGATAAAGAGCACCCCTGCTGCTAGATACAAGATAAAAAATACAACTGAATACAATAGATAATCCACCATAAATGTATTTTGAGAACATTACAATGCAAGAATAAATAAAGATAAAGCATCTTTGCTGACAAATTTAGAGACTGAAAGTGAATGTGCACTTTATTTGTTCATTTATCTTTCAGAATTTTTCATGGACAAACTGTAATGAGTTTTCTCCTTGAGACACTCCCCTCTAACTATGATACACTGTTTAATTCCCGGCAGGTATCACGCTCACACGCATCAACTGGGATTGATGCTCCTAACTGGTGCAGGTTAAGTGTTGCCAAAGTAAGTGCAGCTGCAGAGCTCACAACACTTCAACTGTACTTCTCCAAACAAGCTAAAGCCAAGTGCTCTTGGTGTTGTTTTTGTCACTGATTTGAGCAGAGCAACAAGGTCTGAAACAAAAGGAGGCATGTCTCTGGTCCTTAGTGGATAAATATTGGGGTATTTCAGGAGAGTGCTCTTTTTGCTGCCTTCTTTTTATAAAGAAAAGTTCTATATTGATTTAAAACCTTAGAATTGCCTTTGTTTCTATTCAACAGTAACTAAAGTGCACTGCAGTTAAGCCAAGTGCTACAGAATTACACCACACGGTAAGTAATCAATATTACCTTTTTTAATTATCTATTTCTTCTAAAATAGGACTTTACACACTATTATAAGCGATACGCCTTGTGGTCAAATAAAGTGGTTCCATGACTCAGTTGTGCTGTTTTTCCCCGTAAACAAAAATTTACAAAATCATCAACAGAACTATGAGATAAAATGTGTTTTCCCTTTTTTTAAATTCTGCTTTCAGAAGAACTGCACCTTTAATTCATAAAGTAACACTATATTGATTGCTAGAAGCAGGCAAGCTGCAGTGCCATAAGACCTCCTCAGAATTGTACACATCCAAACACAGTCACCTCACAACCACAATCACATTCCATTTGACATATACCAATCATTCCCAGTAGACCTGAAATGTACATGTCTGGGGAATTATAAGTCTGGCTCAACTCACTCATTTTTGTTGTGCTCCAAAGTTTCAGTGTTGTTTTCCCTTGGCTTGTGAAAGGTGCACAACACCTCTAACAAAACAACCTGCTCCACTTAAATCCCTCTATTTTTTGCCCGAGTAAAAAACCATAAATCATCCTTGGTTCGTAATGACAGTTCCAGCCATGCTCCACCACATTACTGTTGGAAATATTACAGTTACATGTCCTGATATCCCATATCCGAAAATTGCTATTTGGTTTTGTTAGTTTTGTTTCTCCTCTGTGCTTCAGCTGATGCAATCATGGTTTTAATCGTGGTTGGCTGGTTGGAAAAGTTAGTGAATGTGCAAGCCCGAGCCAATAGTAATTTTGTTGTTAGAGGCAGCGCTGCTCTCGTAACACAAAGTCGTTTTTTTTGGTTGTCATGTCTTGTTGACATTCTTTATAATATCATTTAATTTCAGAGTGTAGGAAATGTAATCTTAAATCCATTGTTTGGGGTAATAGCAGTATTTTCCTGAACTTAGTTGTTAGTAAAAGTGTCCTACTGCATAAAACCACACTCTTTGAAAATTTTCTATAGAAAAACCCATTATACCCTGGCAGGAAATTACCAGTACATTTTTCTGTTCACTGTACGGCCGCTTTTCTTAAAACCTAATACCCACTTTTGGTATTTTATGACATTTTGTGGGTTTGGCATGAAAAACCAATGAGAGGGG
>JAOXYM010000009.1:8870617-8881495 GCA_028567055.1 Leptatherina wallacei
GTCATGGCTGTGATTAGTTCGTAGGCACAAGGCCGTAGGCTGAGTACCGATTTCGGGCGATTGCTGATTCATCAGGCACATATTTACACATTTCTAGATGCGCAAACAATAAACGAATATTCTCAACACAAACAATGTTGCCTTGGACAATGAGGAGGTCGTCTTTACATTGAAAATATAAAACAATTAAAAGTGAAATAATCTATTCTAGTTAAATTGATTTTATAGTTTGTGCACCTAACTCCGGGCTCGGACTGAGTGCAGTGCAGGTAAACAAAGACCAACGCAGTCAAAGCGGCCCATGTGCGTGCACGACATTGGCATCACTTCCACTTGTCGCCAGAGGGGGCAGACTTCTGGAAAAACGCTAGAACTTGTGCTCTGTTCCTTTAAAGCCCGACCCAAGACCAAATTAGTAGAAAAGTCCCATTTTTTTATGTTAAGTCTTATTTGTCCCTTTAACAAAGTGTTTTAACAAAAAAGTATTTTGTACATCTACCATATATTACTGTGTGTGTCAAAATTATTGTAGTGTTATCTTCTGCTTCCTGGTATTCATTAGAGGGCAGAAGACAAGTATTAGATTGTGTACAACAGGGTCTTGAGCAAAGTTTTTGCAAAATGTCTCAGAAACGGTACATATCAAATATGATACATTTGGTATAATAGGGTTAAGTGACAAATCTTTTCACAGCAGTTTCTAAGAATGTTAACCATAACTGAATTAAATGTCCATCACATTTAAACCAATTATGTTAACTGCAATGAGGTCTTATTTCTGTAGTACATTATTATCATTACATTATTATTAGATTATATACAACTTGTTATATCTACAGATTTCCTTAAACTTCAGTTTAACTACATGCAGTGTATGATACAGTGCAGTGTCAGAATACTGATGGTTAGACTTTTTACTGTTGAAATATTTCAGTGTATATCAGAGGTATGCAACCCTTTTGGCTTGTGATCCTATCAGTCAAAGCAATGTTTATTTGATAGTTATCATCACATAATTAGATGTAAGCAGCATCACCATAGAAAGATTCTGTGTCCACAACTTGTTTTATTAAAAAATGTGTTGAAGCCAGAAAAAAACCCAAAACGTTCAGTATTTTTCAGAAGGAAAGAGATCTGTGTACAAAAACAAATGTTCACCGTCACTGTGATCAGAACGGAGCACATCGTTATCCAATTTTATGTCCCAAATATGCTTTCTTGGTAATAGCTTGTTTTAAAGTCATTGTATTTAGAGGTAATATTTCACAAGTCCTGTAGAAATCCTTGCAAAGCCTGTAATATGATGTAATGATAAGAATACATCAGTGTTATTTTTTAAATTTATTGTCTGCCTTAAATATGCCACTAAAATAAATCAAAACATTAAAAATACATTCCATTGTTTTAATATATTACTAATCAAATCATCATAATACAATACACAAAAACTGGTGTAGGCACTTAAATCAGTGTATTATGAAAGCATTGTAGTCGCAGTACGCTGCAGACTGACCAGTTTCCAACATGGCTGTACAGTGACATGTCAAATACAACACTGGAAAAGTATCTTACTGTTCCACTGCTACTTGTTAACAATACCAAAGCAAGAGTCACTCTACCCACATTGTTTCCCTCATACACCACTGATGACACAAAAGAAATCATCCATCATGAGCCTTAATGTTTTTCTACATGATAAACAAAGGGATGTTATCCACCCACCCTCAAAAAACATTTGCATAACCAAAACAATAGTCTCAATAAAATCAACAATCCAATTTATCTACCTGTGACCCTGAATTGGATGAAGCAGATACTGACGAAGGAGGGATGGATGAACTTTAACCAAAACTAAAAATCCAATCAGAGCAAAATGAGTCTAAATGACACATAAAAACATAAAAAACAAAAAGAATCTTGCAGGTGATGGATTCAACCCTCTGCTAATAGCTTTCATTATGACACAGTGTGATGGCCTTATGCATATTATAATGATATATTTTCTTTTGAGTTGTTGCTGATTGGTTGTTTAACCTGATTTGGAGCACCTGCAGCCTGGGAGCCATAGGACATAAAGGCTCCAGGATTCCAGGGGGCTTGGTCTACTCTTTGCTCTCTTCCCCCAGGGCTAGGTTTCTTTTGCTTTGCTTTGCTTTTCATATTAGTTTTGCATTAATCAATTAATTTTAATCAGCTTTTGGTGTCTGCTCCCATTTTAAACAGAAGGTTTGAAAATGACAAATTAGGTAACATCATTTAACGAAAGATAAAGAAATGAAATGTATTAAGGTTCTTTAAAATGACAAGTTTATTTAAAGCTATTAAAATATTATGTTCATGGAAATATTCACTTTCAGATATTCTTAGTGACAATATTGACGATTCATATGGGTCTTATCAACCATTAACAAATTAGTATTACATAATCTTTATTTGCCAATTGAATTAACTGTGTGCTGTAACAAAGAGGTATATGTCATGAAAACTGAATCCAATCAGAGATTTATTCACCAAAGTTAACTGTTTTATTCAGATCAGTCACAGTGGAGGTCACTGTGAGGCCAAATGCCAGAATTACCTGTAGAGGAAGGTCTTCATTATGAAGTCATCAAAGTGTATCAGTTTCCAGGCCAACAGTGATGGGATGAATCAGGTTTGGAGCTATCTTATGTCATCTGGATGTTTCCTGTAAAATCCAGTCTTGTTGTAATTTTAACACCAATAATGAACAAGCGTGACAACATGTCAGATCTGCAGACGGGAGAACAACCAAACAATACAGTTTCACACCTGTCTGCCTCATCAGTAAAGCTATCACATTGTTTAAGGTGTGAAATTGCTGCTGTAGATAAAACAAATGAGTGCTTGTTCACAGTAGCTTTATCTGTATCAAAGTGCTGCTTACCACCTGCATCTGGTGTCTTATTCAGACCAACTAAGTTTTCTTTTCAGTTTTATCTCCATCAGTAGCAGAGAGAACATTACATCCACCAATGACAAGCAGTTTATAAATGGTAGAATATCATGATGTGAAATCGTCTCTTATTTGTAAAGTATTCATATTGTTGTTTTTAGTATTTTACTCTTTCTTACCTCACCACTGACAGTCTGAACATGTTCACCGTGTTGTTGTAGAAGCTAACAACACAACCTTCAGTTTCAATATAAAAATGATCAGCTGCTGTGACATCTGCTGTGTTTTCTCCCTTGTCTGTGGTTTAATATTGAAATGATGAAATCCATCTGCTCCAGAATACTACAAAGTTAGAACCTAGAGGACTGAAGGATTACCAATTCAGACTGTCAGATGGCAGATATTTTAAAGCTGGGGTGTTTCAGAGGGTTAGTTTCAGTTTGTTTGTTTCTTGTCAATTTCTTCATGTTTTTCTACTAAATTCCAGCGATCATAGTGTTATCTCCTTTAATATTAACTTATGTTGCTGGCCAATTATTGCAAATTTCACTTAAGTATTTCTTTGACATTCAGTTTGTCACTCTGCCTCATTCTACCATTAAAACCAGAGCTTTGAAGGGTTTTCTTGTTTGCTCGCTTTTTTTTTTTTCAGCTAACCAAATGCAGATGTGTTCCGTGCAAAAGTCCACCTCTGCTTCCGCCCCTCTCTCTGATTGGCTGGTGGCAATGGCAGAAGTTATGGGAGGAAGAATTCTCCACTCTGTCACGATTTTCCTCTTTTTGCATAATTCTTTGCTTACTCCACAAACACCCTTAAGATGGCTTCTGTTCATGACAGAGCTGTACTCCGGGCGATATTCAACCCCACCACCCCCTTTGGAGACATTCCTGGTCTCAACCAAGAGGAAGAATTAATTGATGATGGTGAGTGTGAGCTTCTGACTTCTCTCTACATATCATGTCACAACATATTGAATATATTTGAGCATATTCCTTTCAGAGTCTGGAAAAACATGACACTGTAATCCAAGCTGAGTTCTGGGTGACGTTTCTGTGTTTTCCTTTGCCACAGTACCTGTCTATTGAGTTTGAGTGCTTTTTTCAGTTTGTTTATCTCCTTCTGCCAGACAGTGGTTTTGACACAGAGTTGCTGAAGCAAGTGAAAGAGTCTGAGATGCAGGGTGTCTCAGCAGCCGAGGCTGGGGATTTGCAAGCTGCACTTCAACTGTTCAGCCAGGCAATCCAGCTCCTGCCACAGCGAGCCTCTGCCTATAACAACCGGGCACAAGCCCTGAGGCTGCAGGGAGACACAGCAGGTATATGCAACTAATTCAGAAATAACCCCTTTCCAGAGGCACTGCATTGTGCCACCATGTCAGGTTGCCGAGCCTGAAACCAGCATGACACACTGTAGGAGCTCTGTGCATGTTATCAGCAGTATTATTATAAAAGCTTGGTTGGCTTTGTATTTGCTTCATTTATATCCTGTCTGTGGCCAACATTGCAGGTTGATGGAAAATGAGCAACAGAGATATAAATCATGGTGTTTATACCTGCGTATTAAAAATAAAGAATTGTATGCCAGAATTTATGCATTCTGTTGGTAATCTTTTTAATAATACCTTACTCATTTGAATAATGAGTTATGCATTGCTACTTTATAGATATTTTTATAAATATTATTCAGCTTAGGCCTTTAGGGGATCAATGATTGACTTAAATTTCTTTTTCGATTATAGAAGAACAACACACTCTGTTACAACACAAACACCAAAAAAACTGAAAATCTGCTTTCCAAACAGATGTGTGCATCACAGCGCTCTTGTGTGTCCTCTCAGGAGCCCTGCAGGATCTGGACCGAGCGATTGCCCTGAGCGGTTGCATGGGACGAACTGCCTGCCAGGCTCTGGTGCAGAGAGGCCTCTTACATAGATTAGCATGCCAGAATGATGAAGCCAGAGCAGATTTTGAGAAAGCAGCTGCGCTTGGAAGTGAATTTGCTCGACAACAGGCTGTGGCTCTGAATCCCTATGCTGCCCTGTGCAACAAAATGCTCTCAGAGGTGATCAACAAGCTGCGTAACCCTGAAGTAACGGAGATGCAATAATTTAAGATAATTTGATGTATGTTCATCTTTTCTGTTCTGAAGTGTGACATAAATAAAATAATTTTCTTCGTTGATGTACTTTCGATTCTATTAATTGCACCATTGCAAAAAAGTGAAACTGCAAGTCATATTTATTTAACATGAAGCAGTATTTAAAGTTAATGACACTGAGATCACACTGTTCCTATTTTCTCCTACAAAGGCTTTCTAAATAAAAAGCAGAACTGCCAGTGTTGTCAACAGAAAACATGCACTGCTGTGTTTAATCAAATATGACAAATAGGAAATGTGATATCATGTATTAAAAGATCTGAACTGCTGTTCTACATAGCTGAGGTACTTCAGCTTTTTTCCAGTAGATGTCAGTCTTGTCATGTTGATTCAGCAAGCTGCAGCACCTTCTGCTGCCTGTATTTCCTCCAAATCATTTTTTCTGACAGGCATGTGATGAAACTAACAGCATCAGTTTGCTCGTTATTCAGGATATTACAGACTATAATGACCGAGCTGTTTCACACTACACACCAATCAAGTCAGGAAATACAATTTCAAAAATGAACAAACAAACTTACATATGAGAAAATGTTTAGATGAGATGTTTCAATGTTTTAAGTAGATTACAGTTTTCAAACATTGCACTTGTAGCAGCTTCATGTGCATCTTCTTTCTGTGGCTGTACACTGTTCATGTCACATCTCAGCGATTCCAAACATGGCTTTGCTCCTGCTGACGTTCACCCATTGTCCTCCAGGATGTGAGCATTATCTTTTGTGGTTGAGTTCTCCATGTTTGTGTCTGACCTCTCCCAGGCAGGTTAAAGCCACCGGCTCCCTCCTCTCCTCTCTCTGGTAGAAGGTGCAGGTTTTCAGGTGATCTGACATGGAAGGAGAATCACTGAAGCACCAGCGGTCCACTGAAGAAAAAACAGAGCTGAACTTCCAAACCTGCAAAATACAGAAGAGTGAAAATATAGAAGCAGGCTACTATCATGGTATAAATCAACTTCAGTGCAGATAGTACCATGAGGATAAATGTATTATTAATATCCATGGAATCTAGATCACACAGTACCTTTATCACATGTCAGGGTGTGATGTTATTTCTGTTCCATATGTTACAAATTCATATAAATTATGCTGTTCATTAAAGAGCAAATACTCAGCTGCTGCCAACGCAGTCATATTGACACAAAGTCTTTCCATGAATGATCACATTTCTGACTTGTTTTTGGAGCGCTGTGTTTATTGGCAGGAGCCTCAGGCCATGCCACATCGCTGATATCACTGGCATGTTCTTTGATCACAGCAGTTCAGATTGTCAACATAAAAATACACACAGAGATGCATATATAATGGGTCTTTTTATCAGCCCAGCTGAGAAATGTGTTTGTTTGTCACATGGATCTCTAGAAACACTGACAAAACATGGGATTATTTTCACCTTGTTTAAAGAAAAGAAAAATTGTAGGCTATAAATATCTTTAACTTCTTGTCTTTAAAAACCTGCCTAGTTAACAAATTAATCCAAATACATCCATTGAAATGATCTGCTGAAACTCTTGAACAATCTGCCCTCACATTGATCATGAATAAAAAGAAGCCCTCGTCATCAGTGCATCAAACAATCCTGCATGTTAGGATGCACCAGCTCCTAAAGAAATGGTGCAAAGACTGTTGTGAGTCTGAATTGCTCAAAATCTGTACTTCATGAACAGCTCCCATAATTCTGCAGAGGAATTGAGTGAAACTGGGATGGGGGCCAGTATGGATTCCAGCACCAGGCATCACTATCGGTAGATTAAGGTGCTTGTCTGTTTGACTTCTGGCTTTTTATTTGATTTCATGCAAAAGAACAAAAATTGCACATCTAAAGGATAGACTAGCTCAAACATAAAATTATCTTTTACTTGGGCAACAAGGTCAGAAAAGAAAGAAAAAGTTTGGTGCCAGACCCTAAAAGCAGACAATCCTGGATAGACTAAAAAAGGTAACCAGTTATGTGAATGCTTCAGTGGGAAGCCTTTAAATGTTGCCAGCATAGCTTTTGATTGACTTACATGGTTAGAGTGGACTTTTAGGAGCCTGGGGAGTGTTTACAATGCAGCAGCTGTCATGCTGCGTGAATGACTGAAATTTTCCAATGACAGATAACAGTATGGTGACAGAAACTAAAGGGGGACTAAAATAGGGGTTTGGCCTTGTTTTTACTTTCCATTTGTACCTTACAAGTTTGAGTCAAAACAGGGCTGGTAATAAAAACTTAGAGATGGAATAAAGGTTTCAATTTTTTTTTCTTGTGTAGCATAGTGAACAGGAATGAATTAGAAGTTAATAATGAAAGTCTTTAAGAAAAAAAAAAGGAAATTGAAATATTCTTAGTATACTTGCTTTTTTCTGCCATTTCCAGGAACTCCCCCCATGTGGATATGTCTTTTTCTGCCATTCGAGGGAAACCATCCCTCTCTCCTGCAATAATGTGGCACACACTTCTCTCATCAGATGGGAAACCTGGGACAGCTGAGACAATGTGAAACTGTCAAGGTAACCAGTTATGTGCAGAAGGATCTCCAGGGGCAGCCTGCTCAGGGCATCACAAGTTTGCACCGTGCTTCCCTTAGGGCTGAAGCGTTTCCCACCTTCACAGAGGGATGAAGGGATGAGTGGTTGAAGTACAAAGGCGCTGACATCTTGGCAGAATTTGATTGTTGCTTCTTGACCTGCAGGGTGAAACCTTATCTGAGTGAAAGTGCAGCCGAGGTATGCTAAGGGGCAGCGCTGTTGGAACCAGCCATTCAGAGGGGCCTGTATATCACAGTGAGCATTCCTGAAATGAGAGCGATACTCATCACGGCGGAAGAAGCTGCCACAACTGAAGCTGAAGGCCGAACTTGTTTTATTATGTCGTCTGGTGACAGATTCTGTGTCGACATGTACATAAAGACCATGTGGTTTGCCTGCAATGACATCAGCTAAGATTGCATCTGCTTTGAATGGAGCGGAGGGGAAGTTGTATGTTTGGGTTCCTACATCTACATAAAGGCCATCTGTCCAGGAACTCTCTGAGATTGAATGTCCCTTGAATTCCTTTTCCAGGGAGCACAAAAGTGTTGAGTCAACCTCTTCAGATTTTGGAAGATCCTCAACACCCAAATCTGTTGTGTCCACACACTGGTGTGCGGTTGTGGCCTTTTGTGAAGGGTCCTTCAGGTGACTGCGCTTTGCTCGATAGCTCGTAGGAACATTGAATGAGCGGACAGATTTAACTTCAATTGGCTCCAGATTCCCGTAAACAAAATCTTTTTCCCTTGGCGTGCACGCAGCAAGTTGGCCAAAGTTAATCAGCATCGCCCCATGGTGTACCAGATACATATTGTAGTCTCCAATATTGACTTCTTTGCCCAACCTTTCGAGGACCCCATCCTGCCATGGGGCAAGGCCTGTTGTACCTTCCGTGTTCCTGCCAGAAACAGCATTTTCTTCCTCCTGATATGGGTCTTTTTTCTCCCCTTGACTGCTCCATAATTCTTGTTCTTGCTTTTCTTTCCCCTTTCCCTCCTTATTCAGGTTTTTCACAGTTTGGTTGCATCCTTCCTTTTCCTTTTTGAATATTTTCTCCCAGGAGCTGTAATTTTGAACACTTGCCACATCTCTGCTCTTTGCCAAAGCATCTCTTTCCTCTTGACACAGTTCTGTCTCCTCCATCGTTGCACAGCCATTCTCTGTAAATCCACCACAATCTGAAGAAGAGGATGCCTCCCCTATAGGGGTGTTGACTCCAGCAGAAGCACTCTCAAGGGCAGGCTCCCCCACCATCAGCTCAGGAAATATGTTCTTCATTTTGATAGACTGAAACAGCTGGGCTTGATCCCTGAGAGCCAGGGCAACATCGAGGTTTAGCTCCGTGTTTAACTGAAGATTTTCAGAAACTTTTCTGTAAAATGTCACATCAATTTCAGAAACAGGCCAGCGGTTCCACTCTTGAGAGCAGCAGACCACGCTGGCAGGACAGACCTCCATGTGTTTGGCCATCTTGTGGCGCAGCATGGTGAGAGGACAGCCATAGTCGACATTGAGGCAGGGGACCACCTCATTAGGACAGAGGAGCTTGTGTTCCTCTTGCTTGCACATATGAAAGTTGGCACCACAGTTCTTGGGGCAGCTGATGACCATGCATGAAACAGAAATCCGTACTGGGACTTGACAGAAGACACTGTAACACTTGTTGCAATGCTCATGATAGCCTGCCGGCATCTTTGTGCCTTTCACCTTAAGAGAGAAATAATAATAATAAGTAGTGAGAGTATAGGAAAAACATCTTGGTTAATTGAGGATTTGAAGAAAATTGTCAAGAAATTACTTGTTCTTGTGATTTTACTTACCATTTTGGCTTATCAGCAGAGGGATATGAACATTTCAGAAGACAAGCTGTGAGAGCGCATGGAAAAAAAACAACAACATTTGCTTGTCATACTGCACAACACAAGCCTCTTCCAAAAAAACTTATTGTTAATACAGACTCATTTGGACGGGAGAAAAAGGAGGATTAATTGGGCTCTCATGCAAATCTGAAGTGGATGATTAAAAAGTGGAATTATATCTTCAGGTTAAAGTTTTTAGTTGACAGCCGGAACAATAACAGAAAATATTCTCACCCCTCTTCCGTCGGCTTGTGTTCACAGGCACCTCTGAATAACCTCTGCACTGTGTCTGGACATTATAAATAGACACAATAGAAGGGCAGACAGGCCAGTGGGACGGGGCACTATTGTCACACAACCATTAAGAACCAAGGTCAAATTACTGCCTCCAAAATGCTTCACTGTGAGAGGGTGGTGATAATAACAGGTAATCCAAGTTCTCAACAGTTTAACTACTGTATGTTAAACAGCAGCAATTCCTTCCCATGTTTACTTTATGTTGCACACAATACACAATTCCTTTACCTACATTTTCACTCATTTGGACGGGGAAAAAATTAGGATTAATTGTGCTCTCATGCAAAAAGCTTTTTTTTTTCTCTTTGCAATAAATCCATTCACTCAATCATTCCTTCAAATCATTTCAAAAACAGTTTACAGATGGTTGGTGTTTCCTTCATTTGGTTCCTTTTCTTTTAAAAACACTTGGTATAATTATTGTTTCCTTTATTCCAAAGAATGCACTATAATGTTGGGGTACTCTGCTCCAGAGTCATGTGTCCAGATTTTTGTTTCCCACTAGATGTCAGTAACACACTTTCAAAGTTGAACCAACAGATCTCGGGCAGGTGTTTTCTGCTGGGAGATTTTAAACTAACAAACATATGAGCATGAGTTGAATATTTCAAAGGTACAAAATTGTCTTTAAAATATTAAAACACTATACTTTATGACGTCTAAAAAGGACACCTTTTTACACTAGTTCATTAATTTCCTCTCCAAGTATTGTACCTGCTTTTAACTGAAGACGCAGGCAGGTTTTGTCTGATTGATCTTGATGATTTGATTCACTGTGGAAAGGGATGAGCTCACATGAGAAGACCATTCCTTAACAACTCTATGTTTCATGAAAACAGAACATGCCCATCACATGGAATTATTCATATTTATATATTTTGTTTCGTTTATTTACAGTGTGTAGTTGAACATATTGGGAAGCTGAAATAATCTAATGAATTATAACTAATTACAGTTTTTTACATCATGGCTTCATGAAGAATCTCCTCCCTTTACTAAATGTACATCACACTAACAACTTGTTTTGTACCATTTGCAAACTGGAACTCTTTTGATTTTTGTTTTCTTGTTTTCTTTCTTTCTTTCTTTCTTTCTTTCTTTCTTTCTTTCTTTCTTTCTTTCTTTCTTTCTTTCTTTCTTTCT
>JAOXYM010000009.1:8881595-8902262 GCA_028567055.1 Leptatherina wallacei
CTTTCTTTCTTTCTTTCTTTCTTTCTTTCTTTCTTTCTTTCTTTCTTTCTTTCTTTCTTTCTTTCTTTCTGTTTGTTTTATTCTGTTCTTCTTCATATTACAATGAACAGCTTATTAGTGGCAGCTACTTTGCTCTCTATAGGCTCTGCAATCAGCATACATTACAACAACCAGGCAACAGAAAGAGCAACATGGAAACTTTAGTGGAGGAAAAAACATTCAGCATCATTGTGTTGTTGTCACACAACTGCAGCACATTAGGCTGGAGGCTGGTGGGTTTTGATTGTTGTGTTGAATAAATCCAGTAACAAGTGCTTTAATATATGTGGAGAATAAATGGGTTACTTCTCTAACTTCTTCTGTTATTAAAAGAAACTGTGTTCATATTGCTCGGACTTGAGCAAAGATGGTTCAGCACGTATACTAAGCAACAACACTTTGCTGTGACCTCATATCATTATTGATTAAACTGCAGAGTTGTAGACAGACCAGGCTGCTGTTTGAGAGTTAAAAACAGAATTCTAATTGTCAGCCAATGCAGTTGCACATCACAACAAACACTTTCTGGCAGTGAGCAAGATGAAAACAGTAGGCTTGACTTTTTCCATAAATACTGTATGCATCCAGCCAGCTGCTGGTTATTCAGCATGAAGAGCGGAAACAGGGAAACAGCCACACTCACCGCATAATGGCAAAAAATATGTTCACTCACCAGTAACTTTTAAGCTCAACAAATAACTTATTATATCAACTGACATGCAAAAGCCAAATTAAACTAAAATTAGATTAAACCAACACAGGGAGTCTAAAGGGGGTTTAGAAGTTAGATGCTCCATATCTTTTTAACCATACATATAGCAGGCACATCAGCAGGTTATTGCAAATAATCAACATGTAGTTCCTGTGTAAAATGAAAGATTGCCATGTGTCTGGTTCTTAAATATACCAAACATACCAGGGGTCAAGTGTTTCCTATATTTAATTCAAATCTTTAAACAAAGTTTCTGCCTGAGTTGTGATATGTGTTGTGGTATTTCCATGACTCCTAATAATCGGTTGTGTGATATGTAAGTTGTGTTAATCGAGCTGTTTTCAAAATGCCTCATGCCATAACTGGACTATAGGCAAAGTCAGCTGGATCTCCACAATGTTGAGATCAAAAATACAACAAACCTGTTTCATCAGGTATTTGTTACAATGACAATGGAAAAGATATAGGATTATTTTATTTTTTTTATGGCCAAATAGCTCATTTCTTCTCAGATAGTTATGTGTTCTGGATTAGCTAGCATCTTACTGAAGTAGAACATCAATACTATTGTATAAATCTTAATTGGGATCCAGTTCCAGTTTGGAACCAGAAAATCAAAAAAAAAAAAAAAAGTCTATATTTTTTTCTCAACTCTCCTAAATATAAAAGAAAGAAAAGCTAGACAAATATTTCAGTTAACAGACTTGTGGCTACCATCTAAGGGCTTTAGGTTTGATGCAAATCTAGGTGTATTATCAAAAATATTTAGTGTAACATAGATAATTCATGATAAATTTAGTAAAGTAAGTAACTATGCTTCTTTTTTCTCCAAAAATGTTTAAATGTTTAAATCCAATTAACCATTTAGATCTTATGTAACCTGAAAGAACATAAGGGAGATCATTACAATATGTTCATTTTCTATAACATAGATCTGAACAGTTCTGAGGCTGAGGAGTTAATGATTCCTGTAAGCTCCGTGTCATTTAACTCCAATTTAATGTTCTGAAACATGGCTGGACATCTTAAGATGTCAGAGAAAAAATGTGATTAATATTCAAGGCTTTCGAAACTGTCAGAACACAGCAGGACTAATGAAAGCATTGCCAGTTTCAAGTTGAAGGCTTGCCTGTTTCCGCCAATACGCTAAAGACTTCACCATTACTGTCGGCAGAGTTTCTTGTAAAGCTCACTCCATTTTCTAAGATATACTCTCTTATTTTCATTCCTCTTAAAGATTGCACCTTTTTAAAATTTCCGTCTATTTTTTTTTATTCATGACAAAACATATCAATAAGCTGAAACCACTGAAGCAGCATTGAGAGAAGTGTTTAACTGCAAAATTTTCAGAAATAGAAGAAACTGTTAGTATGGGTTTTTTCTGATTCCAGCCAAAGAGCCATCCACTTTCTATCACTTAATTCAATTCAGTGTCTGACTGTATTATCAGACAGACTTTATTTGAATTGTTATTTTCATGTAAAACTGAATATAGCACAAAGTGGCTTGCAAACACAAGCAATTACAATAAAAACAATTATTATTAAACAACATCCTGCACCATTCAGTTCTACCCCAACCTTAACTCACTAATATAAAGGGTGAAGAAATGAGGAAGGATTGAGAAAAAAAATCATATTTACTAAAAAAGATGTGTGTGATGATCCTGTAGCATGCTAAAGGACCACACACAGAATGAAAATAAAAATAAACCAGTATGAGTGTTAGTGAAACATCTAAAAGAGACTAATCAAATAGACAGCAATTAAAATCAGACTATAAAAAGACTCACATTTATGTATTAAGGGAAAAATAAGCTAATAAAAATGAAGAGCAAGAACATTGTCGTGTCATCTCCAAGCTCTCATAACATATTTTGTTTTAATGATAATAATAAAACCACCATAAAATAAAAAAATAAAAAATCATTCATATTATTTTGATTAAAAACTTGTCATCCTTCGAACAGACATTCCCCTTAAGGTTTCACATGTAGCACCATATGAAACATTAAAAAAAAGCTCTTTTCCACTTCCAGCTAAAAACTTCAACTATCTCCATCATCTTAAGGCACTAAAGTCTTTAAAACCTGACTCTGCAAATTACTTAACAGCTCAGGGAAATATTTAATGGTATATGGCTTTGGGTGGGTATTATACTAAGAAGCCCTTCTGGATGGCATCTTGTAGCATATGGTCAGCTAAAAATTGGACAGAAAAAGTCTATAACCGACTTCACAATTACTTTTCACTCTCATCAAACAGATCCCACCCCACCCCTACCTCTCATTTCTCCTCCATTCTTCAAATAGATGGTGTCAAACATGTGTTCTTTAAAACACCTCTTCTGTTCAACTGTCCTGGCTCAGTTGTCAGTAAAACAATTAGATGGTTTGCTATCCCAGACCAGTGAACATGCAAGTAGCCATTTTGATTTAGCTTGCAGCTTTTCCTCACCCGATAGTCTGCTTTTAATTACAAAGACTAATTAAAAGCACCTTGTAATGAACACTGTGTAGGTTGCCCCCAGGACTCGGTTCTTTGTGTCATTTTGCGTCATTAATGCAGAGCAGTATGCTGAAAACTGACGAAATCTCCAAAGTTGTAAATGAGACATTTCACTCCACTTGTTCTGCTAATGTCAGGAGCTAATAACTGCGAAGAGAGGGAGAACCCGGTGTCAGGGAAATTTTCCAGCACCAAGCCATTTCATGCTCAATATACAGCCATAATAGATGATAGATCATATAAAATTCATGAAAGAAGTAAAACAGCTTGTTGTAGACAAGTTAAATAATAAAGTTCACTGAAGGCATTTATCAGCTCTGTCTTGTCCCTGCAGAGTGGAGTTTTATGAATAATACACATTTATAGTCGTCTTTCCTGCAGCACACTTGGTCTGCACAAAGGTGTCGTGTAAACCACCCACCTCCCTTCAGTATATAATTGTGTTGAGTTCCTTTTCCATAGCAGCATATAAGAATGGAAACTTGTCAGCATATATGGCTGATTCCACGGAGTTTTTAAAATACTACAGCATCTCAAGTGAATTTAATCTGAGTGACAACATGCTATGGTTGTTTTGGTTTGGACTTCATAGATACAGCAAGGAACTTATTATTTTTTTTAAATGTGTTGCTTTTTGTAACAAGAATTCTATGAGGGTTTATTTGTGTCTATTAATCACACTGCCACCTTAAACAAATGAGTTAGCTATTAGTTTCATCATTAATTTTGATCCCTGGGTAATTCAAACTAACCTGCCCACCCACAGGTTTCTGCGACAAAACCTCATTGCTATGACATTTTTGAGGTTTTAGTTGGTCTAAGAACCTGCTCACCTTATAGCTCACCTGTCATGTCAGGACTGAAAACGGATCTAGCTGTAGCTCTTTAAAAAAATGACCAGCCTAAAATTAGCTTGCAATAAGTAACTGATACTGATCCAAATCTATGAAAATTACAGGTCAAAAAAATCTCCCGAGCATTGGTGCAGCATTGATAAAATTAGCTGTACACAAAAAACTTTCACTCAAATGATCTTTTGTTTTGTGCAGACTGTTGGTGATGCATATGTTTACCTGGATACACAGAACAAATAAAAAGATACACGAAGAAAAAAACTGAAAAATGCAATGCAACATATGCTGATAAAGATAAAGTCTTCTCACGTTCAGCTATAATAGTTTGTATGTGTTTCTGCTGCTGTGGGACTGCGTGATAAGCAGCAGGCACAGATAAGAGACCTTAGTGGAACCACAGGTTGTGACTCCCACAGCTTACTATTACTTCCCCAACAAGTTTAGCATAGCATTGCACACGTAAGCTCACACGAGTGTTCACATGTGTGTTCACAGATACAGTACATGCACTGATGTTATAAAAATACAGACATTGTACACTTTGATGTGCAACATTTTTTGTGCTGTGTCTGTTGTGCTGCACAGGCAGTTGTACATTTTTATGGTACTGTAAAAAGCTGTATATCATTTTGTCTCCCACCTTAAAATCCACAGCAGTACAGTGATAACATTTTGATAACAGCACATACTATGCTTTTAAACCTCACAACAGCAACATTCCTGGCTATCAATGTTTATAACTGCTATTTTCATGTGTCCAGTATCTACAGACAAACCTATACTACCTTTAAAGCAGAAAAGACAAAGAAGGAATGTGAAAATAAGACGGCAAGATGAAAATAGACTGCAAATCAGTTCTTTAAACACCTGAGTTGAAGGACTAATTATACTGATTTAATCTAATTACAAATATAGGACTAATCACTGGAGCTCTTCTAAATCAGAGAAAGTGATGAGAAGCAACACTTTCTCCCCATGTTCAGCCACTGTATTAAAGCCAATTCTGAGCCTCTGAGTTTTGTACTCATTCGATCAATGACATTGTGACCTATAAAATACACTGATGTATCCGTGGATTGTGTGTCATGGGGTGTTCAGGAAATCCTGTGAAAAAACTAAAAAGATCTTTGGCATGGATATGCTCCTTTCTTTCCCTCTTGAAAAAGTCAGGATATTCTTCACTGAGCCACATGGAACAGAAATGTATGAAATTCCCTGCTGTGTTGTTCTCCAATTACTGTCATCGATGTTTACCCCTGAATTGGCCCAGACTCTCACAGCATGCCCTGTTGGTCAGCCTCATACAACGGTTGCCTACAGCTCTTCTCCAAACGGGGGCGTGACTCAGCCACACAACTCCGAGGGAAATGCCACTCTCATGCTCCATTAGCCTCTGCGTCCCCAGTGGTATGAAGAAAAATGTATTCACTGCTGGGATACTGGTGTCACAGACATCTAAATAGCAACCATTTGTCCTTTCTGCTGTGTCCTCGAAGCTTAGATTGACCACATAACTGGATGCATGCTTGTGGTGAAATCAGTGAAGGGGAAAGTAAATTTATAATCTCAGGATGTTAGGTTCACAAAGATTGCTTTACCTTGGAATTGTACTAAAAGATGAAGTCTTATATTCACCACCACCTGTGCATATAATGATGACTATAACAACAGAAAAGTACAGTGACTTTGAGCCAAGGTTTTAAGGATTTACAGCAGGAGATGGGATGATGACTTTAGGGATCTGTGATATGTGCATGCTGAAGTCGCTGTGTTCTAAATCGTGTGGATTTTCCATCGGTCTTTCCAGAGGGAAATCATGGAATTGTCTATGTCAGACAGCCAACACTGTAGCTCTAAATGGGGCGAATTACAGAGCAAATGCTCAGGTCACTGCTGCAGTATTGATTATCAATGTGAGATGTCTGATTCTCTTTCTCAAGTATCAATCTTTCACCCTGCTACACACACACTCAAGCACACACAAGCAGACAGTTAAATTAAACTTTCCTCTCAGTTTGAACTTATTTGCAGCCTGACTGCATGTTGAAAATGTTTATCCACAAGCTGTAAAACTTGCAGTCAACAGCATTGTACATGGTAATTGTCTCTAAACCAATCTCCAGTTTACAGGGGGAAGTACTTTGTAGAAGATGTTTGTTGTACATACAATATCATTCATTGGGCAGACATTAAATTTGAAAGCTTGGTGGGGTGTTTATTGAAGTCCTGACCCTGTCCTCTGCTCATTAAATTGATTCATGGATTCAATAAGTGGGGCACGGACGGCAGGTGTGCATGTCAGTGTGCTCACAAGGCTCACAAGCATCCATCACACTGATCAGGTATCTTCAGCTTCTTCCCCATCCAGCACTCTCTCAAGACCCCCGCAGATGTTACTGGCTTGCAGCCCAGCTTGACCCAAGGCTGAACGCATGCACACACACATTTATAAGAAATGTGAAAAGATGCAATTACATACACACATAGAACAGGTACAGACTTTAACTTACCCCAAAGCTATCTTTTAGGAAACCACTGTAACTGTGAAAATGCCAAATGAGGTTAAACTGCCCTCCGGAAGAAAATCAATCATTTTCCACTGTACATGAGGAGTTTGATCCGGGATTGCTTCAAGTTCCTGACTTGAGATTAATAACTTCTTAAATAACTAGTCTGTTTACCAAAAATGACCTTTTTAAGAAGTTTCTTTCCAGGAAATTAACCTCATCAGAAATTGAAATGGCTTAACTCGAAACAGTTGCCTTATTTATTTTTTGTGAAGCTATGAGGATACAAATTGGCACGTGCCCATCTCCCCTGCTTGGCTGCAGCTGCTCACACTCAGCTCATCTGAAACACTGTTAAACTACTCTGCACTCCCCGGTAGCAAGTTTCCAAATTTGAGAGATTTACTCGTGCGTGTTTCGAACTGGAGAAAAATAATAAGTTGCCTGCAAGTCCGTGTCTGCAAGTAAAATATTGCATGATTTGCTGCATTAGAAACACAGCGATACATAGAAGATAACAGCAAATAATGCCAGAATCTGTCAACCACGTTGGTTTGATTTACTCGTGATGTGTCCTCTAGCATGTGAAGAAAAAAAAAATCCCTTTTGGACATTTTTACTCTGTTTAAACTTGATTTTCACTTGAGTGATCCATCAGTCTTCAGAATTTTTATGACAGTGAGATTCTGGGGTTTGATGAAGCCCCTTAGAGATAAACCCACAACTCACATCCAGCGCGTGCAGAAAACAAACATCTCAAAGTCAAATCTCATCTGATTTAACCACATCTGTGGCCAGTGTTTCTGTGCTTGCATTTCATCTGATAACAAGGATGCTGTGCCCATTTACAGAACTGTGTTATATTGAAATAACATCACCCATTATGCTACAGAACAAAGGGATCATGATCGGTACCTTTATTTAACCATGTTTGGTTCCAGGATCATTAGAGGAGATGGTTGAGGACTTAACACAGAAAAAATATATATTTGTGAGGAAATAATTCACCTGCAGCATTTCTAACCTGACTTTCAATATCCCTGCTGACTGATAAATGAAAACAGTCTATGAGAACTTGCTCGTTATGAGCTCATTAACTTCTCAGAAATAAACTCCTACAAATGCATTCTACCTGAGATTCTGACTCATACCTGTGAAAATAAATCAGATCCCATAATTGAAACAAGACTGAGCTTATGTAATGGTGGAATAGATTTTTTGTCAGAAAGAGATGATTAACAGGCTGCTGTCCACCAAAACTTGTTTTTTAAATGCCTTTATGCCTTTGTCCAACAAAATGAGGAAAAACACTGGCAATGAAAAACAACTGTAGGACAGGAAAAGTGAAGAAAAGTGAAGAAATGACAGAAAACTGTTGTTCCAGGGCTTTTTTTTTATTATTACTTATTACCTTTTGTAGTACTTAATCATAAAGTTGAGGCTGGATGGAGTCATCTATAAAACAATGCGCAGGATCTCTACATTAAGTGCTCATACTAAAAATGACAAACAATGATTAAATCAATGAAACAATGTGTATATAAATTTTCAGGTAATGTTCCCTTTACAAATCACATCCTTCTTCTCAATTCTTCATGTGAACATTCTCGCTTGCTTCCCCATTCCTGAAATGAAAGTGAAGGAGACACATGAGTTAAATCAACAACCCCTTAACAAGATGAGAAATCTTTGCTTGTGAATATGATTTTGTGTCTATTTAATATGATTTGTGGCACAGCTGGATCATCTGTCTATTGTTCTGCTGCAGCTATTTCAATTTCTGTCGTGACAACTTCTGCATTCATCAGGAAATGTATTTTACAATGTGGCATCATGTGTTGCTCCCCTTTATGTGTTTCAACTGCCAAAAAAACTTCTGTGAAGGATCCACCTGTGCCTCCTTACTCATAGCTCCTCTGAAAAGCCCCCTCTCTCCTTGCTTTTCTCTCCTCAAGGCGCATTTAAGAACTTAATGCATCCGTCAAGACGTTGTGCTGGGACTGATTTCTCAGTTGTGGCTAAGTTATGGGCCAGAAAGTCTTTGCAGTCTATGAACACTCATTTTCTCCTAATTCTTCCTTTCATGCACTCCTCAGGCAGTGCTGGTTAGTCACCGGTGTATCTGTGTTCACAGCAATGGTGCTGATTGAATTACACAATGACACTTCGTTACTCTGAGATATCACTGATACATGAACACAATAAAAGATTTGAATGAGAACTCATAACTGGTATATAAAGTGTAATGACTGTGAGAGAACTGTTTAAGGTTTTATATAAAGATTTTGCTCATTTACACAATCAGTTGGAGCAGACACTGAAGACATGCCAGGTGAGGTGACTGGAGAAGGCAGAAGTGTGACAGCAACAGCGGCATCTCCAGTACCCTCGGTGCACAAACTGTGATGTGTGCTAATGGAGCATTTTTCTTTTTTTAATGATATGGAAGAGATGTGATATATTACTGAAAACTATTGGCACTCTGTTCTGTGACGCTTTGATGCTATTTTATGCTTGTTGTATTTATACAGCTACATTTTCTCAGACCCACTTTCATGAATCCTGCCACCTGCCTCGTCCTACAGCATCCTCACATTTCAGCAGCTGTTCTTCTTCACTCTCAAAATACGAAGAGGCATTAAATTTGTGAATTTAGTCTCATACATTTTTCAAAATTGGCTTCAGTCACCCTGTTTTTTAAAATAGACTGTAAACAGGGGTCAGAGTGATAGGAAGTAGCATGCACCCTTTTCATGTCCTGTTTTGTTCATATGTTCATTTTAAAGTTGTCAACCAGAGTCAGAAAATATTTCTAACTCCAACAATCACAGACATCCTTCAGGCTGCAGATTATATTTGGTTCCACTGTATTTGCTGCTTCTCTTATTTGGCATGCTATGTAGGTAGCCAGGCAACTTTGCTTGCTGTAGCTGTTGTGTTTATAGTTCAGCTTGTGCTGACAGTTTATGGGATTTTCCCAAAAAGAGCAATGGTGACACCTAAGCTACAGACCTCAAACACAAGAGATAAAACATTCCTATTCTTCCTTGTTGCCCCAAGTACAAATTCACTCTGAGTCAGTTTAAGTTCTCACAGGTAACGTTTACTTACAGTTCATGAACACTGACATCAAGAGGAAAAGGAGAACAACAGAGACTTGCTCATCCAGGTGTGTGAATCTCATCTACTGTATGTTGGACCATTGCTGTCACTGCAGGTCACAATCAGTTCTTTGCCACAGGCTCTCCATGCTGCTGTGCTAAAAAAGGCTGAAGACACGAGTACCCAGTGGTGTCTTCATCAATGTAAAGGCACTTACTGGGGTCAGGAGCTTTAGGCCTAAAAACTACAATTAAATGTACATGCACATCCCCGGGTTTACTTTGAACATTACATTTCCCTCTTGTTGCATGCTCGTGTTTCTGTGCCGAAATGTTGGCACTGCTCTCTGCTTCGAGCTGTGTTCACTCAGCATGACTGCTTCTTTTAAGCTCTCATTGGAGGCAAGAAGCGTCATGCTCCTCACTGTCTGCATAATCGCCCCTCTCTCCCCAGTCAAAGTTCAGCAATGATGATTAGATGCATTACCTTACCTGGTAATGCATTTAATATTTTTGCAATCTTTTTCTTGATAAAGAGAAGAGAACATCCCTGCCTCTCTAAATAGACATGTAGAAACTACATGAAAACATAGTAAAAAAAAACATAAAGCATTTAAATCTTTCAGCACATATTTTCAGGAAACCGTCTATTAAACATAGATTTTTTAATTTACAATATATTCAGACATATAGTTAGAGCTGCTGTTCTAAATTCCTGATTAATATGTAGACATCACAATTATGGACAAGCTACTTAATACGAAAAATGAATGAGCTCAATGTGACATTTTTCTTTTGTGTTGTTTGAAGAATAACTTGCAGCAGCATCCAAACTCCATAAAAATCTACTTGGTAATGGGAGAGAAAGTTTAATCAAAATGATATCAAACTCCAGGTACATCATAAAACTCACAGTAGCTGCAGTACCAGGCTTCAGGTTAACTTGCTTGAGCTAACAGAAGCTCATATCTGTCCATGCCGGGCTGGTGTGTCCAACAGCAATAGTGACTGCTCAATCTACTGACATGCCTGTGGTATTTTACAAATCCATAGTAAAAAAAATAAATAAATAAAAAATCTCCCAGCTAATATATAAATATATACACACACATGGCACTGGCCTAGTATCAGCCACAACTGAGACGATGTAGCCAGAATATGACAGGCCTGAATACCAAGTTGGAGGAGACAGCTTTATATTGCTGGAAGCTCTCTTTTTTAAGAATATGATAACCTCATCCCAGTTACTTTCTTGGGGCGACCATTTTTCAATCTACAATAATGTATCTTCCAAAAAATATCTCTCTTAGGCAACAAAAGTGCACAGGTACATGTGAAACAAAATGTCACAGCAAATGTTTTTACCTTGGGCAGCGAGTGCAAAACCTGTAAGCAACTCTGCAAATATGATAATGACTCCATAAAATTGTACCCATTTATGACAGATTTTCTGAAATGTTGTGTTTAATCATGCCCATCATATAGTATCTAATTAAACATACAGGATGCTGTAAAATGAAACCTGACATGCGTGTTTTGAGAGGCCTCGTTCAGCCTGTAATGTTGTACCTTTAACATGCAAGCAGGACCAAAAACTGACCTTGCCTTGATTGCATGTGTAACCTTAAGCCTGGAACCCAGTGATAAATGCTGAAATATTGTGGATTCTTTGAAATTGAATTCATTTCACAAGCATAAAAAGGATTTTATGGTGAATTACTATAAAAAAATAATGACAACAAACTGCTGACTGGTATTTCTAAAAAAGACCAGATTTGATGGGAGGGTCACAAAATAAGGGTTTTTACAAGAGAGTAAAGAAAGAAAGACTTCCTCCTGATGGTATAAAGATTGAAATTGCAATATTTCTATTCAAGTAAGATGAGTTATTCTTTCCTTTGCCTATAAAACACTAACTCCTTCACACTTTGTAAAAGAATATGAGCATAAACCTGTTAAGTTCATAGGATTAATGAAAGAGAAAAAGCACAGACAATGCTTACAAATCTTTCTTTTTTTAACTTTTCTCCTCTCCATTTCTTTTTCCTTCTTGTTACACGGTATGTCTTAAGCAACACCTTTTATTAACATCTATGTAAGAAGTTTAAACTATTCTGAGTATTCAAACAAGGCATACTTGGAAGTAAGGTTTTATAATCGAAATGACTTCTTAAAAGATAAATTATATGAAGGTTTCATGAACTTTGCCAAATGTAAGATGTTTCAAAAAGAGTTTTCTTAGGTTTGAATTAAGCTGAAAAGTAAAACAAATTTGTTTATAAAAAGGCTTCCCAAATTAGGACCAAAAGGACTGGGGAATTGGGGATTGGGGAAACAAACAGAATTAACTTTGACTTATTGTCCTGGAATTTTAGAAAAACTTGGCCATAGGATTGAACGTTAGCTAAACTATAAGATTAGTAAGATTGCTGGGTTTTGTGGGTTTTAGTGGTATGTACAGCTGACTGTCAGGAGTGAAAAACTGTTAATGATAATTATGGTCATAAATATGCAGACTAACCATGTAAATAGAGAACCGAAGGGTCCCAGGACTCATCCTTGTGGTATGACATCAGTCAGCTGAGCTATGAGAAGGTAAAGTCATTCAAAGTGAAGAAAAAGATTCTGTTGATCTGAGTGTAATCATCCATTTGCTACCACTTATCTAAAGTTGGGTGGCAGAGGCAACAGTTTAAGCACCCAGACTTCCCTTTTCAGAGGCCACTTCTCTCAGCTTGTCCGGAGAAATTCTGAGTCGTTCGCATAATGGTAAATGGACTTTACTTGTATAGCCCTTTTCTAGTCACATGACCACTCAAAGCACTTTGACACAATATGTTCATTCACCCATTCACACAGCGCATTCATACAGCACTTATATTGTAACATACTGAGTGCTACTACACACAAACCTACCCCTGATAGGCACATTGGCAGGCAAGGCGGGGTTCAGTGTCTTGCCCAAGGACACATCTGCATGAAGCCAGAGAGCCGGGAATCGTATTGCCGACTACCCGGTTGGCAGACGACTGCTCTTCCTCCTGAGCTACAGCCGCACAATTTTCTACACAGATCTAAATTATGATTCATAACTGAGACCACATTTTTTCATCATCACAATGACATCCTATATCTCCATTCATTCACTCAATAAGGTCAACAATTAACATATTGACCACAAACCCCTTTGTGCAAAACATAACTGGTGTGAAACTTGTCCAATAGCAACTTGTTTCAGTGGGTCAATGGAGTTATATTTCCTTTCTACTCATGATTGATTTTTTTCTTTTAACTGCACTCTCATCTGCAAAAGGTCAGTTTAAGACATTTAGTTAGGTAAGTTGGGTTTTTTTTTCATAAAAAGGACGTATAGCAATTTTATATACAACTATGATTTTTACAATTAGATTTAAAGTTTTATCAGAACTAATGAAGAATAGCGGTGGTGCCTGATCAACCCTCACAGCAGATAACATAAATTTAATCTTATGAGTTAAACCTTGTCATTAATTTGTATATAATACAGTACTTAAACAAAAGACATTTTTTTGAAAATGCACTTTTTGGTGTTTAAAGGTTGATCAATATTCATGTGATGCTGCGTGCTTTGTCATACACATTAATCATTTTCTGTTCCTTAAAGAAATAAATGCATCTTTGATGTCAGAAAGTCACCCTGGCAAAATTAATAAAAGTATTAGTGTCAAATAATAATTAACTGAACAAATTAGCCAACAGATGAATGTAATGAACATAGATTCTGTGACAAGTTGATGGAAAAATGGATAGGAAAAATGGATAAAAAATAACGGTGAGGAATGCTAATATATATCCAGAGTTGCCACTCACATTTTAAAAATCTGCTTCTTAAAATATTCAAATACTTTAAGTTTGAAACTCTGTGCAATTTATATGAATAAAGAATATAGTAAGATCAAAGATGGTCAATTAAAAATGGATTTATTTTAATGAGAGGCAGCTAAAAGCTGAAAGCCAAGCCCAGACTCTGAGACTGTTTTACATTTAAGATCATCTGTCATTCTTTTATGAATATTTTAGCCAAAAAGTTTAATTTAAGAATATGCTGCTTATAAATGTATAGTAGTCCAATCTTGAGACTGCTTGCCTGTGGGAGGGTTGTCGTTAACTAACTCATAAGTTAATTCAATGACAATTAGAAGAGTAATAATTACCACTTTACAGTCATTTTCAAAAATGTAAAAAACATCACTGCTGCTCTCTGGACATGTTTGGCATTTGATTACAAAATTGAGGAAACCAGAACCTATCCAAAATAAGTTTGCAGGAAGGTTGCCCTCTGAGTTAAATACCTCATTCCTCATACTGGTAACTTTTACATGAACGTCTGGGTGAACATTATGGTTATTGATGGATTTGATGGAGGTCATTATGCATGCTGTGGGCAGCATATGCTCTTCCAGTGCTCTTGAATGTCTTGTGGGTTTGAAAATCACTCCGGAAAGGACACATGTATTGATGTAAGTAATAACAACCAGTTTTTCCCCTCGCTTTTAAGGCATATGCATCTCATACATTTACAGTCAACACTCTAAAAATTCATAGTTCATAGTGATGTGGTGTTCAGTTCACAGAGCAAAGAGACTTCACAAAATTAATAGAATTATTGCAAGGTAGAAAATGTTTTGCCACCAGAGACTGTATGCATTAGCGTTAAACAATTTTACTTGACAAGAGTACAGCTCAACAGAGAATGGTCTTGGAAATGAGATGAAATATGTGTCTTTGCTTCATGTCATTCAGTAATATTGCACTCCAGTGTGCTGTGACACATACTGCTTCTCAGTAGCATCTTTATTAGTAAATATATCACTGTTGAAGGTTAGTTGATTGAGATACAAAATAATGAATATGCATTGCCTGTATGTGTCTCTATAGTTTGTGTTATGTTCTGCAGCACCGCAAAGGTAAAAAAAAAATAGAAAAACAAGCACAAAAGAGCAACAAAGCCTTCTGAATCACCAAACATAGCGTCAAACAGGGGATAAAGTATTGTACAAGTGAAGAAATCTGGATCTTGTCAGAAAAACGCCCTTTATATTCTTTGTTGAACTGGGAAAACAACAATATGTCATGATGCCTGTCAGTCATTACTGGATAATATGTTTGTATCTACTTTCACAGCTGCTGATTTTCAAACACTTGTTCCATCGGGGAGGAAAAGACAAAGCAATTTCAAGCTACATTTGTTTCACGCAACTTAAAAAAGACGTGATGTTGTCAAGAGGAATGACTGAAAATAGAGATTTGCTCGCAAGCACCAAAAATTGTTTCCCTCTTCTTTTTGAGCTATATCTCCAACTTTGATTGAGATGTCAGAAGTGAGCAGTTGACTGCAGACTAATGGATACAGCTGCAGTGAAGATCAGGTGGGAACTTTTCAAGCTGAACTACAATTCAAGATAGGGAGAAGGCATGAGTTGTGTAAAAGTTTTGGAATAATGTGCTTTCCCATTACAGAGTGAGCCACATGCAGCTGTTGATTTTGTATACATTTATTCATAGGCCTCTCCACAGAAACATGGGCTGCATGAAAAAAACATTTTGGATTTTATTCACTCTTTCTTCCAATCTCAGAACGAAAACTTCCCTTTCACCTTCTTTGTTGGCTTTCACTAAAAATTCTGAGTAACTTCACATTAAAGGTCTTTTATCATACTCATTTACAAGCTCATTGGTTTGGGGGTCTCCGTAATGTTGATTGCTGTGCTTCACAGTGCTTCTTGTTACTCTGATTCTCAGTTTATAGCAACTGTCTCTACAAAGTGGTATATTATTCACTCTGTTACTTATTTGCCTTCTAAAGAGCGTTCATGTTGCTCTGCAATATTGTATTGGCATTGGCTCCCATACACATCTCACAACTGATTAGCTGTTACTCAAAAATTGCACCTAATCCCCAAAACACCAGCTATGGCAGCACAGCTTAATTAAAAGCCTTCTTTTAAATCTTTGCAAAATCAATATTCTACAGAAAGCTGCCAATTATGTCTACATGACGACTGATGGATTCTGCCTATCCGCAGCGGGATATATTCCCCAGCCGCCATGCATGCAATGATGCAAAACAACGTGGATGGTCTTCAGGTTGAGAAAACAGAAAACAAAGCAACTTTCTAATGAAAATGTAACTTCGTGTGAAACTCACTATCTATAACAGCCACATGCAATGCTGTCAAAGTTTTTAGGTTGGAGTTGTTTTAGATGGAGGAAGTGAGATTATCTGTAGTCACTTTGTGAGTAGCCCATGGCACACCAGAGGTGTCAAGTAACAAAGCACACATACTTTGTCACCTTACAGAAATTTGGGGTATTTATACTTTATTGGATTAATTATTTTTTTGCAGACTTTATATCTACTATATTTTATCTGTACTCCTTACATTTTAAAAATAGTCTTGTTGCCAATATTTCATTTTGGTTTGTCATTGTTAAAAAAAAATAAAAAATACACACAAAAAAACCTATCCATTCAGACAGAGTGAATGTGTTTGGATGAGGATTACCAACATATTCTATTCCGACACCCTTTTGGTTTTGAACCGATCCATCGCATGACAGAAATCACATTCCAGTCCAGCAAGGACATAGCAGACATATGTAGCCTAGTACAAAGCTGTCCGTGGCAGAGACCCAAGAGAACAAGTACCCTATAGCATCCCACATTTTTCAACATTAAAATTTTAATATAAAATCATAGTCATAATAGCCTTTAGAATAATTTTTTTTGGGGGGAGATGGGGTCCCTATGGCATGGCCTAAGCTGTTGTCCCTAATGGCATTTTTCCCCCTTACATCACTTTTACCATTATACTTTGAGTAGTTTTGTGAGTTAAAAGCTTGAGTTGATACTTCTGCTTCTACAGATTCTTTTTGAACCCTAGTATCTATTATTTTACCTGAGTAAATAATGTGAATACTTTTGACACCTCTGTACCACACCAATCAGATTTCACCCTTATTGTCCAAACTGAAAGCACTCTGCCTGCTGTCTCCTGCAGGTAGGACACTGAATGCTCATTAGTTGTTCACATGATTCAAATCAAAAGAAAAAGAAAGAAAAATCCCTTTCAAGCTTCCCTCTTGAATTACAAAACTGCTCTGGCTGGTCAGCAATTGATCTAAAACTATACTTTATGAAATCCAAAACTAACCACAGACATTATGCAGCTATGTTTCATGGTAGATAAGTAGGTGATGAAAAGCCTTGCCTTCAAACGTTTCGGAATCAGCGTTTTTGATTGCAAAGAATATCTGCTTTGGACACTGGGCTTTGCAGCAAGTTGTTCCCTCAGTCTGAACACAGTGAAGGAAAAGAGGAGAAAAACTGTCATGAACATAAAATGTCCCTGTAATACAGATCTCAATTGTATGCATACTACTGCTAGCCAATGATCTGGCATATTTACACTTACCTGCAGCAATGATTCAACAGGAAGGCAGGAAGAAATATTTTCATGAGCAATTATAAATGAAAACAAACTTTTGCATCATTAGATATTCAAATGAAATTTGCAGAAGACAATGACACATTTTTGTAATCAGTTTGGGTACATGATGACAGGGAGGGAAGCAGCAGTAACTAAAGTGTGTGACTTTAAGCAAGCCTTTGTAGGATTAGCCTTGCAGGTTATTGGAGCAGCAAGGATGTCAGTGAGACCGCATTAAGTACTGTAGGCATCTTCGTGTAGGAATATAGTGTGTATATTCGTCATAACCACCACCTCCACAAGCCGTGCTCTGTACCACTGCTAGTTTAGTGTTCTGCATGAGATCTAAGATTTGTTTGTATTAATGCATCAACCCAGCAGACAACTGCATGCTAAAGGCGCCCAATCTTTGTTAGAGTGATAGTAGGGGGCTTATTTCATTCACTTTGTACATGGAGTGTAACATGCCAACAGGACTTACCCGTGTCCGGTTTGCTAATCAGTTTTCTTCAGTCAAGCTTCACCCTGTCTCAGTTGTCAGACTGTCTTTATGCTACCTGTTAGTGAAACTGTCAAGCTGATCTTATTCTGACCTTTATGCTAGCTCCAGATTTTTCCTTGCTCCTCACTTTTGTTTGCTACATTGACTGACATCCCATGTATGACCTCAGGCTTGAAAGTACAGGCTTTGATTTTGAGCACTTACCTGGTCTCCTCTGTGATCACTACATCCAAGCCACTTCCCTTCTTGTGACTGTTACGCCGTATCAGCCAGTGTCAGTAGCCATCTGTCAGTCAACCACTTCTCTGGTAGACTGAAACTTTTAATAACCATCTGGGGGATTGCCATGGATTTTTTTTTCTTTTATCAGAGATGATTATTTCCCTCAGTAAATTCTGCAGACATGGACTGTCCCATGACCTTGTATAAAATCCCAGTATTTACAAATGCCATTGACAACACATGTAATGCATATCTTCATGAGTTTAGTTTTTATCAAATTCATTTTTCTGGTTGAAAAGAAACTGAGAAAAGTGTTTCTCTTTGTAAATGTGTGATTCTATAACATTTTAATAGGTGTTGTTATTCAGTAAAAATCTATTTTCACATCTCTTCATGATCAGAGACATGGAAGTAAATGACACCAGTACTTGTGAAACTGAAAGTAAAATAACTAATCTGAAACTTTTGCCATTATACTTTCATGTGGATGTTTTTTAAACTTACATACTTGCAGCAGAAAGACTTTTTACACTACAAAATCTTGTGTCCATATATAAACACTCATTGTAACATTTGACTTTTTGCTTTGGAAGTATTTGCACATTTACAGCATTATCATTTTGAGCTATTTACTTAAGAATGTTCAAGTGACAATCAAATATAAAATTTTGACTTTTTTTAGTGTGATTGGTTGTTTGTCACTGTGATGAACTGATAACCTGTCCAAGGGGCACCCTGCCTCTTGCCTGATAGAATCCAGACTCCCTGTGATTCTGAGATGGATTAAGTATATAAAAAATGGATGGATGGATTAAGAAGTCACAGCTCTTCAATATGTAAAAGCCACTTTTTCAGATACTAAACTTTTAAATAATTGAGTGAAAAGCTGTTAGGGACAGTGTGGCCTGATCCTTCATTATTTCATCATGGGATTTCTCCAGTATTGCTGCCCTGTGCTTTTTATGTTTTATTGGTATCTAACCTCTAAAATTCCGTAGTGACTTTGACAATTTAAAGTTCATCTAATGTAACTTGTATAAAACCTGTTAACTCTGATGTTAGCTAACAGTGCTGACAAGGGTTCACATAAAATTAGTTGGTCGTGTCTCAAGAGTTTAGTTAGAGACATTTTCCATATACTAGCAACCTGAACCTGCCAGCTCCACATTATGCTATTATTTCACAATTATGATACAAATCAGATGCTACACAAAAATAATTTACATCCATCTACAGAAGAACATATGATGCTGATTTAAAAATTCCTGAACTTCCCTTTAGGTTTTGCAATTCTTTTAGTATACAGTGCTCGTAGTTTACTCTGTGTGGTTAGGTACGGGCACACATGTTCATTCAGATGGAAGTACAAAAATAAATTGTTTTAGACATCAACAGACATGTCCAAGGTTGCAATAAAGGGACACAGCATGATCATGCATAATGCATTTGATATGCTGATAAAAATGATGATTTATAACTTCAGAAACAGACGAGACCTGATGGGTTTTACTCATTTTTGAAAAGCAAAAAAGGAGCTTATTGAAGTTTCTTAATAACTGCATTAACATGGGCATGCCAGTGTCCGGGAGCTGCTAATTTGCCCGCTTACAAGGACATAGCACAAGGACCTAACTTACAAGGACATAGCAAAGCTCTAGAGAGCCTTTACTGAGAGTCTCATCACAACTGTGATTTTCCTGCTCTGACTTATAAAAATGTTCAGATTGCCAGTCAAAACTTTGAATTTGATTTGCCAGCAAAAAACCAAACATTTCTCAAACGAGAAATCTCTTTTTGCTGCTTTTTGCATGCATTTTTTTGGAGGTCCATCTCATTGCAGACACTCTTGATGTGTCCTCTGTGTCACTCAATGTAACACATGTTGCTCCACATTGAAATCATGGAAGGCAACACAGAAACAGTCTGACAGATAACAAAAAAAAAACTCTTCTTCTTTCCAGGTGAATTTCTCATTGAGAGGAAACAACGCCAATGCAGCTATTGCTGACATCTATGTTGTTATGACAACAGCCTACATAAAGAGCATCAGGATGTCTCTACACAGAAATCCGATCTGATCACTGGCAAATAACAGAGTGCACACTTTGCCCAGAAGATTGGCTTTCAGAAACTTATCAGCTTGGTCAGAAATCAGATCCCAGCCTTAGATACATGGATGTTAACCATTCCAACATTAGTTTTAAAACAATCTCAAAATCTGTTTCTGTGGCTCCACATGTTTGTTTTAAATATTTCTTTTAGTATATCAGTTCTTTTAATTAATAACATTTTCCCTAAAGCAAGTATAACATATGTTTCTGCTATATTTTGATTTGACAACTGTCAGTAAAAAAAAGAGAAAAAGCAGTACAAGATATGATTGATGTGATAGCTTGTGTATTTGAATTTTATATTGTTTATGATGGCCATTATTGGTTTATACACATGCATTTCTTTCTGTAATAGCAGTATTGAGACAGAAGGAGCATGAATAATCATTTTCTACAAAAGGACCTGGAACACCAGAGAGCCTGTATACTTTAAGTATACTTTGAGCAAGAGAATAAGATTAAAGTACTTGCACTGAACACGAGCTGCAAGTGTTTATCACACGAATGAATCCATTAAACTACACTTATTATTAGCAATTGTAACACCATGTTTTACCAGTCTGCTTTAGGAATTTTGCAGCTGTCTAAACAGGGAAAAAATATAGTTAGACACTTAACTAAAATCAGAAGGACCGACAGAGAA
>JAOXYM010000009.1:8914933-8926157 GCA_028567055.1 Leptatherina wallacei
TTGCATAAAATAAGTCCAACATCTTATTTTCTCTGGTGGAGCAGCTGACAAACTGTTGGAATGTTGGTAATGTAGCAAAGGGAGACGTTGTTGTTGTTGAAGTCTCCAGAGATCGCAATGAATGCGTTCGGATGCTGTGTTTGTAGCCTAGCAACGAAGGAGCTGATGACGTCACAGGCTATGTCTGCGGTGGTACCAGGTATGATATGAAACGCAATCAGAATAGCACAGGTATCTCTGGGTAGATAATATGGACGAAAACTCACGGCTAACAGTTCAATGTCCCTTGTGTAGATCTTCTCATTAACAGTGACATGTGTAGGATGACACCAACGGTGGTTAATAAGCATAGCAATTCCACCGCCCCTTTGCTTTCGGCTAACAGTGTTTTTGTGATCAGTGCGTACAGTCTTAAAACAGTGTACAGACACATTAGAGTCCGGTATGTGTTCATGCAGCCATGTCTCGGTGAAGCACATAATATTGCACTCCCTGTATTCTTTCTGAGACCTTGTTACTATTTCGAGCTCGTCCATTTTCTTAGCTAGAGACCTGACGTTGCCCATCAGAACGGTTGGAAGAAACGGTTTGAATCTCCTCCGTTTTTCTTGCTGCCTAGCTCCTGCCCTGCATCCTCTTCGCTTCCTTTTCAACTAGTTTGGGATTTGGAGTCTTATTTTGCTGGTTATCTTGATATTGGAGAGCTTCGGTAACTGCTCACGCTTGTAAACAAGTCTTCCATTGCCATGGAGACTCATCATAACAAGTCTTGAAGAGTCCAAAGTATGCTGAGAAATCACTTAAGCAGCACAGCGTCCGAACCAGCGTGAAAAAATCTTCTTGGAAAAATTAATTAGAAAAAAAGGCAATAGTAACTAAAATTAAATTGTACGATCGGACCTACTACGGTTTGCTGCTACCATGATGCGCATTCTAGAGTGGAATGAGTTGCATGGTGAAATTTTTATGAAAGGCACTTTGAATTGTTTTGTACGTTGAATGTTTTATATAAGTAAAACTGCCTTCACTTTCATTGCTTTTAGTCATGGTAGTAGTATTTGCAGCTGAATCCGCTGCATTTTATGTTATAGTTTACAATAGATCTCAGGGGCCCTCCAGGAGGTTAGATGGTTAAGTCATGATGTGGCGCAAGATATTCCCCCTTGAATACAACAATAAACCAAACACTTTTCTGTGTAATTTGCTTTTTGGCTCCTTGTTGTTGGTGTTTGGTCACTTGGGAAATGCAAAAGACTGCAGTGGGTGTTACACTATTTGCATGTGTGCCCTGTCAAAGAGCAAGTTTAACTTTCCTGCATAGATCTTAACAAGCCCCTTTAAACAAGTGTCAGCTTTTTCATTATTCAACAAAACAAAGTGACAATTGCACCTGTGTGATACTGGCTCATCTCATCATGCTGAAGCAGCCTGATGCTAATTAGCACCATTTCTCGCTGTGGGAGGTCTAAATAATTTAATTGCTCAACTTCATCGCTACATGCTGTACGCCGTGTCTCTAAAAGGATTTATTATTCTTTCAAATTTAATGACCCCCTTCAGAAAGTCATACACTTTTATTCCATTGTTGTTGCTGCTTTTTTTTATAAGCTTTTTGTGTTTTACTAATGCATTCAAAAACAGAGCTGTGCAGAAAGTGCTGCTTATGAATATTCAAATCAGGTTTTGCCCTTTTAAGCTGAAAAAAAAAATGGCACAGCCTTCAGAGATATGCTGTCAAGGAAAAATGTCTCCAGGCTTGTTACAACTATGGAGCTATGTGCTATTTTTGACTTCTTTTCTTTGTCAAGATTCTGTTTTGCATCTTGAAAAAATAAAATAATGGCATGAAACAGAATCTTACAATTTTTTATCTTATTCCCAGTTCACTGATGAAAATGAGAGTGTCTCCAACATACAATTAAGATTTTTCTCTTCTTCGGCAGCAATGCCAAGGATTGGGGTCATCTTCCTTTCACCTGGACAAGCGATTCATGAAGCTTTGCAGCCTCCTTCACTTACCATTGCCTCTCATCTTCCATGAATATAATCCTGCAGCGTAGCAACAGCACATTCTCATTCTATTCCTTTTCCCTTCCTTCAAGGCCCTCACAAAGTCAACCTCAATTTATTCGCAAGGGAAGGACTCATCATCACTCTGGCCTGCCTCTCTCCAAGCTGCACTCTGCATGGGGATAACAGAGCCCTGCTGCTCATTCACATGCAGCTGTTAGTTCTGTATTTCATAAATCGTGACTCTGAGTCACAACGATCCCAGGTCAGCCAGACCAAATTAAAAACAGCAGCTGCATTCAGATGAAGGAGTAATTAATAATTCAAATGATACAAAAGTCTTATATATCTGTAGTTCAATAGGATAAAACAGCCCTCATGTATTATTCTGAATGTCATATCTCATAATTAACCAGGCATTGGGACAGCATTTTAAATTGCGTATTAATCGCATAAGAAAAATATTTCTATCCAGCTATGCTGATAGTTTTGTGTTACTTTGCATCTATTCATGTAACAATTTGGTGCTTTAAAAAAATTGAGATGGGGCATTTTTGTGTCTAAATAAATGCTCAGTTTATGTAATAGGAGATGTGACGTTAAAATCCTAGCATTGTAATGAAAAATTATGCACAAAAAATGAAAACTCTCTCCAAGCATCACAAGACGTGCCCTGCAGCCAGCTCAGACGACTACAATAAAGCCCATGCACCATCCAAATTCTCTCTCACTGCCATTACAAGTGTAGATGCAAAAATAACCCCCTTTAAAGGGTCCTTCCAGGAATACTTAAATGAAGTCAAATCCCCTCGGCACCCTTGTCCTGTCTGAGCTGTCACATGCTCAAGACAACGAGAGAAGGGAGGACAAACAGAGCAGCAGCCCCAGATTAACAGATCGTCCACACAGTCTTTCCAATCACGTTATAAAGCCTTTACCCTTTACACACATTTGTGAGTATATGCCCTTTTACTTTGTACAAATTGCCATTACACTAACATTCTAAACTGCACATTCTTTTATATATTGTTCAAATATTCAAAAATAAATTCTACAGAAGAGCTTTATTCTCTCACAAAAAAGTTCAACATGACTTGTCCAACATGCATGGATGTGCTTGATTGTATGAATCTAAAAACACAAAGTTGTTGCATCAAAGACCCAAAGTAGTGTTCAAAAGATAATCCAACAGGATTATTCACATGCACTTGCTACACACACCAAACACAATACACAAGTGCAAAATGATCATACATACATGGAACTCATTCCCGTTTACAATATATTGTTCCATTTCTGGAATTTTAAGTTAAAAACTGAAATTTCCAGAAGAACATCACAATGGAAATTTAATTCACATTCATTGAACAAAGATGGAAACACACATATCAGAGAGAGGTCATTTAAAACATCTGCAAAGTCAAGCAGAAACATTCCAGAAACATCCTGCTGGGAATAACTGAGGAAAGTCAATCTTTTGTCTACTTTCAATTTGCAATTTGCATTTGTTGGAGACATCTCAAGCAGGATGTAACAGGTATGAAAAAAAATATGAAAGGGTCAAATGGGTTAAGCCTAACAACAGTTGTAGCACAGAGAGGTACCTATATTCTCTTTTTGACTACTCTACTCTACTTTTTGAGTGGAATATAAAGCCACCGCAGGGGAGATCATCCATATCCCTGCTTGTTTTTTCTGCTTTTTATGAATAAACATCATAAGCCATACAGGGATGGGGACAAAATGCAATCCCATGCTCAATGTTTTTCATTTCATCCCTCCTCTTAAGATAAAGAAGAATTTTTATATGTGATCCCTAACACAATCTCCAAAATCTTTCCAGAAACATCATCTGTGACTAGAAATGTCAAATCCTTTCAATGGGGAAAAAAAGTATTTTATATGCAAAGACGGAATTCTTCCATTTTGTGCTTGCTCACACTGCTGGCTCATGCCAGGTCTGAATGGTATCAACGTGGGCCAGCAACTATTTCCTTTGGATTTGTTGTGTTGGCTGACTGACATCCAGTGCAGAGAGTGAAAGAAAACAAAAATAGAAAAAACTTCCATCCAGTCTGCCATTATCAATTTCTTGAGTTTCCCGAGATTTACAACAATTCTCAGATAATGAAGCCAAGTTGATTCAGAGCTACTCAAGCTGCACAAGTTGACCCTAACATTTGTTGCAGCCAATCTCACAATGTTCTAGCTGGGATTTATATTTTTGAGAAGTTATGTGGGCATTAACACATGACCAGATGGCTCTGGATGCATAAATTAAACTTTACATTTCTATAAATGAAAATCTTCATATTAGTGGAAGATAAACCAGGTTCCTCTGTACGGGCTCAATTTGAACATCTCACATCCAAACCTAATTGTGAAAGTACGGCTCATGCTGTCCACACCACAGTTGTCTCTGGGTGATGGAAAGCATGTGTCTGTGGCCATGCGTGCTGTTGAGTGCTCCAGATCACCCGCTGCAGACATGACCTTCCTTCTCTTCCTGCTTAACCTAATCAATTATGGTTCAGAACAGAAGCCAAGAGAGTGGGGAGACAGAAAACCCATGACCTTGTCAGAGTCCTGAGGAGACACTGAATAATTCCCTTTGAGCCCCATAAAGACGGGTTTCCGTTACAGGAGGGGGAAAGCAAAGGTAGCTTGTAAAGCAAAGAGAAGGGAAGCTAATTATTTTTTTTTAAATGTTTGATAATCAGAGGAAAAAGTTGTCAGGCTGTGGCAAACAGTGACATTACAATAGCATTTTCACACCAACCATCCCCAACCTGCATGAAGACAATACAACTAAATTATAATTTAAATAGATAAACAATCTGATCTCTTTCAGGGTTGTAAAGAAAATCTTAGAACAAATAAAAATTGCCTTTATATGATTACAGCGCTGTAATACACAAGCTTGGCATCATTTTCATTTTTTTTAATTTTCTGTTGCCATTTTTGTAGCATGATAATATTTTGGATTTCTACACTACTCATTTACCCCAACTGAGAAAGTGACTTTGTGACAGCTCTAATGGCATGTTTTTTTTTTATTTTCACAAAACAATTCACATGTTAAATTCTTAAGCTGTCAAAATTTGAAAGAGATTAAGTTTGCTTTTCTTGCCTTGATTTTGATTTAGCTAAATTTGAACTTGTTCCTACAGTGTTTTCAGAAGGTTCAGTTACATTATCTCCAATGCTTATTTCACGCGTGGCCGGTTCCTAACACAGTTACATCTGGAGGCTGTCCAGTACAACCACAATCTGGGCTGTGGGGAGTCATTTTAAAGGACACTACAGTGGTTTGTTCTGCAATAATTTGCTTAGGGATTTCAAACAGCAACTTTTAAATTCATATTTTGCCCATGCCAATCAGGTTAAACAGTATACTCTGTGATGACTGCAGTGCACTTCATGAGATTTTAATATGGCACTTTGTGAAGTCTGGGCAGAATTTATATGAGTTTATGTTTCACACAGCTGTTATTCATTTGGTATTGTTTAGCTGAAGGGTCGGGTTGTAATGCAACTTAGAGCTATTTCAACAGCTTGTCTCTGCATGAACTCCTGTCTTTAGAGCAGCTTATTACCTTTTGCTGCTGTAGTATAGCCTTGGGAGGGCGAAATGTTGAGTTTGCATTACTGTAAAACACGTTTTCTAGACGATTTTCTCATCCCCCACTGTCTAGTGGGTATTCTAAATCACCAAAGGTTTTTTTTTTTTAAAGACAGATGCAATAGAAATCACACAAAGTGACAATGAATATAAAATATGTTTTCAGTCATGCACAAATACACTCCCAGAAGAATTATGAGCCGTCACTGTTCATCTTCTTTCTCCTGCACTTTTGCTTTATTTGGTGCTTTGCAGTTCAGTGAGCCAAAGGCTAATGTAACCTGATCCCAAGTCAGATCCAAAGTTCAGAGTCTGAGGTGATAAAGTATTCATGTTTTCTTCAATTTGTTTATCTAAGCAGATGCAGACCATTGAATTTAATAAGCAAAGCTTCCAGTGAAACATTAAAACATGTCATTTTCTAAATGCTTTTCCTATCATTTCTTTGCTGTCAGAAATAACAATACACAGGGGAGTTCTGATTTGGTAAAAATAATATCTGGTTCACACAGTAACTGCTTGTTTTACCTTATTAAAAAGTCTCAATATAACATTGTGCTCTAGATTGTGCTCTTTCAATTACTTTGTCCTGTGTGTCGAGGCATCAATTTAGGCCTCTGTTGGCTGATGCTGCTCCTCAGAGATGAGCCTTGCTACATGTCCTCTAACCAGATGAGTGAGCAAGACAACCAGCTGCCTGTTGCATATTAATTGGTTCAAGTATTGATCTAGTCATAAGTACTTTTTTGGAATGGAATATCTATGATATGATATGAAATGAAATGAAAAATACTTTATTTATCCCTTTTGAGGGAAATTATTGTTGTAGCAGAGGTTTTTTTTTTTATATATATATGCTTTCTAATCATCAAGTTCTTGAGATTAGAAAGCAAAAAATAAGGAAGACACCAAATTTTATTGCATCATCCAATGAAATCTTCCAAGCTGTCAGAAAAAAAGCATGTTTGGATAGCAAACCACACATGAATAGTCTGCCGTGCAGGCAGACAATGCACATATGGTGAAGTGATTGCAGCGTCTGCAGTTGGTTCACCTGCAGTTTGCAGTCTGGTCTCCACAAAGATTCCAGCGGCAGCTGATGGTAGCGTGTTTGTTTCTAACACATCAATCACAGTCACCTCCTAATGACTTATTCATCGACTTCGCCAAAACACACATCTTGATGATGACACTGGAAGGAGCATTTCAAGTCATGCGGTTGCAGAGTCTGCAATCAGCATTCTGTGGAATTAAAGCCACTAGTAATCAATTTTAGTTGAGCAGGAACAGATCCCAGATGCATGATCCTCAGAGCTAAAGATTGAGAAATGTGCTGCGTGTGCGTGTGCTTCGGTGGGGTGTTGATGTGTGAAACAGACAGTGAGGAGGGCAGGGCCATTGCTGGACATAAAGCTTCACAGGGGCACAAGCCCCCCTATTACTCAAATCACATCTTTATATGATTATGGGCAGCTCTGTGTATGAATTATGCAACACAATGTGCTGAATGAACTTCTCCTCCCAAGACCTTTGACTGCTGTGGCCAAACTGAAACAAGGTAATAAAAATGTAGGGTTGTGACTTAGCTACTTTACTTCTGATATTACTTTTTGTGGCACTATGTACAAATGTGCACACTGCTGCAGACATAACTCAGCATGTGTTTCAAAGAGACCGGTCCCCCAATTAGAGACTTTGTGGTATTTGTTCATACAGCCCTAAATTATGAAAAATATGTGACCTCTAGTGCATGTTAGTGTCAATATATGGAATGCCAGCTCTCTAAAGAATGCAGAACATTTTTAGGCAAGGTATGAAATATGTGGGTTGTCACATACTTTTCTAGGCATATCATAAAATGCCTAGGCATTATAAAGAGTTACGATTCAGGCAAAGCGTGGAATGTGCACGTTAGCAGGTGCGCAGGTTTTTAAAAAGTCAGTGTCTGGAAATATAAATAACATCTTTGAAAATGAAAGAAGAAATACTAAATAGAAATAAAGGGTTTTCCCATGGGAGAACAAGAGAGGCAGAAGTGAAATGTCCACATCAGTTTTTAGAACACTAGGGTGAAACTCAACCAACAGGTGGGTCAGCATAAACAGCATAGAAAAGCATGCAGATGGAGTGGGGCTTTTTAAACATTAAAATAGTTTGGTAATCCATCCAAAGCAATTCAGAAAAATAACTATACTATATCAAATGAATGCAGTCATCTGTAAATGGTATACATGTATATAAACTCAGTGGGAAGGGTGAAGGTCTGTGTTAGCTTGCAGACTCCAAGCACAAATCCAACTGCACAAAAAAATGATTGAAAAAGGGAAAAGACTAAATCTATAAAAAGATGCTGGCTATGAGTCCTGACCCAATGCTTAGGAGGCAGAAGATATCTACAATATCAAAAAAGACTTGCACATATCAGAGCATGAACATATAGCAATGGAATAACAGCAGAAACTATACATGCATGTTCAAGAAGCTTGCAAATGGCTCCAACAAACATTTAGTAGCTTTTATAGTTGGAGAAGTTCTGTAACCAAATGTGAATGGTGGTCCTCATTTTTAGGGTTTAAATTTTGTATTAGTAGTTTATTTGTTTTTGTATGCAAAAGTCTTTTTTGTTGTTGTTGTTATTTGATTTCTTTGGTTGTTTAAATAAAGCATTTTACAGCAAAGATTTATTTGTGTCTATTTTCTGAAGACATTCCAAATGTTGTGATTAGAATACAGGGCTGTTAGTATTTCTGCCAAGCACTGAATCTAAAATATTTTCATAGTGGTGACTGGGAGCTTCTTCCACTGTTACATTCACTACAAATCACTCTACATGAAAGTGAAAGTTACATGCCTAAAATATTGTGTAACTGGCACCACAGGAGGCTTCATGCTCAGGCCTTTTATGTTTTTCTACATTTGGCAAGTGAATGCTACTGTGATCAAGGATGGATTTTATTCAAAATGTAGGTCTAGAGTAGAGAAAGCATGTCCTGAGCTTGCTGCAGGGAAGGGACAACAGCATGTATCCAGCTGTCAGGCACAGCTGCCGGCCTCTGAAGCGGTACCCTGGGTAGGTGCAGTCTGCAGTGGGTGGCAGCAGCACAGCTCCTAAGGTGGCCCCATCAGTTGGGTTATGACAGCGCTGTAGCCTTGTTAAATAGGTGTCCTTGGATTGTGCTGCTGTGCTATTATTGCTCTTGCATAACAGAAACACTACGGCTTTGGTATTTTCTTCTTTTTCTTTTCTTCTTTTAATCCATGTCATTTGGTGTTAAATTGCACGGAGCTCCAGCAGAACTGGATGAATATATTTGGACGAGAGGAAAGTGGCTTTTAGAGGTGATATTTTCAGAATGGAAAATTCAAAGGAGTCATTATTGTTCTTGTTTAAATGCTTTCATGAATGGTTTGGGAAAACTCATCAGTTTTCTCATTGGTTGCCAATTTCTATCATTTAGTTCTCACTGCAGAACCTTTTCTGCATTACATTTATCTCTTGAAGCAGACCTGCAACAACTTGACTGGTACAATTTGTTGTGTGAAACACCTGCAATGGCTGTCATATATTCGTAGTCATATGCTTGGTTTATCATCTGTGATTTGGAATGGAGTCACAGGTGGAGTGAGCTCTGCTTCTCTCATTTAAGAGGCTCTTGGCTGTGCTGTGACACATGGATAATCCAACAAGGAATCAATCATTACATAGTTATTGAGGTAATAGGTGAGCAAATATGTTTCCTGGTGGCTGTCCTTATTATTCTTGGGCTAGTGGGCCCCCAGGAGACCAAAGAGCCAGATGGAATAGAGGGGTTGTCAGTACTGAGTGAACAGGTAATGAATTACTCCAGGACAAATGGGCCGCCACATGGGAGATGAGGAATCCTTCCACAAAGAGACGGAGGGTGAGTGGCAGCATCCACAAACACGCTTTTCCTCAACTTTATCCTGGATGTACGCGTTGGTTCTTTTTCAAACTGACACAAAATCAGTGAACGGTGGAGCATGTTGATGGCTGGAAGAATGATTGAATGAATTTAGGAGTCTCTTTGGGATGAAGACACTGGCACAAAACAAATACCTTCCAACCAATTTGTCATGAATTTCAGATCCAACCAGAGGGATTATGACACTGCTTTTTAAGAATTGCATGAAATACATTATAGTTGAATCTTTCCAATTATGAAGTCCAACCCCTCCTCATCCTTTTTTTTTCTTTTTCTGGCACCTCTTCTTGAAACCACCTGATATGTTACGACATAAGACAAATATTTCTCTGGTGACAGTCATTGCTAAGGGATATGATTACGCTGTGGTAATTATGATTGTTATTTCCAATCACAGCTGAATGGAGTCAGAGTGTGTTATTTCAGAGTACCAGAATGACTGCACTGGATGATTCTGATGGGGGCGATTTGAGATACAAGCGTTCTGCTGGCACAAGCACCGACAAGTGCATTCTGTATTCCTGCAGGGAGACAGCAGACAATCTCACATCCTCTCCAGGTAGACCTGGTGGTTACTGAGGCACTTCAACAGCACCTCAGTGAAAAGACAGAACTGGAGGCACAGAGTATGCTGTGACCTCTACTGAAAAGAAAAGGGTCAAATCCTTTGATTTTTATGATGAAAATAGATAAGCTTCACCATAATGAATATTTCTTTAGTTCAGAAATGTTAGTTCTCAGAAATTGTGGCATAGCTGTTGGCTAGATTTTCACCCAAGTAAATTTTACACTATGCTTTGTTAAACAATCATGCTAAATGTTTGCAATGCTGTGATTTAAGATTTTAACCCATCATTTTAACCTTTTAATGTTTACACTAAGAAAATAGCAGGGATTTCTTTTCTCTGAAGTTTTTTTTAGTTCTTTGGGACAATAAGAAGAAGAATGGGTGTTTTTTTCATGCATGGTTAAGATAACAGTTAAAATGATTATAACAATAGTTAATGGCCAAACCTTGAAATAGTAATGGGATAAAAAAAAACAACTTTTGATAACCATACCAAGTGGTAGAAATAACACATTTTTTATAATCACAGTCGCTTCAGAAAATTATTTAAACATGCAGTTAAAGTGTTTCCTAGCTCTAAATGCGTGTGTGTGTGTGTGTGTGTGTGTGTGTGTGTGTGTGTGTGTGTGTGTGTGTGTGTGTGTGTGTGTGTGTGTGTCTGACACAATCTCTCTCTGCAATTTTATTTTGTAAAACACTTTGTGCTACTGTCTATCTGTATTATCTACAGTCTATCTGTATTATAGACATGTTTTTATTGAAAAGATATACAACAAAGAAAGAATAAAATACAATATAAGGAAATAAAATATTTTCACATAAGAGTTCGGATTTGATTTGGAATGACATTTTCACAGACATCGGGGTTGCCGTGGTGACAGCTGGTAGTCACGTGATCTGCGGTGGGGAGAAAATAGCCAGCTTCGTTTCCGAATCGCCAACAGAATGAGTGCATTATAGTCTGTTATATAGTGCAGCTTCATATAGTGAATGAGGGGTTAGGGGATAGAGTGTGGACATCCGGACACTGGTTCGAGTCCAGGGCTGAGTTTGAGCCAGAGGGGGTTGCTGGTTTGGGCT
>JAOXYM010000009.1:8928935-8940739 GCA_028567055.1 Leptatherina wallacei
GGAGACCTCGGGGTAGGCCCAGGACACGCTGGAGGGATTATATCTCTCGGCTGGCCTGGGAGCGCCTCGGGATCCGCTGGCTGATGTGGCCGGGGAGAGGGAAGTCTGGGCTGCCCTGCTAAGGCTGCTGCCCCTGCGACCCGACCCCGGATAAGCGGAAGAGGACGGTACGGTACGATACAGTCCAAAGAATAACTGGCCCATGTTCTGTGTATTACCATTTTATTTGTAGAAAACTGAGCCCCCCTATTAGAGGCTTTAAGTCCCTTCCTTGGGGTGACCTTTTCACATTCTTGTCATTGAACTGCTCACTGCATATGCTGTATTTCTTTGTGTGCGACTAAAATAAATTGATTCCTTACTTTTACTTCATTCCTACCTGCTAATGGTTCCAGTTAGGAGTTAAAAGAGTTAGTTAGAAGAACATGGTTAAAGTTAAAGGTTCACAAATACCTGGTTACTATAAAGTTTGAAAACAATACATTAATGTGGACTACACAGATACACTACCAAACTGCCGTCACCTCACAATTTTTAAGTCTGTAACATGAAATGTATACATGTTGGATGTATGGACCAATGATTTCTGAGAAACCATTTGTGTTAGACCCATTGGATCATTAAACCAACAGCGAGGGAAAATAAATACATATAGAGTTGCAGTGATGTTGAACCCAGTGTCATGTCTGAGATTTTTGCTTTGTTTTTTGTTTCCTAATTTTTTTGTATTTTGTTTTGAAACAACTTTTCCTTTGTGTTTTGCTTCCTGTCTTTGTTTTCTGCGGACCTGAGTTTTGTAGGTCTGATTGCCGTTCACCTACATCCCATTAGTCATCACCTCCGCTTCCCAGTTCCCTTTGTTCTCCGCCAGCCCCCCACCTTTATTGCTGGTTTTGTCCAGTTATTTCTTGTTATGCCCAGCTTGTTTTGTCTACATTCATTTGTTCTTTTTGGTTGCCTGCCAGTTTCTGTACTTGCAGTGCCCTTATTTTTCCAATAAGATTCATGAAAGTTTTTGAGTGTTTCTGCTGCTGCCTTCCAGCATGTCTTTAAATTATCCCTGAAACCCAAAAATGATGGTACACATCGGTATCACAGCCTTCAACAACAATTTGTTTGCTAGGTAGAAAAGTTATGTAAGTACAGGCTATTTGTGCTTGTCCTCCAAGTTAACATGATATTGCTTTTTAAAAAAAAGACGCGTCCAGTTCTCTGAGACAAAAATAACAAGACACTCTGTTGTTTGAAGACAGTCTCTTTTAGGTGTAAGTCAACTTGTCAACTCTCTGACAAGTTTGATATCTTTGTTAAATCAAACCTGTACTTTCTCACCCCCCCATCATTTTCTTTTAACAGGCTATAGATTTTTCATCCCTCAGCATGACTATATGCAGCCCCTTGCATGCAGTAACGCTTTACCCAGCAGATGTTGTTGCTACCAATAATGAAAAGAATCAGTCTACCAGCCAAATTACAATTTACCACTTCTATCTAGTCAGCATCTGCTGAGCAATGAATACAAATTACTTAAATTTGCTGGATATGTAAGTTACCATCTGTATGAGCACACCTTTATGGTTTTCCTGAGGTCAGTATGTAAAGGTACTGTAAACACACGGATACAAGACTTCCACTAAGCAAATTTAACACGCACTTTTTCATATGCAGATAAATATACCCATGTGCAAACACAGTAAAGACTAATCAAAATTGACTCTCATATACATGTAATTAACTATCTGCACCAGTACACCATCATGATACAGTATAGGAGAAGACTGGAAACACACTTGTAGAAGACTAACATTCAGCAAATAAAACACACACACAGAAATGTACATACAAACAAGCACTGTATGAATAAATCACATCAGCATTCTTGCCAATTTGGAAATATTTAACAGCGATTTGACAGACATATCACATAATCACATGTTTTATTGGATTGTATGAAAAATGAGCCACCTTTCATGTCAAAACACAAATTCTTGCAGCATTTTGATCAGTAGTGAAGTGGAAAGCAGCATGGCACAACATGGTTCTCAGTGTGTAATGAAGATAAATTGGGATGTTTGGTTCAGGGATACTGCTGCGCTAGCTCAAAATGCAGAGGATAGCCATCTTTTTAGCCCTTTCTTGGGAAATTAAGATTCAGTCAGCTGCAACATCACATACCACCCAGCAAACCACAGATGTAACACACTTGGGTTGTTAGAAGTGTAAAAGTGTTCATTCGTACACTGGCAGAAAGAGAGACAGACCTGAGTGATGGCAGATTATGTAAAGAACAGGTTCTGCCAAGCGACATGACTGATCAGAGACGTGTTCCAGCAAAGACATTGATTTAAATAAGACACAGCTACAGGAGCATATATGACTGACTACTGCAAGCACAATTCATGATTTACCTGCATCTTAATCATAAAAGAAGACAGTTAAAACATTTCTACACTTCCACTATCAAATCTTCTCAGACATACACGCTACACGACCACCCGTTAGCCTGCACATCACATTTAAATATTGGCTTGGAGACATGGAGGGAAATTATTTCTGGTGCTTCCCTATGCTCAGCCAGGCACTCACAAATTGTACCTGCCAATATCAGTTTGGCTTAGCAGGTCTGCAGTTTTTGCATTCTGCTAAACATCACATGTCACTGCTTGACACAATTGTCAGGCCCTAATTTCCTGTGCCTTTCTTACTCCAAGGAACCACCTCCCTAATTGTATGTGATGGCTGTCTTCTTAGGACCAAACATGTTGTCATGTTTTCATTCTTAGCTATTATTATGTTTAATAAGTGTTTGCAGTTGGTTTCCAATCTACTATGCTCAAGAGATAAAAAGCTATGATGAGGGAAAAAAACTGTGCAATGTCAGCATGAGAACTTACTAAAATTAAACAAATCTCAGTTTGAACTCACAATTTGGATTTGCATTGTCACCCCAAATTTTAAGAGACTGTTTGACTTACTAGCACATTACCCAGCTTTAAAAGAGTTAATACAACTTCTAAATGCCACTCAAATGCTATTCTTTTGGATAAAAAGGTGCATTTCAGCCAAATGTTTGATTAAGAGAGATTTTTATTTTCCAACAGGCTTCATCTGCCTAGAAATAACACAAACAAGTGATAGAAAGTTAGGGATGTGCATAATATAGTTTATCCCTGTTTTATTTACATTTTTATGAATAATGGCATGTTCAGTCATCAACTACAAAGCTTCCATTAACCATCACAAGAATCAAACAGTTTCTATCATTTCTAACAAGCTCTTTGTGTGTATATTCCTGCAGAGATTTTGCATTTAGAAGGCTAACTTGCTATCACTGCACTCTGTATATTACTGCACAGATTATGAATGTGATGAGGTCTCAAATTATTTTCTTATTTAGCACCATTTGAAACACAAATCTTAAAAAAAATAAAATAAAACAAAACAAAATGTATGAAAATTAAAGGCAGAGAAAACTTAAAGATCTTTTTTGAAGCCTCCACCCAAAACAACCCTGTTAGTTCACTTTGTACATGGGATTGTCAATTTAATTAAATAATCCTCAATATGCTCTAAGACATGATTTGAGTCAATTTTAGACATACAATCACATATCTGGAGGATTGCATCAGGCTGCATACAGCCTAAGTTGTAAAAGAGAAAATACTGGTGAACCTAATAGAAGAGCAACACTAACAAGTTTCACAGTCAAAACCTGACTTCTGTGAAGAAAAATACAGAGTTATGGCAACAAAGCCTTCAAGTGTCAAAAACCTTGAGACAGTTGCCAAAAAGCAGTGGTTCAAATCCCAATCAAACTTTGGAAGTTCTAAAAACCCTTATTTTCTTTTGGCTATTGATATCTTAGAAAAGTTTAATATTGGACATAATAGAAATGTAAATATGAAGCACTTTGAGACAACTGTCTGTGAAAGGTGCTATACAAATAAACTTTACTTACTCACCCAAATAAAACATAATTATTATCTCTAATATAGACATATATATATATACACATATAGACTATTATGCTCACAGGCATTACAGTCACATAGACAGTGTACTCAACAAAAAAATGACCCTGGATAGCCAGCAGGAGCTTGCTTAAAACTAAAATTGAAAGACCAAAGTGTGCACAAGTCAGTCGTCATAATCTGTGACCCACTAGATTAAATGTAGGTCATTTTTTGTACATTTAAGCTTTTCTTCTTTGAAAAAAAATAAAAACATCTTATCATCCTAAGTGCATTTGCAGTTTGGGTACAGTGAGGACCCTTTTCAGGATGATTTTTTAAGGTATTTTGACTATTTGGTAATATATCTTTTACATGCAACAAGGACACTTCGTTGGAATAATAATTGTAGGTTTCTTTCCCTGCCAAAGCAATAACACTGAATGAGTTTGTCAAGTAGTCTGTGAAGTGATTCAGCCATATTTCATGAATATCCTGTCTAAAGTATCATAGGAAACAGTGTCCTAGAGCAACTTATTTTCAGGTAACAGACATCAAACATAATTTGCCTATCCTCTGGAATAGCTTTCGTTGTAAAGCTTTCTGAACGATATCACTGCCAATAAGTAAATCTGCTGAAAGGACCTTTAAAATACTGCTTCTTAAAAGATGGGATCTAAGAGCTGATAAGAGCTACAAGCACTGGGATGGATCAATTGTGCAAGAGGAAGAGCACTCAGTCATGGGTACTGTTTAATTAATGATGGAGGGTAGAGATAGGCTGTTAGCTCCATATTGTCAGTCAAAGACTCACAGCAGAGGGTGGCAATATGAGCTATGTAACTGATATGAGAAACAGAGGGAACTAATCCATACTCTCTAGTCAAGAGCCATTAATGTCCTGTAAAGAGAGGCGAGGATACTGCTGCATGACACATGTACTTCCAAAACTCTGCATGCTCCAAATATCAAACACTTTACATTATTAAGAAAACATATCATATTAAAACATATCACATTTTCAATCATAATTTGGAAGAAAACGACCTGATTTTCAGCTTTAAGTAAGACAATTGTTACCTGTATTTTTAAATGAAGGCAGAGAATGACCAAACAGCTCTAAAACAAACCAAAAAATTCAGTGCAATGGTAACAAAAGAAGAAAAGATGCCCCCCCCCCCGCGCTCCTAAAAAACAAACAAATAAATAAAAAACATCAGCGCTTACTCTGACGCTACAAAAAGTCCTTTCTCATACATAAGCCTTCCTGACCTCAGTCTGAAGTTCAGTAAGCTAGCAAAGTGGCCTATTGATTAGGGAAGTCAACATCCACTTGTGGTACTTGTCCTGTCAAAAAGTACTTGGGTACTTGGACAAGGCATTAAAATCCTTCCTGCTTCCTTCACACGAATAAGTCAGTTTGTCTTAAAGGGTGAAGAGAATTTAACAGGAAAAAACAACATTGTGGCCAGACAAATATCCCATTGTGTCACAAAGGAGCTAACTGACTGAAACCGATTCTGACACTTTTCAATCAAATACCTTACAATCCAAAGAGACGCTTTATCCATGGAGTTTATTTTCTGCAGCCAGTAAACAGGACCCTACAACATTGCCATTCAATTACATGGTTATTGCAGGAGAATAATGGAAATTAGTTACATGCTACATGTCTGATTATGTCATGTAAAGTGAAACATTACCAATACTACAGCTTCTAACTACGTATTAACGCATCTCCTAATGTCTTAAACCAAGAAATTTCCAAAGTAAAACTAAAACCAATTTTCTTCATCAACATTCAGAGTTTATCAAGAGAATTAAGTCAGGACCTTCTTTACAGTTACAGTTGCACTTCAGAGGAAGACGGGATGCACAATGTGGAATTGCATCTTTTTAAGCAGAGAATGGTGGAAAAGGGTTGAATGTTGGTTATATGCAAATTAACATCACCAAACAATGTAGCAAGACAAAAATGGAAGAACAAAATAATAAAAACGGCTAACTGTTTCCAGCATGTACACTTGCCATAAATGTGCTGGAGACTTTGCTGCTGTAATCACACAGGTGATTTCCCTGACCTCTGGTATTGAAACTGGCTGAGTATTCTCCCATTTTCACATGCAGTCCTCTTTCAACATGTTTAGCAAATTTCAGGGCAGCAGTGCATCCATGAAAAGGTGGAGGAATTGTGCTGGAGTCAATGCTACTTGCTTTTTGAGGTATGCCAAAATAACATCTAAGAAAGCATTACACAAATAAGTTTCATGGTGTTGTAGAAGAGTAACAGAAGAAACGACGAGACTACAAATGAGATGTCTCAGGCAATTCAGGAACAGTTTTCTCTGTGGGAGATACCAACCTCCTTTGTTGAGGATAAGGATGTCTTTTTACAACTCTGCAAAGCTTGTGTGTATTGAAATATACTGAAGGAAAAGGGAACATAGGAAACATTATATGGCATCTTTAACCATCTAAAGCCTTACCTAAGAAATAATCAATTGAAAATTAACTTTTTAATATGAAATCCTTTTTTAACCTTTTAACAAAATATAAATGAATAAATAAATAAAAATAATTTGCGTATACACATTGACCATGTGGTATGCCACAATTATTGTCATAAAAAAGGTAACCACCAGGGGCAGAAGATAAGTCTTAGATTGTTTTGCGCAGTCTTTACCATAAAGTGATGCAATGGGTCTAGGAAACGGTACGGAAAATCTCCATGAACCTCCCACCACTCTTCCTACCTCCTGTTTGGATTTCTCAGTAAATAATGTCTCCTTCAGATGTCAAATATTGCATCACACCTCCTTTATAAATAATAACATGGGAATCTTAAGACTTTTTACTACAAGCCATAATTAGACACCCTGGGCATTGTGACAAGTTGATATCTATCAGTGTCCAGATAGCAAAGAATATTTGACTGCTACAGTGTATTTTAGACAAATAAATGCTCATTGGAAGCTCTTGCACAGTTGACCTGATGGTATAAACGGGGCTGTGTGTATAGTCCCAATCACTTTAAGCATGCAGATGCAAAAATCATGTACCCAGCCTTGGGCCCAATGTGTCTAATGTGGGTAAACAAGCTACAGCACATGCCAGATGGCTTTTCCACTCTAGAGCTGAATAGCCTAATATTAGCCTAGTTAACATGCAACCAAGAAGTTGTGAACCAGAATTCTGTCTGTAACCTATTTAATATCATCCGCCAGAATCTTAAGATTTTTTTTTTATGTAGCTACTGCTGATTAATTTAAATACCACAGGTATTCACAGCTTCCAAAGAACTAATAACATAGCTGAAACAATGAGATCAAGATTTGAAAGACAAGGGACTCATTCCTTCGAAATTCCTCAGGAATGTGTAACATTAATTTAAACAAACTGTGAATTATTGCAGTGCAAATGTAGGCTATTTGCTCAAACGCTTTTGAGCTACAGTTGTTGCCTAATTGTCCGCAAAAAAAATAAAATAAAAAAAGAGTGAAAGAGCTTTTTGATAGAACCAACTTTACTGAATGGAAACAGACTTGACACAATGGATCTGGAGGGGGCAGAAACGGAAGCAATGCCACTCCTTACAACTAACCGAGGGCCACCTTTTTCCCCCTCAGCACCAGTGAGATGGGATGCTGCGCTGCAGAGAGCCTCAGCCGGCTGCAGCGGTGGAGGAGGCAGACTGTGAGCAGACCAAAACAAAACAAACCTCCGTCCACCACGACGCGCGATACAGGCACAGAGCTTTCTGAAGAGTGGAGGAAAAGCTTTCTTTAGGCGCACGGTTAGGAAAAAGGTTGACATAGAGAAATATATTCCTGTTTGTTGCTATTTTCACGTGAGGATGCGCCGGCTAACCAGATAGAGCGACAGAGGAGGACACGGACCTGACTGGATGTTGGTAATACTGCTGCCATTCTGCCGTTTGGGTCGGGAGAAAGAGATACATTACGGCCGTCTAACAACCAGCTTCGTCCCAGAGAGAAACGAAAACGTGAGCCGAAGGAGGACTTTTTGGATTTCTGTGAGTACTGTGTTTTACTTTAGTTCCTCTCCCTTCCTCAGGTTGTAGAACAGCTGGTTGAACAGACAAGTTCTGATGGCGATAATTAGGTTATAATCTCATACTAAAAACAAACAAACAATGGCCATAACAATAAAGAAACAAGAAAAAAGGGGGGTTTCATGGGCTTTTTTAGCTTATCAGACTGTAATTGGTTATGGCCACAATTTATTAATGATCTATGAATATTCCCCCTTTTATTGTTTGAATAACTATTTCCCTGTGAGTGGAGGAAGAATGAAGCATGTGGGCAATGGAGCTGGTGAGTGTGACAAAATGCACACCCTGCAAAGTGTCCAAATGAAACATCTCTGCTATTTATCACGCCTTGAGCAAGTTCAAATAATCTTTTCAGTTTCAAGCTTAAATCAAAGGTATCCTTCTCTTAACCCCTCAGCAACCTTCCAAACAGAAAGGCTTTGAAATGTAAACGGAGTTCAAAGAGATATGAGGAAATTTTGAGGTAAAGAAAAAGAATAAAAGCTCTGCCTGAGGAGGACGCTGGTTCTTTTTTTTAAGTGCATCTTTTGGTTGGCAGAGCAGGAGGCGTCTAACACCACTTACCACACAAGTGGACCCACAGGAATTTTCTAATCAGATATATGCAAATTACCCAAACTCTAATTTTGTGGCTTTGCTGCAGTTGAATGTTTAGTGCTATCATCTGACAATGCTGGTGACGGTTGGGCTCTGCACTGTGGCTTGAGGGCTCGCAGACTTTTCTGTGATCTTATTGATTTGGCTTTTTCAGAGCTGTGTTTGGGGAGTACGCAGAGAGAAAGGGGTATTATTAACCCATTTCTCATTTGGGATATTATTTCCATTTTTTTCCATCGAGAAGTTTGTGTGACTTTCCTTTCAATGACAGCAATCAGTGAAGAGATACCAGACAGAATTAAGTCTGCTAAATAGAAATACAGCATTTAAAGATCTGTCTGCTGTCAGAATATTCCCCTGCTGCTTTGGGGTTCCTTTATTTTTAATGAAGGTCCACTCAAAGACATTTACCATTAAACTACTTTTAGGCAGGTTTCTAATTTAAAGTCACTAAGTATGTCACTTTAATATCCAAGACTGCTGAAGATTTAAATGATAAGCCTTTTGAAGAGTTTTCCTTTCTAAAAATAAAGATGTTGGTTTGTGGTCCGTAGGCTTCAGTCAGACTCTGACATTGCATTATGTGCAGATCAAGTGGTACTTTAGATGCACTGCTGATAAAACATCATGGTGGAAACAGCATCAGAGAAAGTAGTAGATGTACTGAACAGTGTGGAGGCTGGAGTTTTAAAAGAACTCAAAAAAACACATGAGAGGTGTAATGGCAATTTCCTGCACAGTGGAAATGTTTTTTTGTTATTCCAATAATTGTGATGTTCAAAATGATCTTGGAACACATGCTGACCTGCAGGTTGTGCTATGGTGTGTGCATGGCTTGTGTGTAAGGCAGGGCTATGCAAAGAGAAAAGAAGCTTCTTGGTCCTTTTGTATCTTGCAATGTTTAAAGTAATGTGAGCACTCTTTTTTCACTGGTACGTCACTTTAAAGTGTCCTGTACTTGTACCGTGTATCCTTTACCATGATATATTGTACCGTTTGCAGAATGGGTGGTCAATGGTAAATTTTGCTGCTATGCCAAGAAATTGTAGCAGGTTCAGCAAAGTATTTTGATTTCTTGTTTTCCTTTTTACAATCATTAGTCTCTTTGATTTAAAGCTTTTATATGGAGACAAGCTGTTCAATAAATTTCACTTTAAATGTCTACTCAATAACTTTGATTAATGAAGAGTAGTTTGAGTCAATGATAAATCTTGCTTAAAATGACCAACAGTAGCTGTATCCCTGATCTATGCAGCTGAAATCATTTAACCCCCCCCCCTCTCTCTCTCTCTCCCTGGGTGGGGTGGGTGGCTCTGTGAGCTAAAAGCTAAAATTACTCCCATCTAGTGGTGCGCTAATTGATTCCAAAGAACCGAGCGGTGCTCTCTGGCGCCTCGCCGTTTAAGCGCGTTAATACTGCTACCGAAGCCGTCAACTTCTTGCACAAGTTGGAGTGTCTCGTCAGGTGATTAGGCACAGAATGAGGCAGTGTCAAAGCAGGGTTAGTGAACCTGTTGGCACTGCGAGAGGAAAATCCCGTGCTGTAGCCGAAGCAATGGAGCTTTTCCACTGTAGGCTAACAAATTAGCCGTCTTTGCTGTTTTATATAGCAAGTGACAGTAAATGATCCGACTTAAACGGTAGGATAAAGTAGCTGCTGGACTATCCTGTTTCTAACACAACGCCAAAATAAACTTCACTGTTAGACTGAATGAACTTACCTGTCTAGCAAAAAGCTGCAACCTCCGCGTCAGTTTTCATGTTCCTCTCCCTCATGAATAATCTCCATCTGGTAAACGCTACGCCGATGTAAACTCTCGTTTCCTCCCGGTTATTAATCCTTTTTCTTTTCTTGAATTTTTTTCCCCCTCTCATGGGGCAAAGAGTATAGATGGTCCTCCATTTCAATGGTAAACGGCAAGTTGAACGAACCACTGTCAGCTGCTTGTTTCTCCTCCTCCTCCCCCGACAACAAACAGGGATTCACTGCTAAAAACACATACGGCTAACAAGTTTGTCCCGTTTCAGCTACTTTATTCAAAGATGACGATGCAACATGGCAGCTTTCAGTTGTGTCTGCCACCACCTATGTATTTATAAATACCTCATTCTAAGTTACGAGAACACTTTCATTTGGATACAATTGCAATTAGACTAAGATAAATTACGTATTTAACAAAGTGATACTTGATTTTTGAAAATAAAGCCAAATTACGAGCCAAATTAGTTACACACTGTAGAGAGAATGGCCAAAAGTGCTACGCACTAGTGCAGGTATCACCCACTGCCCTGCAGGTTTTAGATGTTTCCCTGCTGCTGCACATCTGATTCAAATGAAGTGATTCTTCAACAGCTTGTTGTCAAGTTCTGCATTAAAGTCAGGTGTGTTGCAGCAGGGAAACGTCTAAAACCTGCAGGACAATGACCCAAGAGGTCTGGAGTGGGTGATCTCTGAGCAAGTGCATCAGAAAACTCTTAATAATTTTTGGGAAAAGAAATTTCTATATTTAACTTCTTGAAATTGAATTGAAAAAACCCATCTCAATATTTTAATTAATTCATGTCCAATGCTTACAGGTCCAGTGAATATAATAACATTATAAAAGCAGCATCAGCTTTAACTTATTTAGTAATTAACAGACCCCGTAAAACCAAAATTGTTTAATGAGTCTGATGACTATTGGTGTCAGTTTAACTCAGTGTGTTCAATAGATGTCTCATTTTTCTTCTGAGCACATTCGGTGTGGCAAATCCGATAGAATTGATATATTTTAGTTGTAACAAACTGTTTATGCCACTACAGAGCTTGTTGCTAATGTTGATGCTGATATTAGCTTTAATATTACAGAGACTAACCCCTCCAGGTTTGTTTTAAGGTGGATAAGTTGGATGTGGTGAATCCACCTTCCTGGATTTTAATACTATAAATGTTTCAGTTTGCAGCTCTTTTATTTGTTCCTTGTATGAGGTTGTAATACCTCATAACCAAAGGTTAAAACAGTGCAGCAGAGATAAGTGTGTTTACCGGGGCCCCCATTTTTATTTACATCAGTGTTATGTCTGGGGAAATGACAGCAAACAGGAGATCGGACAAAGAGAAAATCATAAAGAAATTATGATTCTTACATATACATATATATATATATACATATATATATATATATATATATATATATATATATATA
>JAOXYM010000009.1:8940828-8959501 GCA_028567055.1 Leptatherina wallacei
TATCTATCTATCTATCTATCTATCTATCTATCTATCTATCTATCTATCTATCTAGCAGAAAATTTTAGACTGTTAATGCGCAAATTTGTCAGTTTAGGCTTCATTATTAATTCATCAGACAATATAAATGTTTAGCACTCTGATCATTTTATTACAGCCCAAACGTTTCGGGCAGAGCTTCCTCAATTTCCTTTATGTTTTGTTTTTATCTGACTGTTAGCAAAATAAATAAAGTTATGGGTGGATTTTGATGAAATTTTAAGGAAATTTCTGAAATTGAATGAGAAAGTAGTGGTTAGATTTTGGGAGTGATCAGGATAATCATCTGGATCCAAAGATTTGTAAAAAATATTCTGGGGAGATAGGGAAAATTTTGCTATTAGTGCTGTTTAAATACAAATAATGCCCACAGTTATTAGCAAAAGATAAATAAAATAAGTGGCAAGGTCTGCGCTCTCTGGACTGCTTCTACTTTCATGACTTCTTTTGGGGCTCACTGCACCGTGTGAGCGCCTTTGTTTTGGAATATTTACTCCATGACAGCACTAGAGCCGTAGCATTGACTGTGCGAACTGCGCAACCGAGCAGGGCCTCGCGCCACTAGGAGGCCTCGCACCTGAAATCCGGCTGAATTTTTTGGGGGTTGTTATATTTTTATTATCATATTATCATTTTAAATGAATCATTATATATATATACATATATATATATATACATATATATATATATATATATACATATATATATATATATATATATATATATATATATGTGTGTGTGTATAATGTATACTATATATAGTGTGTGTGAGTGTATTTCGTGAGGTGATATGCTAAAGCAATGTCATATCAAGTAGAGTTAACTTACTAAGATTATCTGCAAGTGGCTTCTCTCACCCTTTTCCATACAGTTTGTCACCGGATGCAATAATCCTAGAGACATTCACCTGCATATCAGGGGAGTAGCTGGAGGAGATGCACAGCTGTGCCTATTTCACTTGGCACAAATTGGAGTTTACCCCTGTCCTTATCTGATGTAAATCAGTTATTCGCTTGCGATGCATGCTTTAAAATGTTGGGAAATCCACTAGGGGACAGGTGTGAGATGAAATGCAAATTAGCATAACTGCTAACCTCAATTTAAATGAAATAAATCTCAAAGTTCCAGCTGCCTCATCCTCTTTAGTAGAATTATTATTGACATGGGCCAATAGACAGGCATTTAGAGTATAACTAATTGAAAATGACAATTCTGATGAAGACAAGCCCTTAAGGGAACTTGGAAAAAAATGCATCTACTGTGACAAGAGAGGCCAGCAGCAGAAACTGTCTCACCAAGACAATGGCGCCCAAGAGAATCCTGTTTCACTGACAAATATGCAACAACTATAATAAAGTGAAAATGGACATGAATGTGTTGCAGAAGTGTTGGCGCTCAGCATGTCCCTGGAGAATGCGGAAAAAAGACAAAGTGCTGCCACACTATACTGCAGCACTTTAGTCACTCTTACATGGTTGCAAGATCCAAATAAATAACCAATAAGAAATTGCTGGGCATCGTAGAATATGTAAATAATATTTTCTGTGTCTAGAAGATGCAAAGATATAATTCTGCACTCAAAACACAAAACAGTGACCAAGATTCTGTGCCTTGGGAGTCATTCCTTGTTAAGATTTGGGATGACATGCATTTGTTGGATTAAAGAAATTCATTTTAAGCGGGGTTGGTAATCTTGACAGAGGCAAGCCCTGTCTCAGCTGCCTTCCTATCAAGCATTTTGTTTGTAAGGGCGGCCCACTGGTCTAGGAGAGCCTGGAAGACAAACGTCCCTCATGACCCATCTGACAGCTTAATTTATATAATTGCCTTGAAACATCTGCTGAAGAAAGACTGACTTTCAGCACCCTCCTCCACTTGTCACTGTTATGAATGACTTGGATTTGATGTCCAATGAGTCAAACAGGCTATCTGAAGTCATAATATAGCATGTGTGAATAAAATAAAACATTGTTAATTAGAACGCAGCTTTGCATCCTTCTTATAGAAAACAAGTTCAGCATCCTACCTTCATTTTGCATTTTTGTCAGTGTTCTGATCTTAGTTTTGTCAGATTGTACTGTGAATCCTTGCACCATGCCAAATGTGCGCATCTGTTAAGCAGTAATGTAATTAACACTAGTGGCATGACAGCGTCAATGTTTGGCCTTTCCTGCTTGAGTTTTTGTAGCTTCTAGCATCTGATCAGAATGGCTGAAATATCTTGTTTTTGGTTAGTGAACATATTCAACTGCCTCGGGTTGTCTAATTATCCAGCCCCATTAATTGTTGGTCTTTGTGCTCTTTTCATTGTGCTAACTTTAAGAGAGTTATGTGTAGATAGCTGCAGGCTTCCCCTGGGCCACTGTTGAAATGGCTGGTTTGAAAGTGTGAAAGTGTGAAAGTGTGAAAGTGTTAAGTGCGTGCATGAAATCAGGGAATAGTTTTGAGCAGTATATCAACGTGCAAAAGTAAAAACAAACTTATGATTCAAGTCATGTGGTTCTTTTTTGTCAAGGTGTGAAGACTGGGTAGTTAATCGGGCAACCATTAAGACCTTTCGTCTTGATAAAAAATATCTCCACTACATTCCCCATGTGTTGAAATAGTGGGTAGAAGGTTTCATTCGTCTGTGGAGGTAGTTTGTCAGTATTTTTAGAGAGGGTATGGAGGCACATGAGATGATGGTGATGGTGGGGAATTGCCTTAGGATGGAGTGTTTTCAGAAGGCAGCTCCTGATTTTATGTGACAGTAAAGGGCCTTATCTACCGTGGCCATGATGAAGCACAACACTCTTTGATTTTTTATCTTCCAAAAGTCTAACAATCTCATGCTCTAGACAGATTAGTGAGATGAAGGTATGAAATCAGGCTATGCACTTTCAGGGGAGTCAAATACAGGGTCTAAGGCTATATCTGCATCATGCTGATAGTACAAAACGGAAGATTAGTTGGAAATAATGACACACATTTGACCTTCAGATTCAAGAATGTTGGAAAAGATGATTCATCTTTTGGTTTTATTTGATCATTTTTGTATTAGTGAAAATTCTCTGTTACAGAGGCTAAATTGGAGAAGAAGAGGTCAAAAAGAGGGTGTCATAACCTTTAGTTAAATTTGAATTTAAGGCAAGGCAAGTTTATTTGTGTAGCGCATTTCATTTACAAGACAATTCAAGATGCTTTACATAAAACATTAGAGCGGAGTGCAGAAGAAACATTAAAAAGTACATTAAAAAAACCTCTAAAGGCATCCTCTTGTCCCTTCTGACCCTTCAGATTATTCAGATATCACACCCTGTATTATATATATCCGTTTCTCAGCTCCTTAAACAGAACTTTGTAGGGTTAGCTGTTCTGACCTTTACCCTCAATGAAAAAAACAAAACAATGTCATAACAGTCTTCTTTGTCATTAACTAATGTGAAATTGGTTAAATTTCTTATAATTTTTGAAGTCCTGTATCATTGCATTGGGATCTTAGCTTTGAATTGGTCATCTTAAAGATTCTTATTTCATCTACATTTCTTATTACTACACAGGTTTGATTAGAGGTGTGTCCTAGCTTTATCATTATGTATGTAGGGTTTAAGATTTGCCTCATTCATTTTGATAGAAACCTCCTTTCAACTTCTTTTTTACTGCACTTTCCATAAATATAAACCAGTAATTCCAGCTTCTACCTTGTTAATATGTTTCACAATCAAATAATTGTCAGAAACAAAAACTTTGAATTGCCAGTAATCATGATGAACCGTGAGCACCTGACTTATTGATGCATCTTTACAGATACATTTTAATTTGACTTCTCCTATTATTACACAATATCCCATTGGACATGGACTTGAACTGTGTTCCAACAAAGCTAACTTACTTATAAAGAGCTACAATGATGGAGCGATCCCTCCTGACTGTCCCGTCTTTTTCTCTGTGCTCATGTACTGACCATGGCACTTAAACATTACACTGTCTCCCCTGCTGCAGCACTATATAGACCACTGACTGCACAATACTTTGATGGACTCCGCATGATATAAGCTTTTCATGCACGGTCTCTCACTTCTTCCGCCTACCTCTGCTGCTTAGCAACCAGCGTTATTTTTTTTCTTGTCATTAAATTGCTTCTTCACACAATTTTTTTTAGGATTTTATTTCCTCGTTGCTTTTTGAATACATTACATCTGTAGAATTTTAACATCAATTTTGGAGGACCTTGACATTGCTTTCCTCAGATAATTTATAGTTAATGTAAAGCAGCTTTATTCCTAAATTACAGATGAAAGCTTTGCAGTTATGTGGAATTATTAATGCATTAGACTGAAGATAATTTGGTACCTTAAAAAAACAGAAGCTAAAAGTTAGCCTTCAGGTCAGCGCTGTGCAAGAGTTCCCTAAACATTTATGTCAACTGAGGAATAAAGAGAACTATACCGGGCATTAAAAGATTACAAGCAGGGCTTTTGAATCACCTGTGCTAAGGATGCTAAGTCATGCGTCCCGCAGGCTCATGATGATTTGCTTGGTTCCACTCTCACGCCTGCTTTCTCCTGGGAGATGAAATGTGTTTGGAGAAATCTATCAAAATACAACTTAGAGGGTTGCTATCCTGAGCTGTGCTCGTGCTGTACCTTTTTGTTCAGTCTAGTGTGACAAACACTGGATTCATTCTACTCAAGTGAAGTAGATGTATTAATCTTCAGTATAGTTTTGTTAGGCAGTGATGGAATAGTATTCACCTCAGTGGATAATAATTGATGGGTTGTGGTTCACATGTTACATGTCAAGTGTCTGCTTTGTAAAAGTATTGATATGATACTGAATTTAATACAAAGGCAATGGCCATTTTCATTGTATGATCTGGCATTAGTACACAGACAAATAATTAATATAAAAAAAAGGATATAGCAGCATACAGAAGCATGATTTAATAAATGTAGGAGTTAATACCAGTAAATGTCCTCCAGATATTAGGATGATGTGAAGCTTCATTAGGCATTGGAATACAACAGAAGCACTGACGCATTTTTCTGGAAATAAAGACAAGAAAGCTGTTCTTTGAAGCTTTTCTTCTGCGCTGCTGTTCCGTGGTGAATGCTGATGTGTAGGTTTAAACCATTTCTTCATATCATCTGTCAGCTTGCTGTGGGTAAAGCATTATGACAGCAGTGATGGGCTGAAAAACAAAACAGAACAAAAGGAGAATGTTACATTATTGGGCTACAAATGAGGTTAAAACATTAGCGTTTGCAGCATGGATGATTTTCAGTGTGAATTATTTTTGTCATGCATTTCACAGTAGCAATGCTATTTTTTTTATGTGCAATCATTTGTTTACATGGTTGATATTACAAGTCAAAGTTCAGCTTTCCTTGAATTGTATCTTCAAATGATTAGCTCTTGATGAAATGATGTAATAAGCATCCTGTAAATAATGGGGGAGAAGCTTCTGAATTGTTGCATTTTCCTGCAGTTTAGGAGATTAATGGGAGATGTAATGGCATGGTTTGACAAAACAAAAATATTTGCATATATTTAAACTTAAGTATTAAAATCTATCAAATTAACAGAAGCCAAGAAGGCCACAGCTAACTTTGAAAAAAGTCAATTCACTTTACAATGCAGCTGTGAAATTATTGAGCTGAATTCTCATCTAAGGATTTGATAAGCACTTTCAAATTGCTCAGCAATGGGAGGTTTATAATTAATCAGCTACAGAAAACATCTGCTGCACAGGAAAGTCTCTGGTCTGAACACGTACGCATACATCTACAGTATCTCGGTAATGTAATTAGTTAGGCTTCAAAGAGTGAACATTTATGGAATGGTCTCAAATGGTTTACAGGACCACTCTCCTTTTTCTCATGTCTTATTCTGTTAATGTCCATAATTTATCAGACACTTCAAATAGCATCTTTGTTCTTAAGAAGTTTCTGCTGCAGTGTGTTATGTAGCTTATCCAGTCACCCATTAGTTCATGTTTGGGTTTATAGAAGTGCTAACATTAACGGAAAAGTCATCGAAAATGCAATGCAGCATTTTCATGATGATTGATTTATTGTGAAATAAAAATATAGATTACTAAATATAATTTCAAATTCAACAATTAATAGATAAAAAAAATTCTCAAATTTGCAAATAATTTTGTATATGCACATTTGAAATGGAATTATTAAATAGGAATTACATATTGTATTCATTAATACATTATTAAGAATTGAAAATGCATTTTCAAATCTTTTTTCTAAAAGCAAAATTAAATGACACGATTCGTAAACTTGGTTAGAAATACCTTTCCATATCATACATTTAAAAAAGTTATTCCATTTGCCATTTCCATTTTCTTTTCCCCCTCGCATTTTAAAATCCTTTTTCCAAATGCAGTTCCTAAATGGTTTACCGTCTTCATTTAGCTATTCCTTGACTCTTCTGGGCCCCAAACAACTGAAAACCAAGTTCAACCAATCACAGCCGCTCCATGTAGTACTCCAGCTCTCTCATTGGTTAGATGGCAACACTTGGGTCTCAACAGCTAGCTAACAGCTAGCTAATCACGTTGACAGTACATATCCTGATAATACAAATACACTGTAAGGAGATAGCTGCAGAATAGGTGAAACTTTGAAGCATCGACACAGAAACCAGAAGATGAGTTTTTCTTCAAGTTTTATGTGTTTTCTGTCTTTTTACTTGCTAAATTGGCAAAGTAGCAGGACAAAGATGCAAATCTGATTGTCTGACCAATGATAGAGCCGGAGTACCACGTGGGGTACAATGTGGAGCAGCTGTGATTGGTTAAACTTTGTTTTCACTACTCAAGGCCCAGAAGGGTCATTGAAAGGGTAAACCATTTAAGAAATGCATTTGCAAAAAGGATTTGAAAATGCAAGGGGGAAAAGAAAAGGGAAATGGAAATAGGGAATTACTTTTTTAAATGTATGATATGGAAAGGTATTTCTCACCAAGTTTATAAATTGTGTCATTTAATTCTGCTTTTAGAAAAAGGATTTGAAAATGCATTTTCAAAGCACAGGATTTAATAATGAATTAATTAATACAATATGTAATTCCTTTTAATAATTCCATTTCAAACGTGCAATTAATAAATGATTTGCAAATTTGATTTTGTTTTTATATTAATCAATTGTTGAATTTGAAATTATATTTAGTAATCTATATTTTTATTTCACAATAAATTAATCATCATGAAAATGCTGTATTGCTTTTTCGATGACTCTCCTGGTCCTCCATAGGGCAGTGGAACAATGCACAAACATACAAATCACTTCCCGATTCAGTGCCAGTTGCAATGCGACCAAAAAACATGGAAGTAGATGCTTTTTCCAAATATGATTCAGACATGGATGCAGGATGTATCTCTCATTACTTTAACTGAGTTGGAGGAAAAGAGCAGCAGGATGTAGATTCTTAATATCTTAATGGCAAAATAGGAGTTTGGAGAGTTTAGGTTAATCCAGCAGCAGCTGCACCTGCACAATGATCACCTCCAGGGCTGATGAGGGAATAATTTAACATCATGATGGGGAGAGTCACACCAAGACTCACAAAAATTAGATCTAGTTTTAGGCAGCCATTTCTCTGTCCAGCGTCTCGCAGCTAATGCCAGCATAAAGGCCTTGGACTTTTTTGTGGAAATATGTAAGATAACATGGTGTAAGATTTTCATATGTACACTTAGGGTACATTCACACCAGCTCTTTTGAATCAAATCCCAGTTCATTTGCTCAGATGTTGCAAACTTCAACTGAACGAGTCCCCAGTCACACAGTGTAGCAGATTATTAAGCGTGTATACGACCGAATATATACCCAATATTGTATTACTGCCTTGTATTTTTTTGCATATAGTCAAGTCAACATTATTCTTCGTTTAATCTTCATGGTTGCCGCGTTTATGTTACTGATGTTTACTGTGTGATCACAGCCGAAGCCTGTTGAAACACATGAAAAAAGGAGCGTGTGAGTGAGCGTTGAAACTGTTGGCATCTCTCAAAGACTGTACAAGGTGAGCATTACTCTGGAACTCTACAAATAGTGACTAAATGTGTTACTTCAAAAACCAAAGACACTAATAAAAACAGCTTATCTAACAATGTCAGTTTCAGCTGCCTCTGCCAATTAAAAGTGTTTGAAATTGGAACAAAGCATTAAGAGGATAAACTTTTCATGTTTAAATCTGGAGCTTTAGAGGTTGGAGCTTTTAGAAAATTAGTTGTTTCAAAGTGAACAGGCTTATGTTCTTTTAGCATGAAAAAACATATTTGATTAACAGTTTTTGTAGGTTGTAAAAAAAAAAAAGAATAAAATCCCTTTTTAAACCTGTGTCCAGATTTCAGCTCAATCATTTGAGTTTTAGTCGTTTTATTGTTTGAATAAGTAAGAGGAAATGGAAAAAGGTAAGGTAAAAAAAACAAAAAAAACAAAAAAAAACAAGTCAAGATCAAGATTAAATAAGTCAAATGAGAGGTTAAATCTTTGAGCCATATTGATCACATTTGTCTAATGATGGTGCTTCATAATCCTAATATTATTGTGGTTGCTTTAAGTGTTGTCTCTAATTAGTCAATTACAATAATGATCCCGGATTAAAGAAATTATGTCAAATGATAATCCCCAACTCAATTACTGATGATAACCAGCAAGTGGCATCACTGTCTTTTTCACTGAAGAAATTAAGACATTTTATCATCTAAGACACCAGACTGTAGAGATCACTCAAATAAACAGAGGATTAATTAGATCTATGCATCAGTGCCACAGATGTACCATGAGACTTTTAGAATTGCACTGGGGATGAGCATGTGGCACAGAAACCCAGAGCTACATTCCACTGGATGTTGCGCTCCACTTTGCAGCTGTGAATTTTCAGATCTGGCAACTCATTAAAGATGGTTATCACTGTGGCTAAAACTATCACATTTCTATGAGACCAGGGTTTTCTAAAAGCCCCGTTACTACCAGCCCCCATTCTATGCATCACACTATAGTTACCATAGTAACTTCCTCCCTTTGATTTGAACAGAATAAATCAGGTCAGATTTTTACTATGCTAGATGTGACCTTTATTTAGCTTATCAGATATAGTTGGTTTCCTCTTTCCTGCCCACTCTTATATCTGCATCTCCACTTCTTATGTTGTCACCCTGGTAAAATAAGCTTAAAACATCTGCTCGTGTAAGGCATACTCAACTTAAACTGAGAGCTGTTTTTGAGCCATTTACAGTAAAGACATCGCTTGATTTTGGTCCCTTTGAAAGGGAACACTTAACATGTTTCTCCTAAATCATCAGAATCACCCAGGTTTAGAATTCTATTCCCCATGCAAACCCACCAAAAGGAATATTTTTGTTTTGAAGGTTACTTTGGCTTTTTCATGCATCAGTCATCAGTAAGATAGTAATTGCCACTGTGCGTGCACAGAAAAAGAAGTGCATGCAAACCCTATATTTGCAGGTTCTTGTCAGCAATTGTAGGCTGTGGATAAGGCATGGGCGCTCTTATTATCTAAAGTGACTTGTCAATCATTTTGAGATGGTATCAGATTTATACAGAGAATATTTGGAAGATTGGGCACAACAGGGATGGGAATCTATTGATTTAATGATAGTTTTTGAAATAAATATTTTTACAGCATTCCATCTTTTGGACTTCTGCCTTTGTCACAAGGCTGGTTTTATCAGGAAAACATTGACCAGTTGATTACTAGGTGGCATAAGATGTCAGTTGCCTTGGTTTTGTGATTTTCTGTTGGATTGTTGTTGGCTTTGATTGAACATGTTGTGAATAACAGGAGCTTTGCAGTTCCAATGGTGGATCAGATGCAAACACACTTGTAAACAACAGTTGTGTATGCAGCAAATATGTGAACAAAACAGTGTGCGACTTGTGCATGAGTGGTTGTAGTAAGGACTGTCTACATTTAGTTAACAACAAAACTTAGAACAAGAATTTATGTTACATTACTCAGTTAAGATCAGAAAAACAAGATTTTTAACTGAACTTTATTTTTTTTTTCTCTTCACCACTTACTTGCAAACAGCTAACACAATAAGTTGCATTAATTGATTGAATGAGAGCTCTTTGGGCGCCTTGATCTCATTGTTAACTGTGCAAATAAATGTTTTAGCTGTGCATACTGGCTCAACACTGAGATAAAACACTGGGCTTTGAGGTAGTCTCTTCATGTGTCACTCATTAAATCTCAACTTTCCACAAAGCTCATTTGAAGCCTAATTATGTGACACGTTAAAAAATGTGTCCTGCTGGGAATAAAGTGAAGTGTTCAAAATTGCAGGTGCTTGAAACGGGAGTGTCTATGCACATACATCTTTGTAAAGACTAGCTTTAGTTTTAAGCCATTGTAGAGGGGACATTTTTGGCAATGGATCTTGGAAGATGATATTTTGGAGTAAGGATTAGAATTAGATTAAGGTTAGAATAAAGGCCCAGGTATGCTCAGTGCAGAAGACAAACACTTTCATCTGTCTCCTGCGTATTTTCGCACATATTTGGTCCATTTTCAGGGGGCTTGAGGATCTGTTGCTTGACGCAGCAAACAGAACAATAGCACTAGAAACTGCGGGGGGAGTTTTGAGCAGTATAGCTAACATGCAATCAGTGAAAGAAACAAAACAGAGAAGAAGAGGGGCAGGAAGAAGAAGAAGTGGACAAGGACAATAACTGTAGAGATAGCGGGGACTTTTAAAGAGTTTAGGCTGTGTTTGTTGGGCATGTTGGGTGGTTGCAAACAACTTTTTAGCGGAGCAGCACCGATATACCACCAGACGGTGTCTGAAACTGACGTCAAAACCCGGAAGTGAACTCTGAACTCAGCACTGCCCACTAGTGGTTGAATTGACTTAACAACCATGGCAATGTAAAAGACGCATGGAAGCATGATGTACCTATGTACCTATTTACATAGATAAGGGAGCAGAAATGGGCCTTAAAACACGTCAGGTTAAGGTGCAGAAAGCTCCAGAAAAATCCTTACCCGTATGTGTGAATGTTTTAGCTGCAACAGACTGACTTGACTGCATTCATCTGCAAAACTGTGCAGAGGGAGCACAAATGTAAAATAAATGCTTGAAATGATAAATGTAAATATGAATTTTATGATGTATCATTTATCATACATTGATGTTTGTTGAATGCAAACACAGCTTCTTCCTCGCAAAGCAACAGAGGGATACTACAGAGGGATATTTGTGGGTGATGACTTGTTTAGTATGTGTCAGCTATTGCCTGTGGCAAGGCAGTGTTTGGTCACTGTTTTGAGGTTAGAATAGAATGATTAATTCATTCATGTCCTCTGTGAAAAGGCAGATCTTAAAATCCAGTAACTAGATGCTCATAGGGATTGTGCCCTTTGGCAGACTTAGGTGTCACACTGTAAATGTGTTTAATTTATGGTGAGAGGGAGAGGGTTTTAATTACAACAATTAAGCAATAGTAAAATGTAATTTATAATAGGCTTACACTGCATAATCTGCAAATCATGCTTAGAATTTTATTGAGTATGGGCAGATAGAGCTCAGCAAGTCATTTTAGATCCAGTTAATTCAACACATTACTTGATGTCTCTGCCCCTCTAATCTGATGGGAGAAATAGAATGAAACAGAACCTTTTCAGATGGTTCAGGAGCCCCCCGAACGCATTTTTTTTTTGTTTCAAATTGAACTTTTTTTCAAAGGATAATTTGATTAAATTGTGGCAGTGAAAGATTTAGTCAGTTGTGTTTTGCCAAGTTCTTATACAAAAATACAAAAAAAAATCTTACACAAATATATAACAGAAGTAGTTCCCTCTTCATGTCAGCTGGGGTCTTTCTGTGTGAAGTTTGCATGTTTTCTCTATGCCTGCACAGATTTTCTGGGTAGTCCAGCTTCCTCCCACAGTCCAAAAACATGCGTGTTGAGTTGTTGGGGATTTCTAGATTTGACCATAGACGTATGTGTGTGTGTATACGTGTGTGAGCATGCATGATTGTTTGCCTCAGTTATCTCTGTATTACCTCTGTGACAGACAGCCAATCTGTTCAGGGTACCTTGTCTTTTGCCAGCCTTTTGTTTTGACAGATCTGAATATACAATGCTACTTTATTTGGAGATGTAGACATGCAACTGTGAGGCAGTAACTCTGGTTTGTCTTGTTTTTACATGAAAATACTCAACCGGCCAACCGTTAACTTGAGCGTCGTCACACACCAGTTTCTCCAATGATCTGATTTTATATAACACTTTCCTGTCACTTTTTATGTCTACCATATTGCTTCCTTTTGTTTGTCTGTATTCACTTATTTACTTTTCATTTCTCAGAAACCTTTACTTAGTGTCAGAAAAGATTAAGATAAGCAAAGCAAATGGTAAAATGGATTACTTAAGATTACAAAGATGCTCCACAAATTGGATAATCAGTCACTTCTGTGAGTATTGGAAGCAGAACATTGGTGTTAACCAGCAGACAGGAGTCTGTACAATTTGTTTTACAACATCTGTTGCATTTGTGTGAGGAGTTTTTAATGTTTGAGGGCTTTTTAAAACAACAGAGACTAAAAAAAAAATCTTAAAGAGATTTTTACACGCAAAAATCAGCCATAATTTTGTTAGAAACTTTTAGCATATGTTGTGGGTATTTGGCTGATTTCTTTTTTCTTTATTGAGTTCGAACATTCGGACTGACTAAACTTCCAAAATACACCGTTTACATTTATTATGTGATACAATGACAATAAGAAATAGTGATGACTCTATCTACTTGCTGCAAGTAGTCAAAGCCTGGTGCTGCTCAGCCAATAAGAAAACTTTTTTTGTTGATTCCCAGCCAAAACCACAAGTTTGCATTGAGGCAAGCAATTCAGAATAAAGCTTAGATGGGATTTAAAATACACACATAAACAGAAGACAAGCACTCACATTACTGAAACTTGTAAATATGAAGCTCAAGCATCCCCAGAGACATAAGCACTGTTCAGGGAAGTGGGAAAAAAGTCCATAAATAACAAACATGAGTGAGTGGAGTCTCCTCCTGGGGCATCGTGTTTCACAGAAGTAATTGGTGAGAGAGTGTAGATACACAGTATAGATTTTTGTAAAAATAAATGTAAATGATCATCAATGAAAACAGTTTTTTATATGTTTCAGTCAAGCTATAATAGGTATACCACACTGCTGTCAAAAGTAAAGTCGTGATCTCTCATTAGCAGCTCATCTAAATCAGTCTTCCCCGACTCATTTTGATGTGCAGTGGATGAGTTGATTTAAAGAGTGATTATTAAGATTGATATGATGATACAAAAAAGCAAGCTGGAAAAATATCAGTAAACCAAAATTCATAGAATTAACAGCCAATTTGTACTGACATGCAGAGAGCAGCCACATCAATAACGGTACTGACGTGAAGTGAATGAAAATGATCATCTCCTGCAACATCCGGCAGGGAAATTTGGTCATGTGGTCATTTATAGAGCATATCTCCCCTTTTCACCGGCACTCTCTACTGCAACAGCTGCTCTGAAACAGTTTGACAATCACAACAAAGTATCCAAGGCATTGACCTGGTCTCCAAAACCCCTCGATCCTAATCAGATCCAGCATCCACAGGATGTGTCGGATCCACAGAGGCAGCCTAAACAGTGCTGAACTGTCGGGGAACGGGCACAGCACCTCTCAGGGTGTCCTGTGGTGTCGCTAACCTGGAGCAAGGACATTGGCAGCAGATTCTTTAGGTCAATCATTATTTTTTTGAGTGCTATCAGAAAGTCTGCAGCTCACTTGGTTTGCTTACAGTTCTTATAGGAGAGGGGTGTGCGGTTAGCGACAGAGGAGATAAAAAGGTTAACAGAGCTTTATAGAAAAGAAAGTTTGATTTCTGCTTTGAAAATGTTGATATATTTAAAAAAGTCAAAATAAAGCCCAGCCCTCTCACGGAATGGGAATAAATCTGACAACCACAGAACTGCTAAGTTGACGCTGCTACAGAGTAATGGAAGAACAACATGATGCCCCACCACCAGCCAGGACAGCTGCATGCACTGAGCTGAGGATGTAAACTGAGGCCAGAGTAAACACAGTCAACTCTCTGGTGTTCCATCTGAAGGGATGCTTGCATTTAACACAGCTCTACTCACTATCTCCTCCCACCGTCATGGAGACTGACAGTGTGAACTTGTATTTTCCTGTAAAACAGGAATCCTGGATACACTAAGATAGAAGTTCAGTAATGCAGGAAGTGTCCTCCATCAATCTTGGTCAGCTAATTGAAGTGAGATGAGAGTCATGTGAGGCAGGGGAACTATTCAAATGAAATTTTAACATTGAAAATAAAGAAAAATGCCAACAAATTACCAGGTGATTATTTGATCCAATGAGGCAGACCTTGATTTAGCTCAGGTGTGTGTATTTAGGCTGCTGCTGGAGGTTAACACGAGTCATTCTCTGCTCGCTGAGTGCTTCCTGGTGCCCCCGCCACATTACCATCTAATTTAACAGTGTCACAGATGGCAACCTAGAAACAAGCACAAAACTAGCAACTTAAAAGACAAAAAACACCTCAGTTGGACTCGTGCTAATCACTGGACTCGCTTAGATTTATCTAATGTAAGTATTTTGCAGGCCTAACTTTTCACTCCTTCATTGGTTTAATTTGTTTACCAGTCTCACCAGTGTCAGCTTTGTTCACCTCCCATGATGGCAGGGTAACATTCTTTATGATGGAAATGATGACTTAACATAGTGAATTAATTGTCAGTCATTTGGGAATAGAAAGATAAGATACATATTTTTTAGCCACATCCTCTCATGTCCCCTGTTTACAGCAGCTTCTAAGTTTTAGTGTTTCTTGCTCAGAAAGCAGTTTGGCATCTTGATTTGGGATTGTGGATTTTGGTGCTTGAGGCTCAAGTGCTCATTAACATCTAAACTGCATGGTTCATCATTGTGAGAGAAAAAAGAAAATATTTTCACTCTTACTTTTCCTCAAATTTCGAGAAAGCACTTGAATTCACAAGCTTCTGCCAATTAGCTCAACTTTAGTGTTGCTTTTCAGGCTTTCAGGCTTTGTAATTGTGTCAGGTCCTCCCTGGTAACCATCGCTGTCACAGATCGGTGTAATTCCCAGTGCTCCCTCTGCAGGGAATCTAGTGTTAATGTGACTTGACATCTTATTTATTTCAGGAAAGTTGTCTTAGACTGTAAATCATTCAAGTGTGAGCGGAAAAAACTCAAGTGTAACATGGTTAATGCAGTTTTGGGATGTTATTCAATTTAATGGATTCCAGAAGATTAGGTGGAAGAGAGAAGAGGCAGGTGATGCTTAAAAGTGATTTTTTTTTTACTGTTTTATATACTAACTTGGCACATTTCCTGCTTTACATAGCATAATGAGCTTGAGGTGCCATTGCATTAACATCTTATTGACTCGGCCTTTTTTGTCTTCCTCCTGTCCAAAATGACATACGCAAAATAAATGAAGTATATCTTCACAACAAGGGCTGTTATGTATAATCTCGGTCTCAAAAGAAAGCTGGGACATGTGAGATTACTATAGAAGTGTCAGAATCAAGATATGTGTTACTGTGTTAGAGGATGGATAGCAGCCCAATTTATCTAGGAATATGTAAAGTAATATCTGATGAGTAGTTGTGCAAAAATAAAGACAGAAAAAGTGAAACTGAGCAGATTTAGAGGTGTTTTAATAGAGATGCTACACTGGCAAATATCAGAAACCCATCAGCCGATGTTGATGATCAATATCTTTATCAATCATCAGAGTCAGGAAACACCTTGAGGATCCAGAAAGAAGTGAAGCCCAAGATAGTATATCATAGGAAGAGTATAGACTTCACTATAAAACCCCCTTCTTCTTCTTGTAACACATTAGCATTAAGTTTTGTTTTTTTTAGGTAACTTTTGTTAAAAAAATAGCAAAAGCGAGACATGCTTTTTGACTTTGTGATTGTTTGTTTACTACTCTTTGTAAGCTAGCCAGCAGAGTTCTTGTCACACCGTGATGACACATCAGCAAAGTCTGCTTTCATATGACACATTGTGTGGTTTGCTTGAAGTAGAGAAAATGTCTTAATCTTAAATTGAACAGTGCTTTGCATGTTTTTGTTACATTCTTATAGAATCACCTGGGATTTGAACTGTTTCATTTGGATGTCAATAGTTGGTAGAGTCTTTTAGCTGAATTTCTCCCTGTGATTTTGACATGTGAGGATTGGTATCCTAGCATGTGCAAAGATCATCTGTACTGCACATATCTCATGCTGCCCCTTATGCAGGGGGCTCTAGTCCAGAAGTTTTGCCCAGCCTCAAATATATTTTCGAAAACTCAGATTTGCTTTGTTGAATTATATTCAAAATGGTTTGTCTGTATCTTCATAAATATACAAAACAAGACTTTGCCCTTGCCGTGATCCCCAACAGCTGCAGAGATGATGACACTTCTGTGGCTCACTCCTCCCTCAGTCCAAGAAATGACTGTCATTTCACCAGCCTGAGTGTTGCATTGATTCTGAGAGCAATGATGGATTCTGCACAGTCAGACAATACATTTTGTGATTATATAGATTTATAGAATACACTTCATTCTTACTGCAGTGACAGTGTCCACAATCAATGATCATCAGACTGGCAAATTTATAAAAAAAAAAAAAAACTTTTTCATTTTCTTAACAGGATAGTAATGTTAAAGTGAAAAATGTCTATATGCTTCAAGTCTCTCATAACCTACTTTTCAACTCATCTCAGCTTGCCCTGAATTCCTCCATAAAACTTCATATGAGTGCCACCTTTCTGGTTTGGCTTTGAAGTGTCAGTGTCTTCTGAAATTCAGTCTTCACTAAGGACACACAAGCATTTCCAAGCACACACTTAATGCTCACTTTGTCATCCCGACAGCCAGGCAGCACATGTAATTTTATCACTGTGAAAGGAGGTAGCTCCACTCAGGTGTGCTCTATCTCATCGTGAAGACAATAATTGCCCGTGCTGCTATTCCCTTTGGTAATTGTCTTTTGATTGAGGTCATCAGGACAATTAAAGGCATTGAGGGGTGAAAAGTCGTAGCAAGAGACTTTTAGACAGCTATGCTAGGTGGTAGAGAGGATGAACAAAGCGTACAGAGGAGATAATTGAGTGTGGAGACAGTGAAGTCAGGAGAAGACTGTACAGAGTTGCCTCCATTGCTTCATCAGTTTGTTAATTGTGTGCCTTTTTAAAAGCTGTTAAAGGTAGCAGGAGGGTGTTATTAGTGACTATGGGAGTGTAATTATTATCAAGGTTTAATGTAATGGATGCAGTTAGACCTTAGATTACATTCTACAATTGTGCTGCATTTTTTATAAACATAATAATTATATGTAAAAATCCAAGATAAAATGTGGGGATATTCTCTATTATATAGAGTGCCAGGGATTAGAATAAGGGAGAAAAAACTGTTTTTTTTTAATAATACAACAAAGGCAACATCCACTTTCCTTCCAAATTCAGGAAAACATCAATTATTATGGAAAAGATACTCACATGATGAATTGCTTCATTTGTGTTGTAATCTAGGAAAATACATCACGGTGTGTTGAACAAAACAAGAGATTTGATTTAGTTCATTTGCTGTTGACACCTATAGGCAAATGATTGTAAATGTGTGTAATAGTCGTTCTTGAAATAAAGACACATCAGTCAGCCAAGCTGAGTCAAAGCTGGGTCAGTCGTTTCTGGGATGTCGCTTGTGACGAACTAGATAGAGACGGATAAACTGTTCAAATAATGAATAGGAAGCTGTTTCTGTGCATTCACACATCGTTTGCCTCAACCGTAACAGTCATCTGAATGTCAAGGTGGGAGCCCAGAGTTGGAAAATATGCACTCATCCCCAAAAATCCCTCCTGTATTGTGTGACAGTGACAATTCATAACAGCGACTCTGTGTGAATGTGTGTTGGTGAGGAGTTGACAGATGTAAGTTGTCTTTTCTGCTTCTGTGTGGGAGTGTCTAGAGACACAGTAGTAAGAAAATGAAAAGTAGATCTTTAGTAATAGGCATTTAATGATAGGGAGGTGTATGAATAACATTGTTTTAGGGCTAGATCAATATACTTGATGACCTAACCCTTGTGCCCTCCTCAAACTTTGCACCCTCTGGTGGTTCTTGTTGCCCCCCCCCCCCAAAAAAAAAATAAAAAATCAGAAAGAAATATTAATGTATGATGATTTTCTAGCAGTTTTAATGCAGGGATACTTTTGACCACCAGAGTCTCTATCTGATACTACATTAAAAGTTCAAATGGAATCAAATAAATTTTGTTGTTAATCTTTGACATGTCCAAGTGTCTAATCACCACCACACACCTATCTATCTAATATTTTCTTATATGGAAAATTATTAAGTTTTTGTGTTTTTTTTGCTATGAATGAAGCAGTACCTCAAACAATCAAACTGGCATTTAAAGGGGTAAAAGCTTGAAAATGGTTGAAGGTTTGATATTTTCGAGCAGGACGGAAGTTGTTTAAGTGATTGTTAGGAAGCACCAGCTCCTTCCTGAGCTTTGTGGTGCATTTTGTGTAGAAGTTCATATTTATCTAATGGTTACTGGTAAAGCTAATCATTCCATTTTTTGT
>JAOXYM010000009.1:8972679-8986133 GCA_028567055.1 Leptatherina wallacei
TGTATATGTAAAATTGAACATAGTTATACCCAATCCAATATTTGACTGAAAGATTAAGGAGACATTTCTCATTAGAGCTTTGGATATTTTCACTCTGAACTTAATGAATGTTCTTTTCATGTACATACACATACTCAAAATAAAAGTTTTCTCATAAAGCAAACCGATTGCACTTTGAGACAACTTTATATTTACCTTATCAGCAATTTGAAGATATCTTAAAATAGGCATTGACAGCAGAAGTGAAGCAAACTGTAAGCTTTCCGCAGCTCTGCGTAATTTTAAAAAGAAGAAGAAAAACATGAACAAACAGCTCAAACATTTTGATAAGAGATTTGTGTAACCAACACAGCAGGGAGTTGAAGCAGCTTGCTAAACCAGCAGCTGAAGAACAAACATCTTTGCAGCCTACACTCTGAAAGAAAGGGAAAACGTCATGAGACAGCTTGTGGGCAGTAAAACTGCATGAAGTTCTTACCTAGTCGATTCTTCTTGATGACTGTTTGTTGTTGGCTGAGAGAATATTTCTCTGTAGCTTTAGCCATCACCACATGACAGAAGTTGAAGCTGTCTTAATGAATGTGCATGTGTTAAGAAAAAAAAAAAGACAGCCCACTTTCTCTTATCAGCTTAACTGTGCAGCTGACTGATGTGAATTTTACTCCCCAGTGACTGTTACTACAAGCAGAGCAGTTTCATGGATCACATATCCACCAAACTATAGTGGGTGCATTCTTCAAAGTCATTGCACTTTGATGGTAATTGTAATGTCTATGATAGAAATATTAGATTATTATGTGTTTCTATCAGTGCTCGTTGTCTACAAGTGCCCAAGTACTTGGAACCCATCTGAAAAAGTGGTATGTGTGTATCTACTGTATAGTACAAGAGGTATAACTGCACAAAGTTCTTTATGCAAAACATGCTCCAATCATGCTAATATAACAGAGAATTACGGATTACGACAGGAATCAAGAAGGAAAAAAATGTACCTCTGATTCCTGATGGTTTCAACACACAGTAATTTTCCACCGATAGAGCACATTAACAATTCCCCCACTCCACTGCCTTCCCACTCCACAGTTAGACCAATATGAGGAAACTTCCTCAATACACTCGTTTGAGGAGACAATACCCAGATGAGAAAGTCATCCCATGCTCTAAAATAATTACTACTTATTTGAAGTTGACACAAAGCTAATCTAGAGGTATCCAACATGAAGAATTAATTGAAACCAAAAAAAAAACAAATAAAATAGTTGAATTCCTCTTTTTGTTACAGGTGTTTTTCATATTGCAAGGCACCAGATAATGAGGCAAACCCAAAGAAGAATAAATTGTGCATGGTTAGTGACTCCTACATATTCTCCTGGACATTCTTCCATCAACCCTCAGAGCTGTCTGTGCCACTGCACTTGTGATCTAAATGGCACAAACAACTTGGATGAAGATGAGACACGCTTGTCAATGGGAGAAGACAGACAGCGAAATTAATACAAGGCTTAAATGAATGCGTACTCTTTTTCAGATAAATGGAATGAAACACCTCTTTTTCATCGAGATGAATGGTGTTGAGGCAGAATAACAAGGTCAGCACTACTCCCTTTATAATGTGGGCCTAGATAAACAGCAATGTAGCATCAGCATAGTTTCTAAATGTACTTATGGGAAGAATCCATAAGCATAGGTGCATTATACATTGATATCTCTTGAGAATAACCTTTGTTTCAGTGGTTGTGTTTGGTTCTGTACTAATGGTGGTGGTATTGAAAACTACGGTGATAAAAAATAAGATGAAAGCCCCAAGTTAAGGACCAAACCGTTATTTGAAATAATTACATTGTAGTGGTTCTTGTTAGTGCTCACTGGACTAAAAGAATCAGTAGTTCCCTTTTTAAGTGTTGGGTGTAGATCACAAGGTTTTTCTTAGCTCAGAAAGAAAAGTAAGTACTGAAATGGTTTTGCTTCAGGCGGATCCAATCAGCAAACACAGGAGACACCATTGTTGACTGTTGTCACACCTGAACTCCATCCAAAGCCGACAGGATATGAACTTTTGTATTGTAACTTGGAGATTGTGTTTTTGCAAATCTCAAGAGAATCCAGCTGTCATGCAAGGCAAATGAATAAATAAACTTTCTATGCAGAAGGATTCCTGTGTTGGGACAATGATTGACAGCACATGTGAAGTCAGTAAGAAATAGGATTTTTGTTGTAGTCATTGTGAGTGCACGGAGGTGTGTTTGGGGATAAGTGAGCCTCCTAAAGAGCCTTGCTTGTTGTTGAAAAAAAATGTCTTACCAGTTTCCAAATTCAGTGTGGGAGGTGCATTAAAACTGTGATAAACTAAGGTTTAATTGAACGAATATCAGCTGTGAAGGAAAAGATAAATATACTATTTGTTCAGTGTCCTTTCTGCAACGCAGCAGTGTAACATTCCTTACCCTGCAATCAAAGATACTGTGCTGCCATTCACATACTATTCACACTTTGTATTTGAAGCATACATATGACACTTCAATGGTCTTGTTAGTGATGTGAGTGCCATTCATACTGTGATTCCTTGAAGCATGTTTGATTTTTCTCAACAAATAAGGTGCAGACTACATGTTATTAGTGAGCATGTAAAAACCCAGGTAGAGATAGTAGAGTATAACTTACTGTATAATTTTACATGGAACTCTGAAGTGGGAGCTGATATTTCATGTGTATCTCCCCTGTGGATCAGATCTTTTGGTGTGGACATCTTTGTGATAATGAAAGAAAAGAGCTAGTCCAGTGATTTGGATTAACAGCTGGTTCAGTGTGCTTCCAGATGCTTATCATAAGTGACAGTACATCCTCTCACCTGATTTTTTTTCTCTCTCTCTGTTGGTAGGCACAGCTTTAATGAAGAAGCTGACTTGCTAACATTCTTGCAGAAGAGATCCTCTTCAACAAGTATGGGGTCACCATGGAAACCATTTCTTTTCCTGTCCATCATCAGTGCCCTTTCAGGTAAGGAAATCAAAATGTTCTGCCAGAGATAATAGTAGGAAATTAATGTAGTGAATAATCTTGGAAAACTTTTCACACCTAAAAAGAAGTTATCTTGAGAGCTTTGCATGAGTTTTGCATTTGTCTGAGAGGTGCTTTGCCAGTAGGGCTTTTCTTTTACTGCTAGTTTTATTGCCTGCCAAGTATTGGTTGAGAAATACTTTTTCACTTTATTAGGAAAAAGAAGAGAAAGCTCATTTCATCTGACAAAATACCCGTAAAGCATATTTTCTGCAGCCCCTTAGAGTTTAGTTTTCTGGTATGTCTTTGCTGGTGTTTTGAAGTGTTGGCTAGCAGTGAGAGCACAATTTTAAGCACAAGTGTCTGCGCTGGTCAGTCCAGAGCATGCGTTACTCAGTTTAATGGATCCTGCCCTTTTAACAGTTCTTCCAGCCCACAAGAGGAAAGTTCATGCACTCTGCGGCTCTATCCAAGCTTCATTTAGGGGAGTCAAATAAACAGCAGTGACCTCACTTGTCTGCTTGTTAAACCATACTATTAAATGACAAAAATTGTTTCTTAACTTGTGAGCCATTGTCTGGACTGTAGAGTTTGAGTAAATTGTAGTTATTTTTAGAGGAGAAGGAGACAACTTTTTCTTTTAACTTTACATAAGCAAACTAATGGTTATGCAATAAAAAAACTCACCACTTGTATTTGGTTTGGTAATTTATTTATAGCAAGAAAGAAAGGGTTTAAACTTACATTGAAGAATACATGATATGAAGAACCTGCAAGAAAAGAAATAGCAGGTAATTTTTTTTTATTTTCTTACTGTTTTATATTATCTGATTTATAAACCTTCTACTGCAGCTGATCCATAAATACTTATCAGGTAAATATGATGTGTGAATAGATGTTTTTTTCTTCTTGTTCTTCTTCTTGCTATTATTATTTGAAATTGCAGCTTCTTACATTGGGTTTTTAATAAATCGATTAGAAGTGCACTAAAGACAAAGCAACAACCCAGCGTAAACATAACAAACTGGTTTAGGTTGACAAATCTTTGATTCAAGGGAGGGAGCAATGTAAGAAGAATTATGCCTGCCAGTGTGAATGCCAAACAAAAGAGCCAACATTATAGTCTCCTGTAGGGCTGGATTATGAGCAGTCTCAGTACATATAACAAAAATACTTTCACAATAACAATGACAAACAAAGTAATGAGTCATTTATGATAAATTTCTATTTGGGTCAGCCTTTATCCCCATAGTCAGCCTGTTACGCTTCAGCAACAAGGATACATAGCTGACACATGCTGGAAAGAAAAAAAAAAGCCAGGGATGAAAGCACATACTTTTTTTGAAAAATTAAAATAAGCATTCCAAGAGATGCAAAATAGTCACATGTAGTTACTTAGTTGGCAGTTTTCTTAAGTAAACCAGCAGGATAGTGTCTACAGCAAGATATGCACATAACTTTTTCTCCACTTTCTAAAAGGATGTGAATGTTATGCAGAGACAAAACAATCTTTCTCATCATCATTGTAAAACTCAATCCTTCCACCAGGTGTACAAAAAGCCAAAGTTTGGGGCTCTGAAGCTGCTAGCACTACCATTAGTGAGGAAACTGGCTAAACAAACCTCTTATGATGTTAGTGTAGAACCCAGCAGCAGACCTATAAGTTTATTTGCAGAAGTACACAGGTAGATGTTGTAATTTAATCATGCACAATTTAAACTACTGTCTTCAAAGTGTAATGAGCACATCCCCAGGGATTGTGTTAGTGATTCATGGATGCGTGGGAACGTATGAGAAAAATGTTAAAGCTAAATCAACTCACAGCTTATCACTGCTGCTGTGTAGCAGCTCATAATCAAACCTTTTGTTCATTAGAAGTAGCACATCACAAAAACTTTTAAAAGCAATATGAAAATCTTATCCGAACTTACAGCCAGAAAATGTCACAAAAACATAATGTTGAGTATTGCTCTCATATATATTTACTATAGATCTAAAAGGGTGGGGAATATTAAGAAATATTCTTAGCAGCAATGATAAACAAATGGAAACTTAGAGCTTTATTAACTTTGCTGGCACTGTACAGTAGTATTCTGTTTCCCTCCTTGTTTTACTATTCTGCAGTGCCATAGCTGGCTCAAGGCACTTCTACTTAATAGATGTATCAGGCTTAATCATTGAGTTAACGTTTGACCTCAGATTATAACCATATCATAGGTCTTGTTGTCTCTGATGAACAGCAAAGCACACTTCATTTTGGTGGGTATTGGCACTCTTTAGTAAATTACATTTCAGACTATTCAATTTGTTGGTGCTTTGCGATTCTTGAAGCAGATCAATGTACAATCAGGTGAAATTACAGTCAATTCCTCAAGGGAAAACAAAAGGTACTGTTATCAGGTTAACATACTGTGCCGCTGTGCAACAATCAAGAAAACTTTTTGTTTGTTTAATTTTTAGGGACAATCCAATTTCAAATTAGTTTATTTTTTCCTGTAACATTATGTCAAAATATTTAGTCCGATATAGTGAGATTAAAGAATGATGCACAGATACGAGATAGAAGATAGCCGCAAAATGCACTGACATACAGAACAAGCATGCACTTATTGAAAGTTTTTCAGACCAACATTACCACTTAGACCCCATAAGTGTCCTCTCAAACTAAAAGTACTTTTGAAAGTTATTGAAAATAAATTTAAACCTCTGAATCCTTGAAGTGGCACTACTGAACGTTGGCAGATTTCTACACTTTGGCTCCCCCCTAACAAAGTCTATTTTTGCTGAACCAGATATGGTGCATGCCCAAAACGGACAGTGTAGTAATATCTATTTGCTGGCATGCAACACAATGCCATAAAGCAAAACACAGCTGTCACATGATGCTCCTGGCTGGAACACAAACTTGCGAATTCCAGTTTCTCAACCCCAGGAGGCTGCGGGGTAATGATGACTGTAGGAATGTGCATATTGAATGTCAGTGTGCCATCATAGTGAGTCAAAAACACACGCTTTAAGGTTGGAAACTTATGGAGTATTGCTTTAAATAAATTTTGAAAAAGAAGCCATCTAATTGACTTGCAATGAACTAAACATTTCTTAAAATTGACGACAGCTTTTACTAGCTGGGATTTTCTAGTTAACATTTTTTTCTCAGTTTACAAAATTCTTCAAATTAAATTAAAAATCAAATTAAAATCTTTGCATAAAAAAACACTGAACTTTTGGCTTTAACAAAATTGTAATGGGGAATTGTCTAGAGTTCACTGAAAATAAGTTATGAGTATTAACAAAAGCATTTCATTGAACGCAATATTTCATGTTTGCCTTTTGGTTATTAGTAGTGACTGGGAACAATTTTCAGTTTTTAGTGACCTGAACACTCCAACTTAGGATACAGGCAATGAAAGGAGTTTTCTCTGATAAGTGTCTGGCCATATCTGCTCTCAAGGAAGGGGCTGAGGTTTTGGGAAGGTATGGGTATCCATACTTAGAATCATTGGTATTTGATAAAGTAAAACTTGATATCAATTCAATACCAAATTAATACAAGCCCTTTATCACCAATACTGATACTGATCCTAGTACTTTTCTTCTATCAAAACTAGTTCTTCAGCTTTTTATTTGATAAATTTAGTGCACAGCGTGATTTTTGAAAAACAGGGTGTAAAAAAATGATTAAACGCAAACTACCATTAGCTTTTCTTAGTTTTTAGATTTTTGCCTCTTGCCCAAGGAGATATTCTATTAGGTCAACTTTTGGTTCCTGAGGAGAGAAACTGATGCTAAATGTTCAATCCTAAATGGCTAGTATTAATCAAATACCAATACCAATGTTGCTTTTAATGGATTGATGGATGTGTTTTTGAGGATGAGCTGTTCATTTCAAACACATGTTTTCGACCAGTGTTGGAGTATAGTGTTTTCCTTTTTTATTCACAACAGTGCAGAGAAATTGGTATGCTTTTAGCACTAGAGTTATCACAAGTATTCCACATTATAGTAAGAGTGCCACACTTCAAACGGCTTTTCAATATTATCAGCAGCAGGGACTAAGAGCAGCTGTTCCCACCGATATGATACTGTCTTAAAATACTTTTGACATGATGGTTTATGTAATAGATCGTTGACCTACTGTTCACTCTGAATACTCTAAAACTCCTCACTTTGAAGACAGTATATCATACATTCGTGTTTTTTTTTACCCATCTCCTCTGTTGAGTCCTTTTTCATTTTATAGATATTTAAGTCACATAGAGGCAAAGAATTCTGCACAATTAGATTTCTCTCTCATGTTTAAAAGTGGGTTGGGCAGGCATCACGTCTGGGACCTTTTTTTTTTCTCCCCCACAGTCATCCACTGATTGAAATAAAATGTTGCTTGGAGTGTTAAGTGTGGAATGGTAATTCAACTGTTCCCCGGCTAACTCTGAGGTATCTAAATATTAAAAGTGGGTTGCAGGGAATATAGAAGTGTAGTGCTGTATAAGTAATGCATGAAGTCATTTTCACCAAGGGCAAAAGAGTCAGACACCAGAAATATGGTTGTGTGTGGGGAAACGAATAAGTATTTGCATGCACTACACAGAGCTGGACCATGCAATGAATATATTGCTTTGATTGTACACCTTGAAAAATAAATGCTAAGATATGGAGCTGGCTGTGGTAAAAAGTCCCCTCCAAAGCCATATAGGTTTAGCATTTCCTTATCTCCTATCATCCTAATAACCAAAATAACAAAGTTAGTGCCAGCAATAAGCAGTAGTCACTGACCAGGATTCTTTGTGCATAGGCAGATAAACGGTACTGCATACACATAATATGGATTCTGTTTTGATCCCACCATCAGGGACCGGTGGAATTCCTCCAGCTGGCAGGGGAGTCTGACTTGTGATAGTTTCTTTTATACTCATAACTTGGGTTGGGGAAACAGAACAAAGAAGTCATTGTTGGTTTCTGTGAAGTTGGGCAAAACATTCAAGTCTTGGCAGTCAAGCTCCTTTGGTGTGCCTGGTGATCAACACTCTAATCAGCATCTAGGGATATTTGATTTGGCATTTCAGAATCGACGAGTACATGCAATAAGCTTGTGTCTTGTTGCCAAAGATTGCAAAATAGCATTATTATTCTGGGCCTTAAACCAGTTAGAAATGTTTGCTGCTATGTATTTCATATTTTAGATACAGAAAACATGTGAATATTACCTTTGATTTTGTGTGGGATTATGTTGTATCCCCAATAAGTAAGAAAATGAGCTGCAGTAAAACTGAGTATACTGAAGACTCCCACACTTCCCATTAGGAGGCATGACACATTAATACCATGCATTATACAACACCACTGCGGTTTCATTGTTACTCTGGCAAGGTTGAAGCAACTCATAGAATCCTCTCGGTAAAGCAGGAATAAGGGGAAAAAAAGACTGGATAAGACTTTAGTAAGTAGTCCACTGTGATAGGAGGTGAGCTGAGGTTGCATATGATGTATGGATTGTTCTATCTGTAATGATATTCTGCTGAATAAATGGTCTCAAGCATAATCAGCTTCAGTCAATATAATCTCCCTGTGAAGGTCTTCATTAATCTTACAGGCTATGGCTAATCATGTCCGTCTACTTGAGCCCCCATGAGCGCGTCACCTACTTACTGTATGTTATTCTAATTAATTTTTCACATCACTGTCTGCAGGCTGCAAGCAAAGGGTCACAAGACTCACACATTGTCCCTTATGCAGAGTCAGTCCTATGGCACAGTGCAACTATGAGTTTACCATGTTTCTCTAGAACTTACCTCTGTTGCTGTGAAGATTGTCATTCTCCTTTAAGCTCACCTTCACCCCTGTCAATGATTTGTTTGCATGTTAAGTCCCTTGTTTCAAAGCCATGCAAGTGACCTCAGTTGGTCAGACAGTCCTGCATAATAATGTAATCGCCATCAAAGCAACCCACAGTCTAATAGTCGAACATAAGTATGATAATGAGGACAAGGTAACAGGATCGTTTGGCTTTTTGTTCTTTGTTCAAGTATAAAATGGCTTTTTCTGCCTTTTTGATGTTATCATAAAGGTGGTGTTAAGACCTGAGACGATAACCGATGGCATTGTGCTGGAGCTCTCAGAAATACAGCAGGTGCAGCCCTTTGAGCAACAATGAGTGCCTCTGATTTTACGCCCTCTAAAAGATAGGGATCAGTGGGACCTGCAAGGGTCATTGCCTTTATCAGATGAAGGTGACAGCTGACAAGAACAAGTGCCTATCGGCTTCAGTAGTCAAACAAACAAAAGATACTTTTTGTTTTTTCTGTGCTGTATGTCTTTAGGATCTAACCACAGAATGGAATTTACTTTCTTCTGGGTATTGATCTGATATATTCAGGAGCTGCACTTGATTAGAAAGAATACAAATGCATGTTTTTAATGACAGCAACCCCATTTGCAACCATAACATACATAAGAAAAAGTAGTGTAAGCAAGTTTGTGGTATGCCAGTTTATTGCAGAGTTTGACATGAATTGCAGTAAGAGAAGGTGTCCAAATGAATTCCTGTATGGTTCATATCATCCATATTGTGTGTAAAATATAAACTTAAATAAAAAGGTCAGGATTCTATTTAAATATCTTCAGTGACAATTTTTTTATAAACCCAGCCATTAGGGGCCATTGTTTGCTTATACTGCTTTAGTACTGAAAGATAACTTATGTCTAATACAACATCTGCAGCCCTGAACTATCCTAGACATTGTTAAAAGAGGCTGTGTGTGTAAAACTAAAGTCTAAATCAGGTAAACAGGACTTTATGTGGACCACACCTTGCAAAAATACCCAAATAAGTCCATGTGTGAAGAACTGGACTCAGTTTTATGATAATGGTTGCTTTAAACTTATGCGCCTTGAATCTTTGACATTGTTATGTCAGATCATATATTGATGTCAGCATAGAGACAATCTTTATAACAGTTGTCAGCCTGATTTGTCACATAACATTTCAAAACTTTATGACCATAGAAAAAGCAAGCACACTTCATGCACAATCCATGAAAAAGGGGGAAGATTTATCCTTAAAAAAGCGGCTTGTTAGCAAGGATATACACTTACTGTAGACCATTTTCCATTACAGTTATATTTACTATGAAGTATTACACCATGGCAAAATATGTCACATATTAATTCTTACAGTGTAACCAGAGTCATGCCTTTTGAAATGATGTAAAATTATTGCTTGAGCAATTTGATACCTGTGCTAAAGTTGTGTATGTGAATATGTGATATTTTTATAAGAGGAGCACTACTTCTGTTTTTCTTTTGCCAATATTAAGTGTGCCTTTATTTTCAGAACTCCTTTTGGCCGCTTGCTATTGCTAATTCTGATATCAGCACATATTTGATCAATATTTGATATCTTGAAGACTGACGTGAAAGCACGTATTGTTTACTTCTTCTCAATGAACAGTGGGTTCTGCTGTAGGGTCCTCCCCCATCCAAAAGCATTCTCAAGGCTTGGTCCCCACGCAGCAGCAGTCCCAGCTCCGAGCTGTTGTCAGAGCAAGAAATATTCACTTTTGCTCTATGACCAGGCTGGAAATAAAATGCGCTAAGCTGCGACTGGCTGATCCCGCCCTGGCTTACTGCCGTTTAAGGAAGAGTGTGGCATTTAAAAAGTCAATAGTACTGTTGCATGTCTTAATTAATAACAACTACACTAAAAACAAGAAAAATATTAACAGAAGTTTTTTGTTTTTTTTTCTTTCTTTGTTTTTGCTGTTCCTAACATATTTAGGGTTTCTTTTCTTCACTTTTTGTCTCTCCCATGACATAATTCCTCTCTTCTGCAGCGTCCATTATAATTATATGCTATAAGTCTAAAAAAACTAATTATAGCAACAAGTTGCTAAGTTAGCAACATTGTAAAGAATGGGTCTTCCAGGGAGATGCCTTATCTCTGTGAGGGAAAAGTGATGTCTGATTCCAGTTTAAAATTGTTCCTTTGTTTTCTCTAGACTCCTTCCTTTGTATTTATCTCTGCCACTTGGTGCACAAATAAGTCCTTAACCTTTTTGGCTATTCTGAAATATAAACTGATGACAACCGCTCTCTGGTCTCTGGTCTGCTCTGCTGCAGCTTGCAAGCTTACCTTATGCCTCTTTTTCTTCTCTTTATTAATAGCGGGTTGCAAACCAAATAAGTGCATACTAGAACCCACTGCACCACTGCAGACCCAACAGCATTCCCATGGCTCTCCAGCTTCACATGTCATGGAATAAATTAGGTGAAGAGTCATGTGGTGACATATGATGGAGTGGCTGGTGGCAGGCCATTTAGTAAAAATGGGGCGGACGTATGTTGGGGGTGGTGCACCTGGTAGGGCCACCGCTCCTGTTGTCTAGGGTTGCGCAGTGGGGTGTGGCGCAGTTGGCTGTGGCACTCCAGTGCAGTGCTTTGCCTTTTTGTGGGGCTTGATTTCGGGTGTTTCACTGTCGGGTACGTGTGGGTGGCGTCTCCTTGGCGGGGGCCGCCTTCTCCTCCCTCGCCTGCTTCGTGCTTTTGATTGGGGTGGGCATGGCTGTCGCAGGGGGCTGGGTCTATACCTTTTCTGCCGTGTACCGTTTGTACTGCCCACCCCTAACAGGTATGAGTGGGTGTGTGTCAGGGGGAGGAGAGTGTGTTTGAATGTGTGTGTATAGGTGGTGGGAGGGCAGGATTGTGTGTGTGAGGGGATTTATGTGTGGAGAGGGTGTGTGGGGGTGGGGGGAGATGGGCGTGTGTTGGGATGGGTAGTGGGAGGACATGAGTCAGTGTGTGTGTGGGAGGTATACGTGTTGAGAGGGTGTGTGGGGGTGGGGGAGAAGGGTGTGTGTGGATGGGTGGTGGGAGGGCAGGAGTGTGTGTGTGGGTGTGTATGTGTTGAGAGGGTGTGGGGAGAGGAGGGTGTGTGTGGATGGGTGGGGGGGAGGGCAGGAGGGGTTCTTGGCGCATGGCTGGGGCACTGGGGTGCGGACTGGCCCCCGTTGAGTGACCGTCTAGGGGGGCCGGGTTCCCACGGATAGCGGTGTGGGCCCTCTGCCTGTGGGGAGCGTTCCAGGGCGGCCGATGCCTGGCGGGGTCGGCGGCTGCTAATCTTGGCCTGCCGGCTGTGGCCTCCCTCTGCCACCTTCCCAGATGGGCGCGTGGTTGTCTCTGTGGTGGGGGGGCTGGGGTCCATGCTCGGGGGTGGCTGCTGATCGCCCGGGTCTGCCTCCGACCTTTGTGCAAGCGCGGCAGCATCTACACTCTGGGAGCAAAAGAGGCACGTGGGTTTTAGCCCCTTTAGCCCCCCTCCCGGCACATGCATGATGATAGTGGCAGACCCATAAAAACAAAACAAGTAAATGAATGTAATCGGTACCACCGTAAATGTTCACTTTGGGTCAATTGGATATTCAATTTTAAAGCCTTTATCAGCTACAACAGATGACTATCATTCTGCACCCCACATTTGCTTCATGATAAGCACTCCTGTGGTATTCTTTATGGCTTTGGCCCAGTTTGAATCAGCAGATTAGTGTTTGGTTCATATGAAACCAAACACTAATTTTTTGCACATGATTATTTTATACCATACTTTTTTCTCAAAATAACTCCCCTTAGCCTGGGAAAGCTAGGGAATCTCCAGGTATCCTGATGACTTAATCTTCAGACAGTTCCCTTAAAAAAACATTTGAATTTGTTTAGGAAGAATCATGTTCATGATGATATTGTCATTCTTATTAATTAAGACAAGCTTGATACATGTATTTATAATGAAATTTAATATCACAACAGAAGTCTGTCAACTGCTGGTGATGAGATATGAAATTGCATGAACAGTACTTTTTGAGTGAAGTGAGCCTTTTGCATCAACTGTGATTTGAACCTTGGCTAAATGAAGACAGTACAGCTGTCATCTTTTTACAGCATCAACCTACTGTGTAATAAACTGCTTCCATGTCATCACTCTCAGCTTTTCTCAGCCACACTGAAACTGTCACAGCACAGCTGTCACTCAGAGAGAAGCTGCATTTATGTATGTATGCAACAAATTAAATGCATTTGGATGTATGAATGTATATGAGTGAAAACATTCTAGGTTGCTGCAAACAAATATCATATGTCTGATCATGTTTAGGCTACTGACTAATCTCATTGTGGTTTAATTAATTTAGATTAAGCATCACAAATTGTCCTAATCAAATCAAAACAAATTTTATTTATGAAGCACTTCTCATACAGGAAGCAGCACAATGTACTTTACAACACAAGAACAACAACATAGAATAAAATCAGTAAATTAATATAATAAGTAGAAATAAACATAATATGGTTATACTGATGAGGAGTGAGTTACGGAAATCTTAGGTATGTTTTCATTTAGTTTTGCTACATCACTTCTGGCCACATCACAGTTCTGAGACTGCCAGTTAAGCTCTTTAATGACATCCGATTGA
>JAOXYM010000009.1:8989954-9006323 GCA_028567055.1 Leptatherina wallacei
TTGAGTTTGCCAGTGTTCATCTTCTTTTTAATATACATATATATATATATATATATATATATATATATATATGTATATTAAAAAGAATAATAGAATTTTGAGTGTAATAAAACTTGAACATTTACTCACATTTAATGACCTCTACTGTCATTCTTTGCATATGCTAGTGGTAGCCTGTGACCCAGAAATATCAGCAGACAGTAGTTATCTTCCCCAGTCATCTTCCCCAGCTTGGCTTTGATATATCCAGCATCACTTCTAGATTTTTACCTTTCTTCTGGCAACACTGTCTCAGTACATTATGTTTTGTGGTTGTCTCTCCGTATGTAAGCCTTTAAATGTGTCCATTTGCTCTGTTTCTCTGAAGGTGATATCTAAGGAATCCTGTCTGCTTCAACTTCTGGCTAAACTCATCAAGTGTTGGTTGTCAATGATCACCTTGAAACCGTGTAAATGTTCCATGCTATGCTAGTGAAGATGTATTATTTTAGCTTCTTTTCAAAATATCCATATTTTAAGCACTTTGGGCTGTCATTGCCATTGTAGAATGGAATTGTCTGCATTTATATAGCACTTTTTAACCTTATCGAGGTTCTACAAAGCATTTTTAAATTGCGTTTCTAACTCAAACAGCTCTTCTTGTCACACTAAATGCATTGTTTCTTTCCCTGCAACTCACACACTGAGCATACCAGGAGAAAAATGGGGTTCGGTGTCTTGCCCGAAGAAACTCTGACTTGCAGAGGGGTTGAAGATCAAACCCCTGACCTTCCAATGAGAAATTCTCCACCACCTGAGTCATGGCTGCTCTCAAGACTTAACTTTCTAGAAAATCTTAATTATCAGGACAATTATAGATACATTCATTACTTCTTTTTAATTTCCTTCAATGTGACTGGTTGGACTGTCGAGTGGTTATGTGGGCTAACAAAGTAAACAAGAAAAAACTATTCTGACTGTTCAATTTTTACAATGTGATCTAAAACACTTGTCTTCATTTCCACAGCAAGTTTTGCAACTTAATATTGATTTACATTTCTCCAGTGATTAGGATATTACTTCAAAAGCTTTTATTTCCCTCTAGAACACTGAATAGGTGACAGAGTTTGGTCAATATAGACAGCCTGAGAGAAAAGCCACGACTTTCTTTTTTTGCATAAGATCCTTTCTAAATGGTAACAAGATGGACTGACTTGCACTGGTATTGCATGTGTGTACCAAAACAAATGCAAAGCCAAATAAAAACGTTCTGCGTAATTATGCCTCAAAAAACAAATTTAGCTTAACACAAGGTGTGTCTGCTTGCTGAGCTTTGCATCTTCATGAATTCATCATCACACAAAGAAGAAAGTAATTTAATAAAAACACAAAATTCAGCTCTCTTTAGTACACTCTGAAATTCTAAAAAGCAATATACCTTCAATCTGTTCAGTACATCGCCTCTGTGTTAACAGAAGGCTGCAAAGAGCAAAGTACTCTGGAGAAACAAGAGTGATTTGCAATAGTAGCCTAACTGTCAGAGTGGAAACACTAGACCAACAAACACATTGGTGAAAGGGTACATTTGTGCCAAGGAGAGTAGATTTCAGAAAAAGATCAATTTAATGGGAGTACCTGACCTCAAGAAACAGCATAGTGAAGCATAGCCATGCCTATACATGTTAAACCAATTTAGTGAATTTAAGAGTGTGTAAGTTATAAATGAAATTTTCAGTGGACCCAGATTTGAACTCTTACATTGTGTAACATCCTCTGGCTAAGTGCCAAAGAAACTTTAACTAACTTCAATAAATTCTTGTTGTGGCTTAAAGGGGGTGTCTCTGAATGGACAAACAACTCTGTGTGTGAAGAGAGAACCCTCTGAGCTTTAAAACTGCAGTACTAGCTTTGTGTGATAGGTGCTAGAGCACCGTTTGGGATATGTTACGCCTTAAAAGGCACATAGAAGTAGTTACCTGTAGTACAGTCATCACTGCACATGAGGCCACTGGATCCACTTGCAGATGAAAACATGTTTATGTCTGAAAGAATTTTGGCTACTGACGGCCACCGTCCATACACAACTGTGCTTGGGATTTAAAGTTATTCCTATGCTCATCTTTAGGACTAAAGATGTCAGTAATTCCTGCACACTGTAACTTCAAGCTAATGAGAAAAATCCTAGTTAGCTAAAATTTTGTATTGTTTGGTCATTTTGGCTGTTTTTGCATATAGGTTCATACTTCACAGATTTTCATTATATAAGAAGCAGCAGATTGTCTTGATTTGATTCTTTCTTACTCACATTTACTTCTTCGATAGCAGTCATGCTGCTCCTTATTCATTCTGCAACTTACTAAGCAGGGTGCAGTCAAAGCATCTGCCACCACTTTTACTTAGTGAAATTAGCTGCCTCTAAGTTTGGAACACTCCTATATTATGATAATCACAGCAATAGCCTGAAATCTTTTTCTCAAGGTTTGAAGAGATGGACTTATACAGGAAGTGACTACAGCTTGTTCAAAATCTTACATTTCTGGTAGGTAGGAAAAAATACAGAAAGCCTCCTAACCTTTTCAACAACAGGATCCAACAATCACTCCTCTTGTGCATGATCAAGTAGATGTGGTGTGTAAACATTAAGAGGGCATGGTTCAGTGTAACATATTTATGTGTGTGTGAGTGAGAGTGTGTGATTTAGAACAAGGAGGGTTGTGGGGCTCAGTTTAAGGTTTAGGAACTGCATGAATAAATCTATTATAAAATCACCAGCAATAGCCAAGTGTTTGTTGTAAAGTGGAACTGCTCACTGACCAGAAAGTGTTTTATTCAGGGGGCAGCCATGTTTGATAGAAAGGTAACTCTATTCTTTAAAAAATTGTTGATAGGATGAAATGCACCAACAGCAGATGAAAGATAAAGTAAACCAAAGCTGTCAAGAATTTAATGGTGTGTAAATTACAACTAGCTCATATAAATTACATGCATTTTTTTAAAAATCATGTTATGTCCATGTCATGTATCATTTCAGACACAGAGCACTGCTTCAATATTTTGAAAACATAGTAAGTAATGGTGGATGATGAAGAAAGGCAGGTTTCTTTTTTTTCATTTCCATATGGTCCATTAAGTGGCATGCTCATCAATTATTCTATAAAGGTACAGGAACAGTGAGAAGATATTAAAGATATCAGTATCTTACTGATTTTTTTTTCACTCTTCTAACGCTTCTTCTCTTTCACCATACCAGAGTCGTTCAATAATATAAAATGTGAAAGTGGGCCAAAGTGGGAAATGAGCCAGAGAAATAGTGGATGTCCACTCCATACACTGCACTCCCAAACTTGGCCAAGACATATTACTGCAAAGTTGGAACTCTCATTTATCTCACTTGAATCACTTGGCCTTCTAGGCAAACAACAGTGGTGTAAAGACATTTAAAACGTAATTATTTGATAGCTTTAGGGTTGAACCAAAGGTGTGATATTTCAATGTACAGTTTTTAGCATGTGAATCACATCCAACAGGATTAACTGTGAGATCCCTAAGGTTTACTTCACACTTAAGTAAGTTATTTCACCTTTGGATTCTCACTTTCAGACGTGTTTCCATGTGTCTTAGTGTTAAGAAATCAGATCAGATATCACGGTTATCAAATTAAAAATAAAAAAATAATAAGATATGTTGCTTGCTTCAGAATGGGATTTTATTATTCATAATTTCATCACACTGTGGTGCTGCACATTGCCTTTCTGTTGTTTCATGCATTAACTGGCTAATAATAGAAAAGATAATTGGACTGTAGAACTGAGTATCACTGCTGTGAATATTGCAATCATCATAGCCGTCATTTCTTTTTTTTTTCTTTCCTAACAGAAAGCGAAGAGTCCGGGCCTGTTTTCATGCAGGAGCCAGATGATGTTATTTTTCCTTTGAATTCTGATGAAAAGAAAGTGATGATGCACTGTGAGGCACGGGGAAATCCTCCACCCACATACAGGTGTGGCATTTCTTTGTCTATCACCACCTCAGTTTTCTCAGCTTATTCGTTTGCCATTCATCACAAATATATTAAAATCTTCTTATTGTGTTTTTTCCAGTTGGTACATCAATGGGACCAAAGTGGATTCAGAGACAGACTACCGTTACAGCTTCATTGACGGAGACCTAATTATTACCAATGCAAGTGAAATCACTGACTATGGCAAGTACCAGTGTCGAGCAGAGAACAGCTTTGGAACCATCCTGAGTCGAGATGCTCTACTGCAGTTTGCATGTGAGTAGAGTTTTTTGTTGGATTTTTTTTTCCACTCCAGTACTTCTGGAGCTCTGCCTGCACACTATGAAATAAGCTGAATTCTGTGTTGGAAAAAACAAGCAAAAAGGAAATTGTTATAAATTTATTTTAGACTGACATGGCTCTGATAAGAAACAAGTAATTATCTTTGAGTCACAATACACCTGTATTGTCTCAGGGGTGAATAAACATGACACTGTCCACAGTTCGGTTTTGATGCTGAATTTAATTCCCAGACAGGCTCTGTCTAATACTCTTACACTGTTAACAGGGTCTGTGCCCTTAAATGCTGTTTCTCAGTGTTAAATGAGTGCAAAAAGCACATTTTTTTCCCCCAACTAATCCCCTGGCTTACTTCCAAAGCATCATCTCAGGCTAAGGCGGCACACATGGAAAGACCTGGTGTACTACGCTGAGAGGAAAGGCATTGCCAGTGTTCTCTGCAGTTTTCTCAGGAGCAATGACCATAACAGCCTTATTGGCATGTCTACAGGGAACTTACTGCTCTCAGTCACTCAGCTGTTGCTAGAAAGAAAAAAGTGCATAGTCTCCTGTGTCGTTATGGGGACTTACAGTTGTAATAGCATTACTTAGGAAACAAATGGCCAGATTAGCTTGCAACTATACAGGCAGGGGAAAGGGAAGGACTTTTCTTCAGTAAAAACACTATTTTTTAAAGGCTAACAGAAAAAAAGTTTCTTTAATTTTTTTCTTTTATATACAGTATGTCAATGTGATTATAAATACTGAAAAAATAAATAAATAAGATAAAAACCGGTCCCTATAAATGTAAGCCAGACTACACTGGCAGGCTGAAATGCCCAGATGGTAAAGCACAGACACAAGCTACAAAAAAATTGCTGCTACTTTATGAGCAACGTAAGTCCCAATTAAACATGTTCCCACTTCTGTCCTTTCAACTGTCCAGCTCTTTTCCTCCTCCTATTTCTGCTAGATGGTCGCATATGCATGTAATAAAGAACTGAGCATGAAAAATTGCCTGAAAATGGGCAGTGTAACATTTAGACGCCCATTTATTAGTTTCAGCCTAAGATATGGCCGGCTATTTATAGTTCTGCATAAATATTATGCCGTGCCTTGACTTGTATTATCCATCAAATTTATTAGTTAGATTCAAGGAACATTTCATCATGGGATTTAACTGGCAGTGTTTACTTTTGACAATGACCCTTCCTGATAATCGTGTAATTCAATGATGAAGTTTGAGCTGGTGTAGGTATTCAAACTTCTTCATCAGTTAAACTAACAATAGTTGAAATTAAAGTTTAAAGTTCATAGTGAATTCTTAAAAAGACTTGAATAATACTGGAAGTTTTTACTGTGTGTCTGTCTCAGTAATTGCCTGCTTTGCAGCAACCAACATTAATGCCCCAGAATGTATTTCAATGGGCTGGTTTACTCCCTGTATTTGCTGCTAGAATTAGGCTGAATATAATCTGAATATACTCTAGTAAATGGGAACATCACCAAAGCCATCCCCTTAAATGCAAATCTTTATTTATTTATTCGTTCAAATATTTATTTATTTTTTCCACAGTTTAATCCAGTGAGTCTCAAAGTTTTGATTAAAGCTATGGCATCAGCATTTGACTGAAATCCAGGAAAAATACAGACATAAACCAACTCATACAAATGTTCCCATCACGGAAACGGCTTACTGCACTTAGTGATTTCATGAGCTGCAACATAGCTCGCCTGTGTCACTACTTTTCACATGATTTGTGAAGACTGACTTTTGGGCTAATGAGTCCTGTTCCAGCTGTCCAACCTCACATTTGCACTCTGCACCCATGAACTTCAGGATTTAGTAGTTTCATAACTTCATTTTATATTAAATTATTTTTTCAGATAAGGCAAAGTGTCTCTGTCTTTCCCCTGAGGTCAGACAAAAGAAGAGTCCATCCATTTTTCCCTAAAATATCCTACCCTCCCACTACTCAGTCTTTTTTTCCCCCTGTAGTGGCTTTTCATTTGACTTCCTTGTGAAACCGCTTAGTTATCAACTGAAATTGATAGCTTTAGCTTACAGTGTTTGTATTATTGACAGGACTGAATAGAATTCTAGTTGCTATGCAACCCGTAGCATTCCACAAGACGTCATTTCCAATCTGACAGACAAATGTTAGGGGGGTGGAAGTCTGAGACAGTCGATGGGTAGTGTAATAAATACAGGCTGTTGCAATTGCCCTCATTTCCCATTATGTCTGTGCTGGACTGGACGAGTCACTGTTGCATCCTCTGCCAAATGTAATTTGTTTCTTTAGGAGGTTAAAAACTTTACAACATTACTGGGCATCTATCTGTAAACAACTGGAATAAATATGGTTTTATTCAACATACAATACATTTATTATAAATTACACAATTCTAGTACTGCACACATGCATATACTACAAAAGTACACAACAATCTGTTTATACAGTGGATACAGAATTTATATACTTAGTGCCCATTTGACAGCCTCAGTAGAGATTTTTCAGTTCTGTCTTTGGCTGAGCTGAACACCCAGATATCTCCTCCCTCAGTCTGCTTGAAGTTGATGTGTGATTTTGACTCGCTTGGGCGGCTCACATCAGGCAGCAACTCACATCCGATAGTGACAGTCTCCACTCACCCACTTTTAGTTAAGTGTCACTTCTGCATCTGTCCAGAAGATGGTGGTTACTGTTGATAGTGGTCTTAGTTTGAGCTGTTTTATCATGTTTACTACTGGTGGATGTTACGTTTCTTTACACCTGCTGTGCTTTTGCAAAATCGTAACTATTTAGTTTCAATATTGACTGAGTGCGAGGTGGTGATTTAACAGAAAAACGGGTTGTTTCTGTTTAAAGAAGGATTGAAATGTACAGTAATGATTTTTTTCATATTATTAAGTGTTACTGTTTGAGAACTTGTTTTTTAGACCATATAAGTGTGTACGAACAGATACAGATCTAGCTGTTATGATTGCAGTTATTGGAGTCCTTTCCTTGGTATTTATCTTAGAAATTAATTTGTGGAGCATATGCTGGGATGAGCAGATATGTTTGCGGTCACGCTTGGTTAACTGACAGGCGTGACAACCGATACGATGGCCGCTTGTCACTCGTCAGCTTCACCTAAGCCACCTTTACACAAAATTGGATTTTCTAGCAGACGGGTCATTTTCTGGCAGACAGGTCAGTATCTTGTTGTAGGAGGCGTGACAGGGAGTAATGTGGAAAGATGCAGCAAAGACACACTGCACCAAGATCCCATTGTTAGCTTAGAAATTGCTTATGATGCTCTGTGGTTATTATTCAACTCTTTTTAACCAAACTCCATGTTCACTTGCTATGCTGGACAGTAGCAAATGTTCTGTTGCCTTGAGGTTTGGGGCCGCAGCCTTATAATATCACTCACTGAGTAAACGAGCAGCTCAGTCGGACTGTGGAGTCAGCAACAAATCCCACAACTCACCTGTCACAACTGTTGTTATGGTGCCAAGTGAAAAAGCATCCAGGAAGGTCCATGTGGGAGAATTGATTATTCTTTGTGTAGTGGCACATAACAGAGTCACTGTCGCATTAAAGAAAACAAAACCTTAATTTAGGGCCAATACAGGTCATTTTCTTTGTTATATTTTCTTTCTGACAAGCATATGTAAGCCACAGAAAACTTAGAAGACAAACTCTTACCTTTGTTAAAATCCTTGGACTTCACTGTCTAGACAGCCCTCTGGCAACTTTCATCCTCTTCATCATCCTTACATTACTGCTGATATGATGAGACACACTGCTCTGCAGGTACTGCTTATGTGTGGGATACATACTGGAGCTCAGCCATGTAATTGGTGTTCCTCTGTAGCTCATTCATATTTATGTGTCAAACAAAGGGGTTGCGGATGCTGAAGGAGCAGTGGGTTGACTGCAGAAGAAGCATCGTGTTTCTAGAGGTTTGTGTTCTGCATGTTCAACAGTTGTTTGATAAATTGCCTGCGTTGGCTCTTCCTGTTGGGTTTTGTTGGACTAAGGGATAACGAGTAGTGCTGGCTTTAACTTGAGTGCTACATTCTTGAGATTGAAAGTCGTATCAGCTTTACTGCCTCAATTGTGTGTCTTCCACTCTTGATTATGGTGAAGAGCTCATGTTTAGAGACACAGAGGGAAGAGACAGATGAAAAGTCAACACTAACAGCAGTTTTTAGTGTCCACAGTCGTACACAACATCATCTGATGAATTATTAACCCTTATCCATTATCAGAAAAGTAAGTCTAATATAATTATCTTCCTTATTGGCCAATGATATCATCATGCATTCTTAAAATATGTGTATGTTTAGGAAATGGAATCATTTATATAAGCAGATAAGATCTGAGTCTAGCAGGATGCATTATTGGTACACAATAATAGCAAAGCTATAACAAGAAATAAGTTCAAATAAATATAATCTAACATACATCCCATGGGGTTGTTTCTTTTGTTGCTTAACGTTGACAGAAGAGTTCAGTACTTTAAGCTTTACTTATGTGTGCTGAAAGATTCTACAAATTTTATCTTATTGTCTATTTTTTCCCTCATCATTTTCTCCACATATGTTTATTCTATGAATTGACGCACTTGTGTAACTGTTTCTTTAGCTTCATGCTGTACGTGTATTCAGCAGCATCAATGTGCTACAGTCTACATTGCTTTCAAACGTGACTCTTCAAAAGGTTCCACTGAAACAAAGAAAGGTGCCCTGCAGCACACATTTGAATGCAGAACCTCCCCTCGCTCTTTCCACATATCAAATGGTGGGTATTTATCACTCAGCATGGAGTCCAACTTTTTCTTCCCTTTTTATGTCGGCGCTGCACATTTTCTTGCGGTGGCACAGTGGTTGATTGCTTTACCTTGTTCAGATACACATGAACAGTACATTTCCCCTGAATATTTTAAAGCAGTAATTGCATGCTCTTTTGACTTGAAACAAGTTTTGACTTGTGCTCTGCGGTTTATTCAATTAAGATATTATGCAGAGTTAGCAGACTTCTTGTTTCTCTGCTTTAGATTTGAAGTATTATTGGCCCAATTACAAACTGCAGCTACTGGAATGTCAAACACAGAAATCCTAGAACTTTGCAATTAGTCCCAATGCAGTTTCCAGTTTTGATACTGAAATTAAGAGTATATTACCATGTTGTTAGTTGTGGTTTACAAATATTTGGCTTTTACCTCTCAACTGGAGCTGATGCCAAATTTAAAGTAAATAGAATCTTGGTGGTACTATTTTAAAGCTTTTGAGAAAATTTTGAGTTCAGACTTTTTATGAAATCGAAGACTGAAATTATCTTTGAAGTATTTAATTACGACATTTGTTCCAGATGTGTGTTATGCCCAGCACCTTTCCATGCAAGGTAAGAATTAGAGTCCATAAGAAAAGGTTCAGTCAAGGCTCTCCATATTATATTGTGAAAACCTTCTGGGTCATGTACTCTGCTCGAAAGATGTTTCAGTAGGATGCTTTTTTCCCCCTTTTTGTTTTGAAATTCTGAGCTGCTGAACTCACACTTGGGCTGCTTTTCAGCCGTGACTTTGAAGGCAGCAGGCAGAAAGGAGGGCCTCTGATCTTTTTCCCCAAAGAGTTCTTCTCTCTGCAGACGTGAGTCTGGCTAAGGCTCAGGTATCGAGCCACTTTGAGCAGTATAGTAATAATGAAATTAAAGTGAGGCTTTGACTTGAGCATTGAAAGATCCACACATACACATACCAATCTATGTTGTTTCATATAATTTGTTAATTTTTTTTTTAATTCATACAGACCCTGAAACAAATAATTACGCACCTGCTCAAATGCTGGCAGCAAAATTCACCACAAAATTTTGGGATTTTAAACATTTGTTGACTTTTGATTTGTAAGGAATCTTTAATACTCATGCAGGTTTTATATTATTAAAATGTGATTTATATCCATTCAGTTACATACATTTGGTTTGCAAAGGAAACTTCTTGGTACGTACAGAGATTAAATTATGGCTGTTTCTCACACTCATGGCTTGTTTTTTGATTGCTAAAATGCCCACTTGGCCTTCATTTTACCTAGACATTTTATATGTTAAAATGATCATTGTCTCTATATTCTCTAATTACCGGTGTTTCTGCCTTAAATGCAAAATGGATGATTTTCCGGCTGCCTGAAAATGTTTGCCAGGAGAAAAAAATGTCATCCGTTACTGGCTGTTTTAATGAGTCTCTTAAACAGGATATACTGTGTGGTAGTCTGAATTCTTATCATGCTTTAACAGCTTTATGTGGAAGCACAATGGAAATGCATAAAGTAGGAAACATAATGTTTATTAAATTAGACAACCTGTCGAAGAAGACTCTTTACCATGCAAAATAACTGAAGGAGGGGAAATATCTACAGTGTAACACACTCACAGCTGGTTGCCTCCAAGTACAGCAATCATGTTGTGGGTCTGCAGTTAGTGTTATGTTTTTTACTCATTTGTTAAGCAATAATTTCATGCTTTACCCTGTTTATCAACCAATGAAAAATCTGTGTAGCTTACCTATCTGTTTTCTGATTAAAGGTATGGATTGTTGATAGCACATACTGTGTTTGAAATTAAAGGGAAGAAAAGTCACAACTGAAAGAATCTAAACTGACCTAAAAGGCAGCGTGGTGACGGCTGCTGTTGAATCATTAGTGAACATGGTGACAATCATTTGCTTTCGATCCTTATTCTGGTGGCATGTTGTCAGCACAAATGAATTAAATCTGGTCACACTGACCAAATGGGTCGAGTTGATGGGAAGTATCTGCAGGATGATAGTCCAACACAGCCATAATGCAAAAGGGGAAAGGCAGCCAAAATTTAAACATGCATTTTGAAATATTGACAAGCTAGCTGGTCCTAATTTGAATTGTAACAGCTGACATTAGATTGGCACTCGAGCGTGTGGGAATCAATCATGACTAAAAGATTCAGTCAATGACATAAGAAAAGTTATATAGTTCAAAAAGGAGAGATGGAATCAAAAGATGTAATATTTTACTGATCAACAAGAACTGAGTTTGAGTTTTGTTTGGTGATTAGACATCATCTCATTGGAATGGTAAAATGCATAAAGGAAGGGATAGGATGGAAGCCCCTTCTGAATCAAGATGCTGGCAGTGAATTAGTAGAGATAGGACATGGTGAATACTTCTAATGAGATTCCTCTGGCAGCAGGACGAGGTGGGATGGGTAGTCAACCCAGAAGGGAAATTACAGGAAAGATGACAATTTTAAAGAATGGGAATCAGATTGATAGGCTTGAAAAGTAGTAGGACCCAATTATGGGACCAGACAGAGTCATGACAATGGAAAGAGTTGAATTTAATATTGTGTGAAATGCATGTGACAAAGACACTTAAAGGCCAAACACCAGACAATGAGGGCAGATATAAGGAAAAAGATCGTACTTATTAAACTTGAACATGTATTAAATTTTTTCTGCATTTCAGAATTGTTGCCTTTGTAGGACTTCAACATTTCCAACTACCAGGAGCTGAAGTGACTGGTTGGTGCTGCATGTGGCTTGGTTTAAGCACAGGAAGTTGGAGGCATGGCAAATAGATTTGTGGAAACTGATTGCTAGCAAAATGCAGGCTGAATGCAAGCAACATACCAAATTAAATATTCATTCCCTTCTATCTAAATGCTGAATGATGTTTGTTTTTTTTCAAAGTGAAGGCAATCAATATTAAATGTGTCAAAAATGCAAACTTTGAGAGTTGTTGAAGAATACTTTCCATACAGTTTCATGACAACAGTAGATATTACACCTCAAAGTGATTGAACAAAGTGGTGGAGAATGTGGAGTTTATAATTTATACTTAATATGCCGAACATGTCAATTAGTTTATTTCATTCTCACAAAACTGTATCTGAAGTAAACACACCTAACTTGTTTTGTTTATTATTTGTTATTTGTTTGTATTCCATCCCTGGTGCATATCACAGAAGACCTTAATGCAGACTTACAGGCAGTTAAAGATAATGATTAACTTGTATTTGAGTGACATCTAATATTCTGCAGTGGCATGTTGTCCAAAATCATCAGGTTCAAGTAGAGGGACATAGAATCTGAATTAGACTCTGGACACAGACAAGATACAGTACAGTAATCTGGTAATGAGCAGAGGAAATATGCAGTATGCATACTGAGAAAGGTGATGACTAATGTAGATGTGTGGCAATCAGTAACTGGATGCAGATATGAAGCATGACCAGGTAGCAAACTTACTGAAATATACAAGGAAAGCAAAAATAACCAAACCAAGCAGTGACTCATAGTTCACTTTATTTCCTCTTAAGGAAAATCAGACCAGAATAAAACAGGATAAAGGTAAACTATAGATTAAGAAGATTATGGAAATCCAAATTCCAAGGGCATCACTAAAACAAAACAAACAAACAAAAAAAGCTAGCCAGACCAACTCATGGACCACAATAGTAACAGCCTTTCCTGTCTGATTGGTTTTTCCCTGAAAATGATGCCATCAGACAACCACACTTGCTTGAGCTTGTCTTTTGTTTGCTAACCTCACCCATTTTGCAATTTTTGTTAAGGTTAATCTCTGTATGAAAAATATAAACAGAAACAAATTAATTCTCAGTTATTTGATTAATAATAAAAAAAAATCAGAATCTATCTAAATGGAATATTAATTGCTTTCTTAATTGTGCAGTTTGTCAAATCATGTGCAAGAACTCCAGGCAGTGTCTGGGTGCAGATTTTTCTCTGCGAGATTTGGAACATGTTCAACTGTTTGTTTACGTTCTCATTAAACCATTTGAAAGCCCCCCTGCAGAGATGACAAACATTCAAGCTCTGTATGTAATTTCTTCAAACTGTGGATAATCACTCGGTATGACTTTGAAAATGGTCTTTTCATGCTGTTTCAGATCTTGGTGCTTTCAGTCCAAGGAACCGGGGTGGAGTTTCTGTGCGTGAAGGCCAAGGTGTTGTTCTTATGTGTACACCTCCTGCTCATTCACCAGGTAAGAGTTTAGATACTGAATCATGAGCAAAAGAAAAAATGTTTTTCTTTATCGTCAAGATGAAGCTCGTCAATGTTAATCATCATTTTTATCACAGCAGGTAATGCTTTCTATTACACTGCCAAGGTGAATGATTGTCCCCTTTATTTATTTATTCATTCAGTGCTTTGTATTCTACGATTAAGTCTTGTAGCCGTCCTGTCCACCCATCCATGATGCACAGATGTTGAGTGTGATAATATATGGCAACAGTCGAGCCAGAATACAGATTCTTGAAGATCAAATTTCCTGGATCATTAAAAATGGAAAGAAATGTTACGCAGCCAGTTCTTTCACAAAGATTGAATGAAGGCACATCTTCAGTGGCACATCTTGCATATTCCCTTCTACAGGTGTCCTGGGAATGATTGCAAAGGGTTCCTAATTACCCTGGTCATGTTCTGGATGCCATTTTACATGTCATGTATGTCATGTAATGACTGTCAGATGAAACCGTAGCTCATTATTACTGTAACTTCTAAAATTGTTACATAAAATTGTCCTGGCTTGGTATGAATTTGTCTTTGTAGAGAATTTAGATATAAAAGCACCATATGCACATGCATTTTGGTTATTTTCTTTGAATGGTTAGAATTTTTATTTGATAAAAAAAAAATCAAACCCTGGAGGTGATGTTGTTGAGTGAGAGCAGCATGATGGAAATATGGATTATCTGTCTTTTGTATTTTGCTGCAGGTCTGCCCCTATAAACTATAATTGACCCAGATTTCATCCATAATAACATTGTATAAGACCCTTAGGTTACATTGGTTGCTTTATGTTGGCCAATTGGATCAATATATCATTCATATAAATTCACTTAACAGATGAAAGAGACCTCAGAACAGGAAGATTAGATTTTTGTTATATGCATTCTTGTTTTTAGTTTTTTTTCTATTAAGAGTTTTGAGATTAATTGAAACACCCAAATTGGTATTGAAGGACCACTCTACAAATTACCACATCTCACATCTACCATATCTCATCTTTTGTGTCTTTATATTTATTTTAACTGTATTCAAACATCAATTTAATTCAAATATTTGCACATAAATCACATTCACTTAAAACATTGGCGTCACATGTAGAGAGATGCCCTGATAGAACAGTTTATACATTGGTAAATGGCTTTTGATCTTACATTTTAATGCTTGTGATTTCATCTGTACAGTTGATACTAAGCCAGTACAGGTGAGATTATAATGAACCTCATCAGCATTACTTACATGAGCTTGGAAAGTGATCTCAAGTAGAGCGGCAAATAAAATTAGTCTATTTTTAAATGCCACAGGCACAGAATTTACTGCTTTGATGAATGCTTTGCTGACTCACTGTTGAAATTCATATTACATTTGGGGTTTAAACTGTTTGTGGGTTAAATTGGTTGTCGGAGGACTCAAACACATTAAAACACCACTTAAATTAGATAGGTCTCATGAGTGAAAATGATTTGCAATCACTGAGATGTGAAAAGTTTATTATTTTCCATTTCATGGCTCTGATCAGTTTTTTTTTTCATGTATATTTTGGTCAATAGTTTCACTTTTATGAAGATGAAAAATAATGAGCTTTGAACAAAAACTATTAGAACTGTGATGTCTGTGTGACAAAGGTTATTGTCATATTTAACAATGACAAACTGACAAACTATTCAGTTTAGCATGCAAGTGTGGATTACAATTGTTCTATGCTACTCCTGTTTTTCGGCTTCCCCTGTATTATTAAGCGGTAGACTAAACAAAGGATGCTTATTTTGGAAAACAGTGTTGGCATTATTTAAGATCTGTATTATTATTTACCTTTCTACTGCACTCCCTAGCTTTAATAATAAATCAAGTGTTGAACTGAGTCCAGATAAGTGCTGTAAAATCTATCATTTATCGCTTACCAAGAAGATGAGAGGTTAGCATGTTTGTTGGTATTTTTTCCTCTTATCTTTATTATAAAGGATTATGAATGCAGATCAAAGAGCTGTGACATATTGTTAGGGATCTTAAACAGATTAATTTCTCTGTGACTGACAGCACCCTGATTTTAATACAGTGATGGATGTGGCTGTGTAGACACATGCTCAACAGTCTCAAGGCAAACAGCTTAATATTGAAGTCACTTCTCTCAATGTGATCACATCTCTTCGATCTATTCATGTTTAATTTGTATCTCAGCATGGCTTGTAAAGTATACAAAACACAAAACCCTATTTATTCTTTCAGGGATCAAGACATATGCCATGCTACTACAAACTGTTATTCATGAATAAAATATAAAATATTCTCTCTATCCAAATACCTTCATAATTATTCAAAGGTTATTAGGTATGAAGTCAAATAATCCCTTTCTGCGCATTTTTTCTTTTGGTTTTATTGCACACCAGAAGATTACGCCTGCCGTTTAATAGCCTAAACACATGCGTACACACATCCTTACACAAACAAGCTTTCTGGAATCAGTCTTTCTGTATGCTAGTTTACCTTCTGATGCTATCACCAGTTAATGAGAATAACCTCACAACAGAGAATGGGCTCAGTGAAGCCCCTTTTCAGTTGTTGTTTTATCAGTAGGGGCCTCAGCATGATTTTACTAGATTTTGTAATGACAAGCAAGATCCTTTGTTGCTGCACATTTACTGTAATATTTCAGAGCAAAGCAATCGTCCACGTCAGATAAGAACAAAAGAACCTCTTGAATGCTTCAGTTATTATTTACCATCCTTTGCCAGAAAGTGAAACAACAGCTGCCTGTTATTAGTTCACAACACTTGGCCAGTAAGTCTGTTATTGATAGTTTAAAGGTAGAGACTGTGGCAGGATGTAAAAGTAAACACTATTATTTTTTCTTTTTGTTTTACTTGTATGTTTTTTTTAATGACCCTTTGTCTCCAAGGACGTTGGTCAGCTGAAACATTATGAGCAAATTGTACATGTAGCACATTATTTTTATCCAAGTTGGGTAAAATTTACAAATATAAAAAGCAGGACAGCATGGAAATGAGATATACTTTACATTCAGTTAATGTGTATGCCCCCCTCTCCCTCCTCCCCAG
>JAOXYM010000009.1:9028406-9043121 GCA_028567055.1 Leptatherina wallacei
GGAATCAGCTGCCAGGAGGAGGTCATTGGTGATTTTGAGTAATGCGGATTCAGTGCTGTGAAGTGGGCGGAAACCGGCCCACTATAGCAGATCCTACCACTGAACATAGCCTTACTTTGGCACATGATGATTTAATCTGTGTACTGGTACAACGTTGGGGTTAGAAAGTAAGAAAAAAGTGTACTGAAAATAATTACAGGCTTTTGGACCTGTTTTAGAGTCTGAAATGAAACATTTTAGTCTTTGAGAAAGGATCAGTGCCTGCTGTTATCAGTGGGAGGAATGGTGTATGTTTTCTTTGATATTAGCAGAGATTAATATACTATTTTCTTTCTGTACAGTTTAAAGAATGGAATCTTAACAAACTCTTTAAAATAAGATTGAAGCAATAAAAAGTTTGCATTCTTCCTATTTAAATGACATAAATCCAGCTGTTATCTATTCAGCCCAGGCCTTTTAGGGTTTGTATACTTGTCTTGGTGTAACTGTGTTACAACAAGACATGTTTCACAGTTTCATTACTGTTACTGAAATTAAGTGTTACTGCAAAAATAAAACACCTTAGGAAGTGGCAAAACTCTGGAGACTCGTACTGAACCCTGCCTCCTTTTCAAGGATGCTGACAATTTAAACTCTGCGATTGCATTTGGAATTCGCATGCAGCTTGATGCATCATTTTTTATGAGAAACATCTCTCCAGTGCACCTGGAGGGGGCTGAGCTGGGCAAGGGTCCATCAATCAAACTGAGTGACGCTCCTGAAATTATCACTCACTCCTGAGCATCCCAAGTTTAAGTGAGAGAACGGATCGTTTTTTTATCAGCTAAGATTTAGCAGTCTGTTCAAAAGCTTCGCAGCGAGGGCAGCGAGTTGATAATCAGATCCTCAGCGTGTGGCTCCTTCAAACAGGCAGCAACAAATTCGTATGCCTCCAACAGGTGAATGGAGCCAAAGTTTCTGGCTCTTAGTTTAACACGGTAATGTTTGTCAGACAGTGAAAATTTGAAAATGATAAAAAAGATTTCCATTAAAAGAAAAAAAAACTGAGATAAATTGGATATTTTTCTTCAGTGTAACTGATGGATGGTTGGTGAGCGTGTTCGACTCAAATGATGATTAATAGCCTGAGTTGGTCTGGATCAGATAAAGTCTTTGAAGTATTGGTCAGACTCCTGCAAATCTTGGTTTTTTTCCACTGTATTTTTGTCGGTCTATAAAGTACAGAGATTCATATCTGCTTGACTTCTTTTATTTTTTTTCTGACTTAAGATAGCATTTGTTTTAAGAGCTTGAAGATGTGGACAAAAACATTGGCGACACAGTTTGTCACTCCCTTCAGAGAGCAATCCATCTTTTAACGTTAAGTTCTATCATTACAGATGTATACATTTAGTTTTCTTCATTGTCTTCATTGAGTAAGTAATCCTATCAGAAGCTATACAAATTGCTTTTGCCATCTAAAACAGAAATCCTGTTAAAATGTGACACGTCTAATAGGTTGTCTTTGGCAACTTAAGAGCACCATAGTGAGTTGATGAACTGTATGACACTGTGTTTAGAAGTCGGTGTTTAAATGGAGATCAACCTTGTGAAAGGGTGATTGCTATCTGAAACGGCTGAAACAAAGAAGAGGAGCAGTGCATTTTCAGGTCTTGGCCAGGGTGACTCCTGTAAGGATTTTCTGACATTATCTATAGTAAAGAGTCCGTGGATGGAGAGACGTCCTATTCTTGGAAGAACAGGGAAAGAATCGAAACTGCTTCACGTTTATCTGCCATTGACAGCTGTGCTGACTTAATGAAGGTTTGTAATTAACATGGATTTCCGGTAATGTTAAGGGCTTTTGTCTCTTAAACAGAAGGTATTAATCCCATTAGGTTGGAAGTATGTGGCAGATTCATTTGAAATAAACAAACTGTTTGTTTCATAAAGTAAATGCACAATTTAACTACTTACCTAATTGCAGAATGTTTTAAAAACTGTGTAATACTTTCCTAATTTAGCTTGATTTTCTGTGATATGTTTGATTTCACCACAGAAACCTTGTTTCAGATTAAAAGATGTTTTCACATGATATCGGTTCTCTGTGATCTTCTGCTCTTTCTTCCGGATTTCGTAAGGTTGAATAAATTTGCATATTCTGTATACGCAGCAGTCCCTATCTTGTCCTTTCTGCCTCAGTGTCCTTGTCGGATGAGAATTTCCTCCCTAATTTGAAAAATGTCTCCTGGCTGTGGATTGCTTCTGAATTGTCTATGTGTAGGTGGACTTTGTTACGCCCTCCTGAGTTTCTCATAGCCATTTTCAATCACCTTGCATATGATGAAAGGGCTTACTGTTAAAAGTATAAATGCCAAACATAATTAATTAAATTAAGAAAACCTAACGACCCACATCATTTCCAATGTTTGATTTGAAATTACATTAATTGCAAAGAGTTTTTGTGGTAGCACCTCATTTAGTATGAAACTGAAATGCCTGTTGTTTGATTCCAGTCAGATTATTTTGTTTTGCATACCCCCTGCTGTGATTTCATGTTTACTCTTTGCTTTGTTCCTGCCTGCTATGTACTACATGCAAAAATGCCAAAAACCTTTTAACATATCTTCTTCCCTGTCTCTACTTTCAATAATAATAAAATGGAATGTAATGTAACTATTATATTTTGTCCAATAAATGAAGTTTGTACTAGACGCTTGGGGAATAACAGGAACTCAACATGATCATGATGCTATACATTAGCATGGTTCCTGTTCCACAACCATCTGCTTACACAGCTGCAACCAAGCTTGTTAGACATAGTTGGGTCCTATACTATCTTATGTCAAGCACTTAATTCCCCAGCTGTTACAAGTCAAAGTAAAATGTTACTACCAAATTGTTTGTGTCCTTCAGCTGTATAAGGGCTCTACTTATGAATGCAGGAGTGGTGTTTGCAAGTTTGTTTTTCCTCTCTGTTACACTTGTGTTTCCCTGGAGGCAGCTTGCTGGTATGCACATCAGAGATTGACAGTTTTTCCTTTAGATTCATTGAATGCAGCAACATTTATGGTTTGTCAGGTGGATTCATAAGCGCCATTCAAGATGAAAGATCTGTTTATTTAGATTTATGGAAATACTGATGCAGAGGAACAAAGAATCCTAACATCTATTTTATATCCCATTGTGTATCATCTCCACAAATGTTGCACTGATTTTTTTCTTTGATGAATTTGAATTATACAGAAATTATTCAAATTGTAGCCTATTGTACTTTTTCAAAGGCACAAGATCAGATATGGTGCAGTATTGTGCTTTTGCACAATGAAAGCCAGAGAAATGCGGGTTTCTTTCTCATTACATCAAAACTCGATATCACTTTTTGCTTCTCCCAATCCTGTCTTCACTAAAGTCTTTAAACATATAAGAAAAAGATTTCAGCTTTCAAAAGTATTTTTTTCTATTGCAAATTCACATCAAAACAATTGTGTGTGTCTGCAAGAGGTGGTAACTCACCCTAAATGTTTCATTCATGCTTAAAACCTGGTTAATGTGTCTGTTAATTTGACGAAAGCAAGTATTTTTAAAGTTCTGTTATCATGTTAGCTGCACTGGTCAAAAATGTTTAGATGTTTTTTGACATCTGAAGCTGAATGCTGCTGTGTTTCCCTCTGAGCTTTTTAGAATTTATTTTCACAAGTAAGCAAAAGGTCCATACTGTAAGATATTGTTGTAAACTGAAAACGCTACACATATTTACCTGCACTTTGCTTTTACAGTAAGCAGAAAATTCCCCTTCTAAATTAACTCAAATTTGGTGAGCAGAAAATTTGCCACAAAATAACATCTATGAGGAAATATATGGTAAAAGGAAATGCATCAAAGGAACAATTTGTTTGTTAGGATTTCTCCTCCTTTTTGCTCTTGTAAGTCTTGCCAGAGAGTTTCATCACATCTTGTGTTTTTTCCTTGGGGATGCACAAGGGGAAAACCTCCTTCTGAAGGTGCATGCATCCCCTGCACCTTTAAAACCTGTAGTGTCTTCAGAAACAAGCACACATGACATCTAGCAGAAATGTCTCCCTGTTTTGTGGCAGATGCCCATACACTGTCCATGTCCATGCTGAAGATATTTCTTCTACACAATTCAGAATGTTATACAAGACACTCCATTGATGGCATCTTTCTTTTTTGCACAGCAGATGATTCCTTAGCAACACAGACTCTGTGAGAGCTGACATGACCTCACACGATGCCATCATTTGGTGAATAAGGTGTCAGTAAAATATTCTGGAGAATCAAGAGATTTGGGGTGTTATAGGGCCCTATTTATGGAATATTTTTGTTCAGACCATAGTTGGTTGGCAGCTCACCGAATAATGTTGTCCCCTCTGGTGTGGTGTGCTAGTTGTGGCTCAGTGTCAAAGGCATCATGTCATGTCATCAAAAAAAAAAGGCTTATATCTTGTTTTTCCAGGTCAAGAAATTCTTACTGTGGTTCATTACTGTCACTGGACCATGTCTTTGCCATCTCAGCAAATATTACAATCTCTCTGTATTTATGGAACACACATGAATTATTGAGACATTTTGATAACTGTGTGGAAGAAGGAGGGTGACATTTTCAGCATATTAGTTTTCATGTGTACACAAGAAATTATCATTATCATTTATCAAATTATTCACAATTATTTCTCTTTTGAATGCTTTCGAAGACTCCATTAAATTATTCAAATGATCTATTGTGATCAAAAATTTAAAAAAAAATTGGCCATAAAGTATGGTAAAAAAATAAATTATATATAAAATATATATATAAAATTATATATAAAAATAAATTATATATATATATGATTTGTGCCAATGTGAACGAGAAAAAACTGTAACACATCAAAATGTTTGATTGATCTTTAGATTTCTTTTTTTACTGTTGAAAGACTCGACGAAGGCAAACAATGTTCCTAACGTTACTGCCCTCTGTCCTTTTGAGTTTTTTTTTTAAATAACTAAGAATCAAAAGCCTTCACTAGTTTTAACTTGTTAGCTGTTAGCTAAATTTTATTTTTGATATGTGAACCCACAACTTGATCAGTATAAAAAGAATATCATAAGAGATTGTTTCAACCATTGTGTGCTTGTCTCCAGTGAATATTGTCATTCCTGTAACCCCTACACATGACCTTATGCTTGAACTTGTAGTGCAACTGCTGCTACGTGAATTTGTTTCTCATAACAGTATTGATTTTTGTGTCCTTTTTTACAGGATTATGTTGCTACGGAACAACACTCTGAAAATTGTTAACTCCAGCCGAGCGGATGAAGGGAACTATGTGTGCCGGGCAGAGAATCAGTTGGGCTCGGCAGAGATGACTGCCATACTGTGGGTAAAAGGTAAGTGATGCCCTGGAGGCCTTTATTTTCTGCCAAATTAGCACAAGTCAGTTTCCAGTAAACAGTCCCCAATGCCATTTCTTCCCCCCACCTTTGCTTGGGTGCCATGAAATTTATTGTGCTTGCTCAGCCGTGAAGAAGGGTTTTCAAATTCAAGAATCATATTACAAGGGCAGACTTTTACAGTGTAACAGCCTGTATGATAGATGCAGTGTACACATTCTAGATCAGAGCTTACCAGCATGTTTATTTGAAAAAAGGTGAACGTTATTACCTAGTCAAGTGCAGCTGCTTGATGCTAGCTTTGGGTTAGCCTGAGGTGACAGTGCAGCAGCTTTGTGCTTCCAGAGGCCATGCGTGTCATGCTTAGCCCGAGCAGAGTGGAGGTCACGGTCGGGGAGAGCGTGGTGCTGAGCTGCAAGGCAACACACGACACATCGCTAGATGTGGCTTTCCAGTGGTTCTTCAACCAAAAACCAATCAACTTTGAACAAGATGGGAGCCACTTTGAATACATCCAAACAGTAAGAGCAAGAGTAAGTGCAAAAAACCTTACCATGTTCTTTTTCTTCCCGTCACTGTGTTCTTTTATTTGTCTAGCTTCTGTTTTAGCTCATAATTCTTTTGTTTATTTTTCTTCATTTGCATTTTTTTTTCTGAATTGCTTGACAGCCTGTTAAGTTCATGGTTTCCATTTACATGTTTTATCTAACACTCTGCAGTGCTTACGCGTCTTAAACCACACTTTGATATGAGACACAAGAAATGTGATTCCTCCCTTACATTCTTTCGATGTCTGGTAAAGATCAAACATCCTTTGGTATCATTAAAGATTTGCATTTTTACAGTCAATAGAAAATGACTGCTACTGGTACAAGACTACCGAGAACAAGAAGGAAAATTAGGCTCAGAGTAGAAACAACTGTATTTTTCTGTTATAAACAATTAAAACTAAATAATTTAGAAAGTCTAAATTGAGTAAAGTAGAAACTTCCTGCAACAAAGGTAAACATTTCTGGTGACTGACTCGGTTTCTAAATCATAATAAACAGCATAAACACAGCCTTGATGAATGTTGGGGGGGGGGGGTTGCTGTTGCAATCAAGATAAAATTGTTCAATTCAGAAATGGTCCAATATTTTTGCTGCAATTCTGCCCTGAATACAGCAATGCACAGAGTTGCGAGTGTGATGAGATGGTGCCAAAACTGTTGAGTTAATACAATTTACGACAACGTGCCTGTGGATTTATCAAAACGCTGGCAGATACTGTAACTCCCAGTGTTCAGAAGCTTGGCAGGAGAGGACAAACATAATGATCCACAGCACACTGCCCAAATAAGTCTCTCAAAAAGATCAACATGAAAACTATGATCTGGGCAAGTATGTCACATAACTTTAGTCTAGCAGAGAGCACTTGGGTTTGAGTGACAAGAATTTGTACAACACTGTTATTCTGCATGCAGAGGGTTGAGTCTGCAGTCAAACATTATAAACAGAAAGTATTCTCTATCTTGGAATTGAAGGTTTCTTACATAATTTTACATTAGAGCAATTATCTCCCTGCTTAGTTTGTAAAATGCTGTTATGTAAAGTCATTTAAGTGGCTTTGCATCAGGATGTGTGTCGTAGATGTTATAGATAGGCTTTTTTTTTTTACCAATATATGCAAAACAAATCTGTAAAAGAGCAGGACGACCTGTTTATGTCACTTTTTCTTTTCTTTCCTTTCCTTTTCTTTTTTTTTTCTTTACCAACAGAGGATGTTAAAATCAGATCTATCCCGAGGTGTCCTCTGCCAGAACTGTGCTCTGGAGAGAAAGTATTTGCAGTGACAATCCTTCACAGGCACAACAGAGGCCAGGCTGATGCATGGTTTGTAATTTTAATCAGGTTTCGTGCTAAACAGCTGCCTGTAGACCTTGGATTATTCCCAGTCTTGCCTAAGGCTTTTCTCATTTCAGCAACGTGAAAATACTAGTAGGTGAAGAATGTAGCTCCAAGTAAGCAGCTGTATTAAACAGGAATTTCTCAAGCTACATGAGCCCCTACAAGATGTAATGGAATCACACTTCTTGTGTCACGCTCATTTAGGCTTGCCTGATACCTGACTTTTTCACACTTCCCTTTCCCAACTGCAGCAGTCCTCAACAGTGGATCTGATGATTAGGAGCATTTTGTTGAAGCATGCTGGGAAATATGGATGCAGAGCCCAGACCAGTGCTGACACTGTATTTGCAGAGGCTGAACTTCTCGTACGAGGTAAGCTTGTTATCTGTCAATGCGCCAGTACACTGTGATGTCTCTTCACTGGACACTCGCAGCTCTCCATGAAGTGATCCATGACTGTGGAACAGAACTAACTTATTATCCTCATACTGAATCCCTGCTGGAAAGTTTAGTTCAAGACGCTGTAAAAATGACTAGGTTTTCTGTAAATTGGAAGAATGATGAATTAAAAACTCTATATATCTCAGTGTACATATACTGAAGGCACCTGACTGTCGCAGGGAATAAGATGAAAAATGCACACATGAACTGATGCAACATTATAGCCCATATTTTGATTATTTGGACTAATTCACCATTATCGCGATAAACATGCTGAACAGATGGTCTGATTGCATGAATAAGTTTAATATATGATGTTAAACAGAGCGGCTGAAAAGGTTTGTTATAAAATACCTTGGTTATTTCTAAATATATGTAGTGTTGAAATCATTATCCATGCAGGTCTCATTTTGACAGTTTCACAGTTCGTTTTTATTTTATGAATAACAATATGCCTAATAGCCTTAAGGGTGTTTTTTTCAGATGATAGGAATATTTATAGATATCATTAATTCACACAAGAATGTTTATCTTAGTGTTCTATTCTATTTTACAGTCATTTAGCAGATACTTTTTTCCAAAGCGACTTACAACTGAGAGTGAGAATAACACAAGCAAGAATTCAAACTGTGTATTTTAGCAATTGTTTATTGTATGTAATAGTAATATTACTTTTTTGGGCCTGTATTGATGGGGACAGAAAAGATAAGGAGAAAATGCAAGAAGGCAAAATAGGGAGTGTGACTTGCATTTAAACTGGCAACCTTCAGCTCAAAGCATGTGGCATGCACTAAAATCACCTAATTATCAGGTCATTATGTTTTGAAAATATTTTTAGTAAAATAATTAGCTTTTTTCATAAATAAATGAAAGAGAATGACCCATTTAATTTAAGTGGGTTTTTAACAAGAAGTGGGACAATAGTCAGTGCCCTTTTTTTAGCCTTTTCCCTTGGACAATTTACAAGGAAGAGTTAGACAGGAACCACTGGATCTTGGCCCGTTTTTTGGCATACGATTTAACTTGTGATTAAAACAAAATAAAGGTATGAGTTATTGATATAAAATGTCTTAAGTGGTCATGATTTTTCCGGAATGCTTGAGGCAAGAGCGTCATATAGCCCTTTCTGACCTTAAACAGATTATACAAAGCCAACGATGTAATGTGGGCGAGCACTCTGCACCCTGCAAAAATGAACAGTATGGACCTTTTTTTAACTTAGTGGGGAGGCCTTAAACCATCAAACCCATTCAATTTTGGTGCTATTTGTTAAACTCTGGATTGGCCTTGGTGGAGGATTTGCTATATGAGTGCTTTTGTTTTTACTGTTATTATAAAGATGCTGTCACATTGAAAATGTGTTAAACATGTTCTGTCTGTCATTAGTTTATTTAAGTCCACTCAGTTTATCCAGCTGTCAAGGCCAATAAGCTAGCTGGTTTTACTGGTCAGACAACAACTGGTGCAGTGCCATAATGCTCCAGGTGGGACTTGCATTCACAAATTTTTAACAAACACATATGTTTGTTGACTTTTTCAGTGGTGTTTGGATGAAATATGCAAATGCTCCTTTATTTCAGCCTTCTAATAGGAACCTTTAGAGGACATAGTACACTGATTTTCACAGAGGATATCACGTGCCAGAATTTCATTTATAGCTTTGCACCCTGGAGTCCTTAAATGTTTACTGCACTCACAGATTGCATGTACCTCTGAAGACCGACGTAAACATATGTTCAGCTGTATTGAAATACAGGAAGGTCTGCTTCACAGTCATACTGAGTAGAAGTGCCTCCAGGTTTCCTTCTTCCCACCTAGAACTGATTCAAACAGTCAAACAAACAGGTTGTTGTTTCCCTTCTGTCCTGGCATTTTGGAAGTATTTTTGGGTTGGATGTTCACACGTGCAATTTAATTTGTGTCTCCTAATTACTCCTCCATCAGGACCTCCTGGACCCCCTGGCGTTGTGATAGTGGAGGAAATCACAGACACCACAGCCACCCTGTCTTGGACTCGAGGCTTAGATAACCACAGCCCTATCAGCACCTATAATTTACAAGCCCGAAGCCCATTTTCATTAGGATGGCAAACTGTCAAAACAGGTAATCAATAAGGTGCCAATTGTAGCCTCTACATGGGAAGTACAGTCTTATACTGAGAGTCAACACAACCAGAGAAAGATCACTGTTTACAGAAGAGAGGGAGCTGAAATGTTTTTGGCCATTTATTCTAATATATTAACACAATCTATTAAATCTCCTCTCAAAAGAAATGGATCACACATCTGAAAGTTTTGCCCTGAACCAAGCAGTGACTTTCTTGTCCAAAGCCTGGTTTAGAAATTTAAATCAAAGTTCTTCACATTTTTCTGCTTAAACTTGGCTGTTGTTCAGAAAAGCTTTGAAAAAAGATTAATATGAGCCTGTTTCAGGTTTCACTGGTGTGAATTGCACTCTCTGTCAGATCAGCACTTAGTGGGAAATTAACCTTTTGCACTCAAATTATAAGAGTTATCTATGTTCATTTAGTATATAGCACTTTCAGCGCTTAGAAACAAATTTGATTCTTTTTTTCTGTAACTTTACAGAATAACCATCAATTATTATCACTTAGTATTAACAGATGAGGGTTTGCAAAGCATCGTAATCCATCTTAATATGCCATGTGATAATGATAGCAGAGTCTAAGGTGCAATAATGATACATCCCCACAGATGTATTAATCATACTTTGTATACACTCCTCTCACATCATGTCTGTTCAACTACATTTAATTCGATAAAGCACAATTAGGACTCTGTGATATATTGTCAGTGCTGAACTCGTTCAGATTTGCATAACGGCGATGGAGCTTTTCGCCCCTCCGCCTTGCAAACAGAGCTATCAGCTCATGTTTGAAGAGTAGCTTGCTTGACAGAGTGGTCTCATTGTGAGCTGCTTTGGGTGATAAGGAACTAAGCTCCACTACTTCAGAGACCTGTGGTTCATTTGTGACACGGATATGCTTTCACTTAATGTTTGCTATTGCAAAATCAAATGTGTTGACAAAGCTTGATTATGGGAGGCCTGGAGAAACTAGATTAGTGGTGTTGCCTCCTTGTAAATCTATTTCAAATGCATTCATAAGGCATGATTTTATTTTATTTTTGTCTAGGAATGGGATTTATTCTGTAGATCAGTTCAACATATGCCAGATTAAATGTGTGATGACCTGCACCTCCACATGTGCTCTGCTGCAATTAAGGTCATATTCATGCATTAAAATGTCTAATATCAAGTTTGAAGTAAATTCTGTATCATCACCATATGCTGTAAAAAAAAACATCAAAACAAAATATGTCTTCTGAGAAGACAGAAACCAGTACAGTCCATACAGATTGCAGTATTGTATCTCAGTTTTTGATCAAATTTGTAAACAATAGTAAAATTATAAAATGAAGAAAACAAACTTTTTACCTCACTTTCATATTCGATAGTTTTAGGGAACATAAAGTAGAACATGAGTCATGTTGTCTTGAAAAGGATCGATGATTAATCTTAAGAAAATGCTTTTCTCTTTATCATTGACTGTCAGCTACAACGTAAAACATTTCTACACCAATCATTCTAATTATTGAGATTTTACTAACACAGATTAACTAGCAAGCGAAGCAGAACATTATTGTTAAATTAATTCTTACTACATTAACATTTTCATTAACAACTGCAACATGTGAATCTTATAAATTATACCTAAGAATATACGATTGATAATAAATGAATTTTCCAATAGTATTTAATTTCCAGAAATGAGCAATATTTAATCAATTATTTTATGACTCCTGATTGACATCTGATTGCTAATTGCTAAAATATTTCCAATTATCTGCTTTACTGCCTTGTTCTGTGATTATATATACTATCTTTTTGCCCAGGTTGTATTTCATTAACATGCATGTTAGATCTGAGAAGCCATTACACCATGAGTAATGTGAGTATTGTACAAGAAGGGGTATTCCATGAGATGTTTTATGTATTATTATCTGAGGTGCAGCTAAAGCAGTTTGTCAGAATTCTGTTAAGACTGAAGTAATGTTCATATTAATATAGCAATTGTCCAATTAAAATCATTGTTCGGAACAGAAGCGTATTTGCTAGATATAGAATAGAAAGTCTTCCAATTGTCCTTTAGCCTTTGCAATCAAAAATGACAAAACTTAAATATATGTTAGTGTGTCTTAGCTATGGCATCCAGAAAGACTTTTATAAAAAAAAAGATAAAAAGAAGGGATTCAAATCTGTTCTTTAGAAATTTATTGCAAATTGTTAAACAAGTTTTATTGGTCAGATTGCAGTTTTAATTTCTGAATATTTTGCCAAAGTCCTCATGCTCTCTTGGTTACTTTAACTATACATTTATTCCATGCAAGATTGTTCAACAGAGTGGGTGCAGGGGGTTTATTTAACACCAATCATTCCTAAGTGATTTACTCAATATAGATCTGAACACAATCAGGCACACAGCTAATTTGCTCTTATGTCAAATTTTACCTTTCATTATGTATATCATGAGAGCAAAACTGCAGTAGGTGTTGAGTGATTGTTTTGACTCTCTAAAGATACAAGCCAGAAGCCCCACTCTTTCTGCAGATCCAGACCCAGTGACAGGTGACATGGAGTCAGCCATGGCTGTGGAGCTGAGCCCTTGGGTGGAATATGAATTTAGAGTGGTGGCCAGCAATGCGATCGGGACCGGAGATCCCAGTGCGCCTTCTAGACGAGTCAGGACTAAGGAAGCAGGTACATTCTCCACACACTGCTGGATTGACATGGCATCATGAATACATTTTTGACAGATGTCTGAGGAAAATTCCAGAAATATTTTATTGAATGCAATGAGATCAAATTCCATCTGATATTTTATTGTAGTCAGAGAGCTTAGCTGGAGCCCCTGCACACCACCTTGTGAAGTTCAAGTTTAGTTTTTCTGTTTAAGTAGGCAGTCCTGTTATACCCTTAAGCAAAAACTCATCAGGGTGCACATTTATGGTGAGCAGAAATTCCCACTGCTGCTTCACTAGCTGCTCATTTCTTCTCTATAAATGTAATAATTGGAAAGGTCAGTGGTCATTTCAGAGTAGCTTTCATAATCTGTCCCATCTCTTCAGCATAATTAACAGACTAATTACTGTATCTACACAAAAATGTAGTAATCTGAGCCGAATGTCAACAAAAAGGGTTTAAATTCAAAATGAATGAATCTCCTTGACACACATTTCAATTCAACAAGGATGCTTAGCACTATCTGAGCCTTCAGTGTTTTACTGATGTTGTTAAAGGTTGTTGACTTTGTGTTGTCACATATAGTTGTGCTCAAGGGTGTATAGAATCATTTCAATTATTTCAAGAAAACTTTACAATGAAGAGAATTTAGCATCAGTTAATGTGGTCAAGAATTGACAGATGAAAACTTTTTTCTTTCAAATCACCATCTTTTCCACTCTTTTCAAAAGTATGGTGGGATATATGAGCTTGTTGTATGAGGCAGGCGATGCACTGTTAACCTTTTTGTTTCACACAGTTCCATCAGTGGCACCATCGAATGTTAGTGGAGGAAACGGCCGCAGGCACGAATTGGTCATCTCGTGGGAGGTAGGTCTTTTGCCAAGTTCCCTCTGTAGCAAAAGTGTGACAGCATGTGCAACAACCATAAATGTCACATTTGTTCTGCTGTTCCAGTTAATAAGACAGAGTTTTCTTGAATAAACAGGCATTCACAAGAATGTTTATTTCTAATATAACTCAAATGTCTAAGCTTTCATTTCTAACTAGAAACCTCAAGTCCTGACATTGACACTGTAATGTTTTCAGAATTACTCAGAATTTAAGATGCTTTTCTTACAGTTTAAAGAACCTCTAAGGTAGTGGAACTCAAATTTCAGTTTTAAAAACTGTTTACTTTGCTAGTTTCCAGCATAATTTTCATCTTACTGTCTGGATTCTGTTCATTATAATATATATACATTTGTTCAAGCTATTCAGTACATTTTGAAGTGTTGAAGGCTCCATCTCCAATTCAATGGAAAGGGACTGCATGTTTTTCCTGTAAAGCACTTTATTTATGCAGGTCCGTGTCAGTCAAGTTTTGGAATCAAAGGCAAACAATTTGAATACCACAAATGTTCTTGCTGAAGATGAACTTCTAAAATACATTCAAATACATTTAATTAAATACACTATAACAGAACTCTGACTCATCATATTGATGCGACACGGTGAGGTTCTTCAGGTCAGACTGAAGAAGAAACAACTGAAATGCACAGTAACAGCTGTTTTATGTGACAACAATGATATAAATGCTTACATTTTTTTTCCATTTTGTGATTTCTGAGTTTGTTTTTGTCAAATGAACATATGAAGCAATGCTTCACTCTAATCCCGTCCAGGAAATTTATCTTCACCCAGATGCTTCTACAACTGCAGGCTGATAATCAGTAATGTAATGCAAGAGTGTAAAGAAATTTACCATGAAGAAGTTCACTTCAAACATCTGCCCTGAAACCACATCTTTCACATTGTCAGAATTTAAAAGTCACTAAGTAATAAATCCTGTATGTAAATGTGAGTAGTAATGATGTAGGGTTTGCTTTTGCATGTGCTTTTCTTTTAAAAAATGTTTAGTTTTTGTTGCTTGCCCAGGACTGCTTACCATGCATTATTAAGAGGGATAAAGCATGGTTGATAGACAATGCTTCCGGTTCTTTAATTAATGGAAATGGATTGGTGATTTTGATTAGTTTGAAATAGGTGCATTGACTTCACGTGAGATACATGCTGTAGTTTCATTTTCAAATGTGTTGGGGACCTGTTTTCCTATTTCTACAGGTGTCATGGTTGGTTGTAATTAAAAACCTTGTGTTATAAATGCTCTAAATGGAGTTGAACTGAAGTATTGAGGGGTATTGAGCATATGAGACTAACAACATTTGAGTATAGACAACTTCTCAATAATCTCTTAAGCATCCCACTGACACCT
>JAOXYM010000009.1:9043144-9054019 GCA_028567055.1 Leptatherina wallacei
TAATTGTAAAGTCACGTACAGCCTACTTGTGTCCCGCGGTTGTTTTTTATGGGAGTTTTTGGTCTGTTCGTGACTTACAACAGTGTAAGAGACTATTCCAAGGACTTATAAAAGTGATTTTTGCATAATATGTCCCTTTTAAACAAAATTTTACCTGAAGTGGAAAATGTCCTCACTTAAAAGCTTGACCTTTTTAACTTCCCCAACAAAGATCAAACAGTTTCCAGCAGCCCACATTGTTAAATTTTCCTCATAAGTACACTACAGTAATTAAAATCAACTCCATATAGCCTATATGGTTGACATCTCAGTAACCCTGCAATGCCATAAGAAAAACTGCTCTTAATGTTTCCCTAAGCTGTTTCTTCTTTTACAGATAAAATATTTAAGTCTTCATAGTACAGCATGAGTCTCCTTTCTTTCCTTTCTGTCTTGCAAAAATAACCATCTAAATATTTCTAAAGATATAAATGCCCACACAGAAAGAGCTGAACATTTCTGCAGTATAATTTTTCAATTATGATCAAAGAAAACAATATTAACAAAACATAATTATTAAGCTTGTCTTTTTGTTGTTGTTTGTATTGGTTTTTTTCTAGATATTCCTCATGCATTGTTATACTTCTCACAGAAAGACTACAGCCAAGTTTCAAACCAGGGACCTTCTTACTTTGAGGCAACAGTGCTCCTAACACACCCAAAACAAACACAGGCAAAATAAACACATAAATCATTAATTGTTCCGTAATTACATTGAAAGCAGCGTCATATTCCCTGAGGACATTGAGAAGCAAGCTCTTGAAAAGCATCACCTTCTTCTTTGAACATGCTACTGTGTTGTCTGATATCCCTCATGGGACTGTCTTCCATTTCAGACTCACACTGATTCAACGATGTTGCTGAGTTGCAGTTGTTTTATTCATGCAAGGAAAACATGTCCTCTGTGTATTTTATCATTGCCTTATTGTTACAGATTAAGAAATGGCTTCAGCAATGCAAGTCTGTACTGATATTCTAATTAGCCATGTGCTAATCCCAGTACATTGAATGCAGCTGTCCATATACTGGTGTATAGTGACCGAATGTTGATCATTCAAAAAGAGCCTTAATCATCAATACAGAAAACATTTTCCATGAAAAGGTGTGAACATTTCACTTTGGTATGCATTACAAATAATCTCAATAATACACAATAAATATTGCTGCATACATTTGCTGTACATATAACTCAATGATGGATCCCTGTTTGACAGTTAAAACAATATTAAAGTCCAAAAACACAATTCAAATGGATATTATTCAGAATTCCATAAACCAACCTTTTTTCTTTGCCTTTTATTTGCTGCTTTTATATTTCCAATCTACTTTTAAAACTTCATTGACATCAATATGTTTCCTCTGAGAAAAGGCTCTTCACAGGATTCCCAAAATGTAGAATTGAACGTTATTTAGTGAATGAGTGTCACAGGCTCTTACATGCGCATCTATTACTTATGATAATAAATTCCTACAGATCCCAAGCCGCTGTCAAGTGTGCCCTGGGTCTGATAGGTACAGCTGGTCAAAGGATACCAAAGAGTACTTAGCACAACTACAGCTGGCTGGACTCAAAAGCCTGCCAGATTTTTGAAAATCAGGACCTTTTCAACATGTTGCTAAAGGTAGGGGGAAAAAAGAAACACTTCTTTAGTTTGGACATTGAATATTCAAAACTGTAGCATAACTACAGCAGCAGTCTCTCTAAGCAGACATGCCAAACAGCTGTACAGCTGTAGAAGCAAAGATAAAATTACCCAGGTGGCGATGCCAAAACTCCCAGGATGTTGTGACCCTTTTGACAGTAAAAAGCAAGTGAGATGTACATTATATCCAGGGGGACAACACTAAGGTTGAGGTTGTCTTGTGGGGCTCAGGTGTGTGCTTATGATTAGGACAAAGTGACCCTTTTCCATTTCAGAAGGGATACATGATAAACCCATCTGCTGTGTTTTGCATACGATGCTCTGACCTGCTTTCATTGACTTTTAACTCTGAGACACCCACAGCAGGCTGGAAAAGGAACTCCAGCTTTGCCTTAAAAGGAATAAATCTTATGGAAGAATCTGCAGTCCACTGGCATGAGATTGTTTTCCACAAGACCAGAGGTCAAAGGTTGAAATGATTATTGTGCAGAGGAAGGACCTGCATGAGATAAGATGCAATTATAAAATTAAACCATTTTTGCCTTGGGGAAATAACACAATTTACCAAAGAAAAAAAAGGAAAGTGTATTAATGTCATTTTATCACTACACAACACATTTATTTGAGTTAATTTAATTACTTTTGACAGATTTATGTTTTGTCTGTAAATGCATTCTGCACTTATTTCCAACACCTGTGCTGGATGTTAAAGTGGCTATTACTGGCTCCACATTGCGAGATTTATAGAACATTTGTCAGAGTACTGCAAGCTGTTGAGATATTACCAGCAAGGCAGAACTCCTGCTTTATTATTAACAACAGCGCAGCAGTAGCCCAAGATCATAGCTCATTGCATTTTAAACAGGGTCCCTTTTTTTTCTTTTTTTCTGTTGAAATTTGTTTAACAGGCCAGGTTCCTAATGTTTGAGGGTGATATGTGCAACTTGGTCACAACTGCAAAATCTGCTGATGAAGCTCAAAGAAGGCCAGCTGGGCTTTGTACTACACAGAGCTGCATCAGCGGTGCAAGTGATTAAGATGTAGCAAATTTAAAATTTGGTCCCACTAGAGAAGCACAATGATGATTAACCTTGACTCTTAGAGCCATTCCTACTAAATCTACGGATGTTTATGAATATGGGTTTGTAATCTCCAGCTACAGCGGTTATAGAAAATGTAATAAATCTTACACCAAGTAAAGAGGATATTAGTGTGGACCATTTCCAAAAGGACAGCTTGGCTCTCAGCCAGATTTAGAGCAACGCATGTACAGAATTACTATGAGCAAAGCTGATAATTTGCAATTGAGATTGGTTGAAGGATATATTAACAGGGGAGCTGTGAACAGATGTGGAGGCAACTGACAGTTATTCTTGTAGTTATTAAGTATGGCAGTCCAACTGCCACTGGGAAGATAACCTTCACATCAGGAGAAGTGTACCTCTGTGGCACATTTTGGGAGATAATGTCCGTTCCAGATGGGATGGCGTTTGCAAGTAAACCATTTCCTATCTATAACTCTTGAGTGTGATTACCATGTCCAGTACAACCCAATAACAACTTTATTTTAAGTAATATAGGGCTCTATGTTGAAAGAACAATCAAGAGAAACCTAAAACTACGGTGGTTGAACATAAAAGACGAGGAAAAATATCCTCCAAGTCTTGCATGGATTTAACGAGCAAAGCAATTACATTTATAATGAAACAACTTCAAGCACATGATTACTGTGGTTAAAATACTTCATGCAGTGTCTTGATTCTACACCTTTTTGATGTAGTGTATATGAGTGGAACATTTTTTGTTCCTCAACACAAAACATTATTCTTAATTAACTATACTTATTGTTTTTACCTCAATAGTTTTGCACTCAGATCAAGTTTCTTCTTAACAGTGCCATGATGGAAAAAAAAAGTTATTCAATAATGTTTTTTGTCTTGAAACATTTTTGGGTGCAGGTATTAGTCTGTCAGTTTACAGAATGTTACAGCACAATTGCTGACACACTCCACTTACACGCAGAACCTTTCTTTTGGTATGTGGCATTTAAAATAGTTTTTGCTCTGCCCTATTTATTCTGCTTCTGCTGAATGCTTTTGGAAATAAATCTGTACTCTGTCAGTGATCAATGAAGATATATATTAAAGGAGACGGTGCAAGAATGTTAGCTCTTTTTGGCAGTCAAGGCATGTGAGCGTGTGGCAGTTCTGCCTTTCCAATCATCTGTGGAGAGTTGTCAGAGCCTAGACGGCCATGGTGGGCAAGGTTATTAAGCACGATGAATGACTAAACAGTCTCTGCAGCTTCATTCAGCCGTCTCATTAGAGTCGACTATTTGACTGCTTTTTCTCAAGGAGCCATAGGGAGGACCATTAGTGATGCCCCCATAGTCACCGTCGTGGAGCCCAGGAGGTCCAATAATTTCATCCAGAAGACTTACCTAACAGCCCTTTCACACTGCCTGCACTTATCTGTGACTATCTTACTCCTCAAACCTTCAAGTGTTTCTAACCTCTACTTGCTTATTTGTACATTCACATTTTTAATTCCTTGGCATGCCTTTAAAACCATTGCCAGAACTGATGATAATTTTGATGGAAGCTCATTTATTTTCCCCCATCATCCTTCTAATTAAACAGTCATGGTGATTGGTCTTTGTTGAATGAAATGTGAACTACATCTCCATCTAGCTGCTATTCCCTTGTAGACTAAATGGCTAATATGGGTGATGCCTTCAGGGGACAATGTAACACTGTAGCTTATGCAAATCAACACATTACAGCATCAGCAGCAGACTTGTTGCCAATTGCAGGTGTACAGGTGTTTGTCATTTATTAAATCTAGCCAAAGATTTAATCCCTGCACCTCATATTTTAATTAGATTTTTGCTCACTTAATAAATTGGCATTTGATTTGATTAAGCACATAGCAGCTGTGGAAGACAACTCCCAATTCCATCACTACAGGACAACCAGAGAAAATCAGTGAAGACTGCGCAAAAAACCTGTGTCACCAAAATCCTCCTGTCAGACATGGAAAGATAAATAGCTACATAACGGGCACAACTGAGCCAATATGATTTGTTTCCATTACTCAAGGCTGGCTGCATCTATATTAACACTGACGGGCAGTTACAGTACATAGTATGGAAAGGGATTTTTTTTATTTCGTTTTTTTTTGGTCAGTATGATCACTGCTTGCGCTGAATAAGCTGTCCAAAGGACAACATGTGCAAATGGTTCACTTTTAGTCTCAGAGAGTCAGTTGCTCTTAAACTTGGTGAACTATTCTTCTCTCTTTCCATTTTTTCAGCCTGTTTCTGAGGAGTTCCAAAATGGCGAGGGATTTGGGTATATTGTTGCATTTCGGGCCAATGGGACCAGAGGCTGGAAAGAGAAGATGGTAACCTCAGCAGATGCTACCATGTACAAATACAGGGATGAGACATTCCCTCCCCTGACTCCATTTGAAGTAAAAGTTGGTGTGTACAACAATAAGGGAGATGGACCATTCAGCAATGTTGTCATCATCCACTCAGCAGAGGGTGGTGCGTTAATATTCATGTTTGGATGCAATTAGAAAATCCAGTGCATTAAAGTTTTGTGGATTTTATAGTTGTCACCATTTTGCTGTGTTTCACAGAGCCGAAAGAAGCACCATCTGATGTGAAAGCTTACAGCATTTCTTCATCAGAAATCAGAGTGACCTGGAAACCACCCAGTCCCGGCCCTGGAAAACCAAGAGGATATGAGGTTTTTATAGATTGTCCATATTTGTTTGCATTTACACTCAATGCATTTGCATAAACTTTGAAATTTTGTCTCTGCATATGTTTCCTTGTGCATGAGTTGAGGCTTGAGAATAGCAATTTTTCCACCATTATTTTCCATCAATAGGTCAGCTACTGGAAAGACATGGAGCAGGAGGAGTCCGGAAAAAAGCAACGCACTGTAAAAAACGAAACATCCATGGTCTTGACAGGACTAGAAGGGAACAGTCTGTATCTCATCACAGTAAAAGGCTTCAACAGCATCGGCCATGGTCCTGCCAGTGCTGCTGTCACAGCCAAGACCAGGAAATCCCGTGAGTGCAGCGTTGACACTAATCATATAATACTGTATACGGAATACAGGCTACCTGTTAAGTTTGTTCCATATCTCTGTGTGAGAAGTGTACTAATTGACCTAGTTGTTTGAAACTCTTTTTAAAAGTCTGTTTGAGTTTGCACCATTGGTGTTGTGTTCTCTACATGTTCTCTACATAGCTCCCACTCAGCCTCCAACCAACCTCGTGTGGATTCAAGAGGGCAACAATGTCTCATTAAGCTGGGATCCAGTAAAGGCAAAAGACAATGAATCTGATGTCATCGGGTACATGGTAATAATCTAATGCTCATTTAGTTTCATAAGCACAAGTTCTAGAAGTATTTCTACTTGTGAAACTTTCTATCTTAAAATTCTGTTGAATTTGCTGTCCTTGATTTTCCTTAGCACATATCCATATGTCTCCCGGGTTTAATTAATACTACTATTAATACTACTAACTTGGTTTGTTGAAAATAATGTTCAGTGAGTTCATTTAGTGTTGACTCAGAATGTAATGTCCTGCAAGTCAATGAATATAACATGGCAAATGTAATTTTACATTGGTTAGCTTTAAGAAATGATAATGATACTGATGAATGTTTTTTGCTCACTTCTTCATTCAACAACTCCACCTTTTATTGGAGTAAATTATGTTGTTTTTTTCTAAGCATATATACTGTAAAGCTGAAAAGGCTGTATGCATATGTCCTGCAGGTGTTACTCAAACAAGAGGGCCGAGGTCACAATCAGGTGACAAGAACCATTAACCCGTCCACTATGCTCTCACTGCCAGAAGGAGGTACTTACATCATTGAGGTGCGCTCACTCAGTGAAGGGGGAGAGGGAGCCGTCAGCCCACAAGTACGACTCGTCACCTCCTCTGGTATGCTCAAAGCTGGTTAGCTACCCTCCCTCGTAGTCACACACTTCACTGCATGACCTCTGAAATCAAATCTCCGTGCACAAGCTTTTTCCTGTATGTACCAATCTTATGTCTTGCCCTTAATGGAGTCACCACATCTGTTGTGTGAGCCAAGTTTTCTTTGGTTAATACTGCTTTAATTACCTCGCCCACACAAGCCTTTCTCCTCCTGCACAGACAATTAACTTCTAAGCAACAGGATGAACAGAAAGTTTGTGATGTGCAACAAGGATGCTTTTCAGGGCATTGTGTCTTTTTCCTTTCGTTATTCCTTTTGAAAAATTACTTTTTTTACCACCTCCAGACTCCATTAAATCAACTCACTCAATAGATAAATGGACTTGATTTGCATTAAAATTGAATCCATCTTTGTGTTCATCTGTATTGAATCACCATTTTTCCCCTTTTCTCCCTCAGGCGTTCGAGCAAAAAGCAACCAGTGCTCAGTGCACCGCCTGCCACAGAGCCTAACATGGACAGCGCTGCTCCTTGTTATTCTGGTGCCTTCAGCTTCCTGGTGAGGCCACTGTGCCATCCCTGCTTTCAAGAAGGGAGCCACCAGTCTTCTGCTCCCTTTCTCCCTCTGACTGCCTGCTTGCTTTGGCCTTACCCATCTCAAGGGGCCTGAGGCGTGCCGATGGGGATTGAGCCTGCCGGTTAACACATAGCTCTGCAGAGCTCATACTGTTCAGTTCCCTGTTTTGTTTGAGAGCCCGGACATTTGATTTGCTGTTCTTTTGGACATCACAGTAGTGTTGTACTGTACTGTACTTTGTGTGGAAAGATTTGTTTAATTGCTTACTTTCACATTTTGTGTTCTTCTCATTGACTGGCATCTAACCACTTCCAGACGGCCTCTACAGCTCTGGGGATCTACAGAGCATGAACAATTCCTTGAAAGCTGCTGTGGTATTTATACAGGGATCAGCCGACCTGTTTCTTTTCATTACTTATCTGCATCAATTTACCCCTTGGCTGCCTAACAAGCAACGCAGCAGAAGCTCAGTAGAGATAAGTGCATTGTTTTCTTATTCACACGTTGAGAAAAGAAATGTTTTATATGGAACCAAGAATCTTAATATTTCCAGACTTGCTTTTTGTACATTGTGTTACCTTTAGACAAATAACAGTGGTATGTGTCAGCTATGTCCAACTCTGTTTTTTGGTAGCTATTAAGCAATGCTTGGTGATACAGTTTGTTGACTGTTGGATGTATGGAAGTAGGAAAACAGGTACTTACCTGTAGAGCCCAAACAAATCATAGACAAAGACAACTCTGTACGGACTCCTGGTGTCAGTTCTAATAAATGTGATGTATATTTTTTAAATCCTTGCTCTTTGTAATTTATAACACTGAAGAACTAAATACCTATGTTTTAATAAGAACTTAATCATTTTACCTAAGAAAAACACAACATTTGGCAAATCAGCCACATCTAAAAGCTTCAAACGTCTTCAAAATGTCTTTCAAAGTTATGTATTTTAAGAAGTCTGTTCCTGGCTAAATTAAATTCCACATACAGTATGTGCCAAAAGAGAAAACCACAAAACCTTTGGTGACTACAAAGAACTACTGCAGAGCCAAAATGGGGAGCTTTAACAATATCTCAGACACCCCTCTTGCCCTGTCTGCAGTGCAACCTTATCTCTTGCTGGGCAGAACTCAAAATGAATTTGCCTGAAGTGCAATTAATGTTAGTATGGAAATTTTAAGACCAGAAGACATCTTGCTTAAGCAGACCTTTCGCTTACTCTTCCTCCAGCTTTGTGGAATCCATTACAGAATCGGAATAACCTGCCTCCCAAGTATAGGTTCAGACAAGGGTACCATGCAGCTACACCATAAGAGATGACACCACACAAGAGGAGAGGAATGTTGCCCCATGGTTACTTCCTTCGGTCTTCTGTGCTTTGGTTACATTCAGAGGGCGAGGATGCTGGGGTCGGTCTCCTGTTTCTCACTTATAGATCATTTCCGTGTGCAGCACAAAACATTAAGCTTTTAAATGTGGATGGAGAGGTATTGCTGTGCTTTTAGCTTGTTCAATGACACTGGCTCAAACAGATGCCTCCGCACAAGTGCTAATGTACCGACCTTTAAATATTCATGCAGCACCTGTCTGTGTTGGTGCAACTGATTTATGATAATGGATTATGTATCCAGCAAGGGAACCTGTTTGGTCCAGAGAGCCTGGAGCTATAGTGTCAGCAATTAAAATGTGAACTACCCCTGGGTCAATGTCAGTCTGCGTAAGTGTATGTGAGTATATGCCATGATATACTGTACTTTTTATTTTGTACAATTTGATGATTTTAGGACTAACGCACAGGGTCAGACTCGGAGTAAAAGTCAGCCTTGGCAATTTTGTCTGAACTGGCCCCATTGTACCCCAACTTAAGCACTTCTAGTTAAAGCAATTTAATACATATAAAGAAAGCAACGCTAATATAAATCTGGACAACACTGCCGTTGTTTCAGAAACATGGACAGTGCTGTTTATTATGAGAGATCACTACACTACAGAGCAATTTTCTTGCAGCCCCCAGAAAATCATTTAATTTCCATCATTATTAGAGATTCATATGACTTTTCATGTGTGGATATCATTAAAGAGCATGAGTAAACTGTCATCTTTCTGTAAAGTGAAGGGGATGGACATATTAGCAGAAAGCTGGGATATGTCTTCATGAAGTATAACCTGCAAAATATTCATGTTACTTTTCCTTAGCAGCTAACTGTGCTTTCGCCAGGCCCTTTCCTCCACCTTCAATCAACTAACTTTATCTATTTCTTTCTGACCTGTTCCCTTGCTCTTTCATAGGGGACTGGTATCCATTCTTTTATCCACTCAGTCTATTATGAAAACCTGCTGAGCTCTAATTTTGTCATGGGCAGAGCCATTTAAAGGGGTCAGGGTAAGAGATAACAGTATGTTTTATATCAAGGATTTAATTATGTAAAACATAACCCGTATGGAACATATAGCTCCCCACTCAGGTGGGCTCCTCTGGTACCAATTAGGCAGCAATCCTGTGGTCAAGAATTGTCCTGCTGTCAATTTATTCCCCATTTTCTCTGGTGGCCTCTGGTTTACTGCATGGACCGGCCAGAATAGCTTGCTAATGGTTGTTACTTTGTATGGTCATACCATCACTTTTACTCTTTTTTTTTTTTTTTTTTACTGATTTAGTATGTAACCAGGGCAACAAAATTAAGAGGCTGACACAATTTCTTTTTCAAATACATTCAAGCAACAGTTATGTAATGAACATGGGCTTAGAGCAAAGACATTTATTTGAGGATTTTTGAGGTTTAGGAATTTCCATATCCGTGCATAATTTATCCAACTGCATCTGTCCTCTGACACAACATCAATAAAGATTAGTGGCCAAGTCCTATAGAGAATCATGCATGATAATGCCATCACACAGCCTCCATCAGTTTTACTGATGATCTTCAATGCTTCCAATCAGGAGCCTCTCCATTATGTTTCGCTTCCTGTCATACGAATTCGGGTCAATCCATCTTACATCTGTCCAAAGAATGCTGTTCCAGAAGGGTTCTGGTTTTTTAAATGTTTTGTTGTTTTATAGTTCAATCTGCCTTTTTTATTCTCAAAGCTTATGAATGGTTTGCACCTTGCAGTGAACTCTCTATTTGCTCTCAGTGAAGCCTCGTCTTACGGCAGACTTGGAGGATTCATAGACCTACCTCCTGGGGAGTGTTCTTCCCTTGGCTGGATGTTGTGAAGGGGCTTTTCTTTACTGTGGAGAGGAGCCTGTGATCATCCACTGTTCTTTTGCACAGACATCCAAACCTTTTTATCTTGCTGAGCTCACCAGTGTTTTCTCTTTTTTTCCCTTTAGAATTCACCAAACTGTTGATTTGACCCCCACTTTGTCTTGTTCTTCCAGCTTTACATTACAAGCTCTTTTGACAACTCTAGACATTTTCACTGCTTAATTGATGAAGAAATGATAAAGCAATAGACCACAACTCATCCTGAAACTGAGTTCTACATTTTAAAAAGCTTATTGTCTTCCATAAAATGAAGACATTTTGGTTAACAGTTTAAATTACCTTTGCATCACTCTCCTCATATTTTATCACTTTAAAGGAGACATATTATGCAAAAATCACTTTTATAAGTCCTTGGATTAGTCTCTTACAATGTTCTAAGTCACG
>JAOXYM010000009.1:9066819-9084883 GCA_028567055.1 Leptatherina wallacei
CTGCGACAGACTGGCGACCTGTCCAGGGTGTACCCTGCATCTCGCCTGATACTTGCTGGGATAGGCTCCAGCCCACCAGCGACCCATGCATGGATTAAGCGGTACAGAAAATGGATGGATGGAAAAATAAAAACTCTGCTACAAAAATAATTTCCCTCTAAGAGAGATAAATAAAATATTTTTCATTTCATTTTATTTTATTTCATTTTCCTCCTCCTGTAAAAAGACATCAAGTTTGAAAACAGCTGGGATGTGCCACAGATGGCAGCAATTTCTGTTCAAGTGGACTGGACGTCAAGGTCTTTAATGTTGAGCAGGCTGCTTGATTAACATGTTTTCACAAACATATCAGTGCATTGGACAGCTCTTTTATGGTCGTGACAAAGCGTATGCAAGACTTCTCGACAGGAAAGAGCCACAGGGAGCTGGAAAATAAAGATCTGCAAACAAAGCAGATGCCCACAGTGAGAGAATTACGCAAATCATCAAATAATGCTGGAAGCTGTCGGCGCGATCATCTTCAAACATCACAGCATGCAAACTCTACATTTATGGGCACACTTAATGCTTCACAGAGGAAGATAAACATATTGTTGAGAAACAAATAACGAGAAAGGTTTGGGAAAAATATTGTGGCAGCTTAAAGAAAAATAATAATTCTTATGTTATTAAATCTAAATTATCTGATATCATAGTAGAATTTTAATTATTGTTAAGCCACACCAGCGAGCGCCAATGACAAGCTTGTCAACTGATGAAGGACTGTAATAAAGTTAAAGGTGTTAAATAAAATAGAGATTTTAATATGAACACCCTTGAAATCAAGAAGGCCGTTCATCTGACAAAAACATAAAGATTAAAATCCATGGAGCCGCTAATATGTTTACTGTGTTGCTAACAGAAAATTAATATAACACAGCTTCATAATATCTTGTTTGATTCTTAAGTGGTGCAATTGGTGGATAAACTTCAAAGATTTCCTTTGGGTTTCTTTTAGAGGAGCTGGAGAGTTTGTTTTAAGCAGTTCAGTTCTGGGGTTTTCCATGCCATCAGAGCAACTGGGTGATTACTGCACTCTCTTCTTAGGCTCCATGCAGCTTGCTTGGCTGCTGGAGTTAATCTCAGTTTAGCATTTCCAAAACAAAAGCTGTCTTTGTGGTTAATCAAACAATGGCAGGCCACTAGAAACCTCGGATCAGAAAACAAAGACATGTACAACTCAGTTTGAATCTTTATGAAATTGAAGTTCGTACATGTAAGCTGCAGCTCAAGTGGTTTTCCTCTGGACCATCCCTGAGGTCTTGATCCTTTGGTCTGAATGCTCCCATGTTTACGAATGACCTTGCACAGCCAATTGGTCAGAGCTACTTATATTTTAATTTGCTGAATACATCTCTTAGTTTTGCAGAAAATCACTAAAATGAAATTAAATGTATTAATAAACTGCTAACTGTATGACCTATGTGAAATTTCATCTTGCATCTTTATATAAGTTGTACCATAATCACAAAAGCTGACAATTTTGTTGAATTTGAGAGTAAAAACAAATAGTGCTATGAAATCTAAGAAAAAGAAAAAAATAATAATCAATTAACTACTTGTACCGAGCTACAAAACATACTTAAAATACTGAGGTAATTATATGTCCAATATCATTATATCATTAGAACTGAAGCATTGGTACGAAAGCGGTATGTAAGTGTTTTAGCTGCTCAAGAAAGAGTTACACACTTGTATACAAGAACATCTGCTAAACCTTGTGGTTGTGTAATGATTAATAAGAGAGGGAAAAAGGGGGAAATAATCTAAAATTTAAAGCATACATTTCTCGATTTTTGGACCTTTGATCTAATCTTTGATTTGTGTTGAGCTATCAGATCATCCAAATATTTATTGAAATGAAAAATGTGAAGATTTCTGAGGAAATAGCTAAAGCTTTTAACTCATCATCTGAATTGTCCCCTGAATACCCACTGCTTTTTGTAAGATGTGAAGCGTGAAATGGAAATTTTCAAGTAAAGCAGAAGTACCAAAAAATTGTGCTGAAATACACTTCTTGAGTAAATTTACATACTTATTTTTAACCACTGGGGGAAAAAAACTTTAATTTAGTGGAAAATACTATGCAACTTCAGTGTGTCAAACTAGCTATCACTCATAATTTTCTGAATGTATATCTTTAGATCTCCACTAATTGACTGTCCAATGAAAGCACAGCTGGGTCAGAAAAGTTTTATATCCTTCTGTTATAACAGAAAATGGTGGCATTTGACAAAGACATGAATATCAATAAATGAATGAATATATGTTTAATGTGGACTTGTCTTATTGTTGATTTGTCATAAAATAAGTAACTAAGTTTAGAAATATTTGTTTCTATTTACTATTTGTGTATTATCTGCTAAAAAAACTAAATTGGATAACATTATGAGATCTTTTAAAAGAGCAACAAAATGGGCATCAATATTCATATAATTTAAACTTTTGCTGAGTTTTACATTTACATTATTGAGCAGTTTATACAAAATATAAAAATTGAGAAAGAATTCAATTACTTTTGCAGGTTGTTAGTATAGAACTTTTACACTTTCACCTCCATGTCTAACTAGCATATTGCACACAAAGAATATGTTCAATATGTTACTTGATGTCAAGAGGGTGTGAATAATAATTTCAAACAACATTGATTGCTTCGTGTCACTCACATCATTACTAAGCAGCCTGTTTATAATCTATTACCATTTTCTGAGAGCTTCACAGAGGATTTGTCACACCTGAACGTCCAAATATCAGCTGTCCTTTCTCCTCTGCTTCCAACGATACCTCACGTTTATCAGGGAGATGTTTGGCAGAGCAGCACATAACATGACACATGAAAGCTGAGGATATCATCTGCTTTCAAGAAAATGATAAACCCAGAGACCCATGAGCTGAAAATGAGGTAATAATAATGTGGTTACAATGATGCCTTGACAGTACAGATTCCCAGTTGTCAAGTCATTCCTTTTTGAGGAGAAATGAACTAAATCAAGGTAAAATCAAAATGGTTTAATTATAGTGGGCATCTTTTGTCCTAACACACTAATAATGTCTGATATCATGACATGAAGTGAGTGTTTACATTAACATAAATCTTTAAAGGGGAAACTGTCACTCATTTGGTTTGACTGGCATCACTGGTAATGTGAGGCAAACAAAAAGTGGTTAGCTAAGCCTTTTGTCTTTATCCATTAAGTGCCTTGACCTTGGATTATTGAACTCCTGTCAACTGCAGTCTCCACTCCTTGTTGCTTATTTACCAGCATTGTGCTTGTGTAAGGACATTCTAGTGAGGAGATAGATGACAGTTTTGAGGCTGTCTTTACAGACAGGACAGTCATCAGTCCTGACCTCACCTGGCACTCAGATGTAGGGTGGGAGGCTTATATTGCAAAGTTAGGCTTGATGTTTGTGTCAGTGAAAATTATGGCTTGACATGTTTTTGAGAAAGTATTTTGGGCACATCAAGAAATGCCTGGCCCAAATGTTATACCTGCTATCTGTTTTAAGTAATGTACAGAAACACTCTAACTTCCATTAGTTAAAACAATTTGCAACGTAGTAGCTGTGTATTTTATAGGGAGGACTTTAAGTCGATCTTCAAGTTGACCCTTGTTTGATATTTAGAGACTTTGAATGTGAAAAGAAAACATGGCCCAATTAGAAAAAATAGAAATCTAACACTAATATTTTCTATTAGTATATTTTATTAGAATATATATACAACTCAAATCATTTAATTGTCATTACAAAAAGTTTTTTTTTTTTTTAAGAAATGACACATTATTGTTACCCCTATGCTCTACTCTTCAGTTTTTTAAGGACACACTGCACACCTTGCCAAAATATTTCAAGTTTCTAGCTAATAGTTTTTTGCAAATCACTTAATTGATGCAAATATTATGTCATACTTGTGAAACTGTGGTATATTTCACATTTTTCTTTGATAAAACTAATATATTTTTGATACTGGCCTCATGTGGGAGAATTATGTTCAAAGCCATTCTCAGTTCTGTAACTGTCTCCGTTTAATTAACCTTCTGTTATTTACCCTGGTCCATTTTCATATAAGTAACTGTATAAACTATTTTATATTTTGTGAAATATCTATACAATATCTATTTATGTTACTGATTGTCATCCACCTTAGCCATAGCTTGTTTCTTTTTCAATTTGCTGAGTTCATTTCTTGATTGCATTTATATTACTGTTGCTACCTCAGATCAGCTGATTAATAAATTCAGTTTGCTGAAGTTCCATAACTGACAGTATTAACTATATTATCTCGATTCAAGTAAAAGTTATGTAGTGTTAGTATATTTAATCCTGTTTTTTATTCATTTTATAGTTGTTATCATCAGTACTAACAGCAGTTGTTGTGTTTTTGTACAATTAACTATCTGCCATTCATTTCATTTTTTGTGGATCCCATTACAAAGTGTCCAAAATTCGATTGAATACACAACTATGATACAGTCCTGTACATTTATTATGGTCTGTGAGACGTCAGTCTATTAGGAGCTTCCGGAGTTATGTAACTGCTGAGGAGGCTGGTGCTTTGATGAACATGTTGTATCCCATCACTGCCAAAGCTCTGGATTTAACCTTTGGTTCTGTTCTATGACTCCTGTTAACCTGTCAGATTATGCTCCATGCTGATGAACTCTGAACATCTTCCTCTTTTTATTTTTTATTAGTAAAAAAAGAACTCATTATACGCACAGAAGATCAAGATTTATTAATATTAGTGCTGAGGAGAAAAATGGCAGTGATGAGTGATGCTTTTAGCCATACTGCCTTTAGTTGTGTGCTCTTTTTTTAAGTATGACCCACACAAAGACTTCTTTTTCCTTTTCAATTACCTGGCTCAAAGCTATAGAGATCCCAGTGAGAGCAAACAAAGCTTCTATCAGTCAATCACCAGCAGTGGAGGCATGTACTTGTGTGCCTTTAAAATTGAAAGCTTCATATTTATTAAGCCTTTCCTTCAAAGCACATTCCTCTTGGAGAAAAGGGATCTCTTAGAACGGAGCTTTTCTTAACTCGCTGATATTTTTTTCAAACATGAAATAACCCCAATGCCAAGTTTTCAGCCTGAGCTCCAGTGTCCCTTTCATTTCATCACCAGTGGTTAAAGATGGCTTCAGTTATTGAACGTGACATCTACTTACAATGTCACTGATCTCAAACGGAAGGATCTCAGAATATGAGATTACAGTAAATGTTTATCAATAGAGAAATCACTCTTTATGATCAACTTTTTTTCACTCAGTGGCAGTATATGTGCTCACTTACTGTATTTCTTACCTGAGAAAAATAATAATCCATATTTGCCTTTGGGAACTTGCTGTATCGCGGTGGTGCAATTTTAAATTTTGTGAGGCTTGTTTCCTTGATTTCTTCTTTAGAATACACTGGTTTATCTCTTTGGCCCCTTTCTCTCTGCCAAAAGAAGAAATATATTGGATGGAGAAAATTCAGGTGACATAAAACTAAAGGGCTTTAAATTAAACCATGAGAAGGAGAGATGATTGGAAAACTTTTCCAACGATGTAAAATCACAACCACTCTCCCTGAGGAGTAGTCTGAAGCATTCAGGGACCTGTGTAATACTCTCTCTGATGAAAACCCTTAATACTGATTTATCTGATCAAGAGCGTCTCAACAGCTTTCTCAGGTTTGCTTAAGGAATACTAATAAACCATTCAATGAAAGCTCATTCAGCAAAGAAATGAGCAAGACTAAGGTTTTACAAACAACATAATTTGAGCATCCAATGTCTGATAATCCGCAAATCTAAACCATGACCTCTACCATTCCTCTTGCAATGTTAAAAAGACAGGAAAAAATTGATTTTATGGTTACGTCAAGCTTACAGCTTTGCTTAAATCTTATTTCTAAAAAGAATAACTTTGGAACCTAATCTGAAGATAATTAAATTCTGAAAATACACAAAACTCTACGTGTATTTCAGAAAGAAAATAATTTACCAAATTCTAAATGTATCACATCATTCATTATAAACTCTGTATTGGAAGTAAAAAAACAAACAAACAAAAAAAAAGGCCATTGCATAGTTTCTAAACGAAATGGCACTCAAAGAGTGTCTGCTGAAAAGCACAAGGTCCAGATGGAATAAGCTGTGAAAGGGAAGGATCCAGTTTTTTTGCCCAATCTGTTGTTTTCTCTTGGGTACAGGATTAACTCCCACGTGAAAAAAATGAAAAGCACCATTTTCCTAGATATCTAAAAGTTTACAATCAAGGTTCTTCAAAATTATCTGTTAATTAAACAGCATTTGTTGGTCTGGACAACAACAAAAACTGTAATGATTTTTATTTCATGTCCTTTAAGAGTGATAGATTTCCCTTCAATGCCAGGCAAGGAAAGGAAATAAATACATTTTTTAATTAGCGTTAGGCTGTTACAAAACACTTCATGAATATGTTTCCGAAACTTTATCCTCCTTAACAGAATTACAGTTGTCAAAGGACAAAATAGAAAGCATCTGAAGAGAACTGAATCATTCTTGTTTCAATGACATGTCAAATTTGAAATATTTTTCTTTTGAGCTAAAATAGATCCACCTTCTTTACGTGTTTTAAAATAAAATTAAAAACAGCTTGCGGTTCTTGAATAGGTGATCTGCATCGTATGTCTGGTTTTGAATAAAAAGAAGTGCTCCTTTTTTAGTGTATCACAGTTTATCCACATATTTTCACATCCAGTCCAATGACTGGATGCGCCACAGCATCCTCACAGTGTGGGGCCAACAGATGAAAATGTCAGATTAATCTATATGGCTGTGGTTGAAAGGCTTATTTCAAAATTTCTGCTGCTCCCAATTAAAGACGAAGTTCCAGCAAAACACACAAATAGCTTGCGTACAAAGCTGGTGGAGCAGCTCCTGTGATTTATCACCCAGACTTAAATTTGTACCTGAGCTGCACTTGGACAGGTATCACCTTATGGGGCAATGAGGCAAAAAAATAAAGGTGCTTCATACGTGAGAACAACCTTTCTTATATGTGCTGAGAGGATTTGTAAGTCAAAAGCTGCAGATGCTGAGACACGGACGAGCCTTTCATGTGTACTGGATTGCATTTACTCTCTAGCTCTGGCAATTTGCAGAGGATGTCCTTTACCTGACACCAGATTTAACACATGTGTGACCATGACATTTCAAGCTAAAAAAGCTTACCATCCCAATTTTCCCTGTGCAGTGAAAAGTAATAAATGAAGTCCCTGTGGACACTCAATGCTTTAAAGATGTCTCGTTTTATAAGGAGGAGGTAATCCTGCATAGCTGCTCAAACATCAGCTGGACATGGGAGTCATAAATGAGAGTCCATCACTTGCCACTTAGGCAGATTGTACCGTCAGGAAGTAAACAACGGAAAGAAAGAGGAAGCATTCGTCTGATAGGAAATGTCAGAGCATGATTGGATTAAAAAAAAAGTTCTAAATTAGGGTCATTAATCATGCCCGAGAAAAACAGTGACAGATCTGGTTCTCAAAAGCTCTCCTCTGGAACTAAGCTGAGTGCCACCCGGAAATTGTGCAATTACCTTCATACCTGATTTAAATAAAGAGTATGCATGGCTGTGTCAATTGTTAATTTGGGAAAACAATTCAAATCATTAAGAGATGATTGTCATCGCAAGAAGTTTAGTTATCTGATCTTTTTTTTTTTCCGGCAGCATTATTTTATTTTAAAAATACCATAAATGTATATTATATTTATGCATGATGCTTCTCTAAAAAAAACAGTAGAGGTACTGAATGCCATATGAAAAGTCTTCTTCTGGTATCCACAGCTATCAGCTCCATAATCGGTTTTGTACATGACAGCTTTCTGAAAGAACACTAAGGGCTGTAAATTGAGGACAAACTTATTTTTCATAGTCCATCTAAGTAATCTTTCACACAATTACCCAGTTCAGTACTGCAGAGTGCGTGCAGCAATTAATTTAAAGCAACAGGGTTTCCACTAATGTATCACATTTCTCTGCTCTCTGTGTCAGTGTAACAAACTGCACCCCTGAGGGCTGCAGCTACAAAATGATGGCATGTGAGCTGGAATTGATGGGGGCATGTTGGGGACCAACATCCCCCCTCCCTCCTCCAGCACTCTTACTATAAAGAGACCAGACATCTTCACACAACAACGGCTGTCCCACTGTGTGATGCAGTGATTCCAGAGGAAATCTAATCAGAAGCTGCCTGACTTGTGCATAACTCAGTGCAGCGCTAATCGATGCTTATTCTGCATAGACTATTGATATCTTTTGTGAGTCTAAGTCTTTTTTTTTTACTTGTGCATGTGTGTGTGTATGAAATGCTGATTCTACACCAAGCAAGACCAGACAGGCCCTGCTTAATGCAATAAGAACAGGAGTAAGGACATGGGAAGATGTGTCTCACATTTAATTTCTTCCCCCACTTGTATGGTATGTGAAAGATGTCTCACTCACTTAGTGTGTGTGAAAAGCCCATGTGGTTAAACCATGCATGTATTCTGTCTGTGTGTGTGTGTGTGTGTGTGCATGCTCCAAAGCAATTTCTTTATGGTTCTTGGTTGGTCTCCATGTTCAGTCACAGAGAAAGACATGTTCATGGCTTCTCAGAAGTCTAATGTTTGCATGACTACTATAAATGTGTGAATGTCTTAATATGAGAGGAATACAGAGACAATGTTTTTAGTATCATCTTAATTAAACTAAATTTCCCTCAAAGACTCCACAGGCAGCTATTTTAGATTGCAATTATCTATGCTTCATACAGTTAACCATTCGTTGACAAATCTCTAATGGTGTGATATTAAGGTACTATTTTGGATTACTTCTCTGTATAATTCATCCAAAAGCAGCATGTGGTTTTAAATGTGTGACATATTAAGCTTTATTTTTAGAGCATTACCTGTTCATTGAACAATTCATTTTCCCACAGTCATATCCTTCTAAGTCCATTATACATGCAAGGACATTATCACAGCTGCAGTAATCACATATCCCCGGGCAAACTGGGCTCTCTGGCCTGTTTTGTCACATGCAAATTTAATATGATTTCATTGGTAGACACGATGAATGTTACTCCTCTCAATGCATCACACACTCTGGGTTTCTATTCAGTTTCATTATCCAACCTGAGATTTCATCACTGTAAATGCAAACCTGTAAGCAGGCAGATGCTGTCGAAGTAGCCAATTCCTCAGGTGGAACCAGAAGGCAGTCTTTGTTCCATTTCCAAATCTTTACAGCTGTTGCACTGGAGCTCATCTGATGTCTCTGAAAATGTGTTGAAGAGTCAAAATATATGGAAAAACTAAGTTTAATCTATATGAACTTAAACCAGAGGTGAAACAAAAATCAGCAAGGTGCAAGAGAAGATGAGAGAGGTTATTTAATAAAATAATACAGACAATCCGGGAAGACCTAAATGCCTGTATTAGATTCATTTGAAAACCAGTGTATTATAATGTACTCTATATATATTGTGCTCTCAATTGCAGACATGTGCCATTGCTTGTGGCCAAAGGTGATCTTTCTGTAATGGTTTATCTTTCTGACATATAAAGTCAAAACACATATGGGGTGAGGACAGTATGAAACTTTTGAAGAAGTCTCCATGACAATCCTCCAAATGAAACTGAGCAAAAGCCTGTGCCTTCTTACAAAGCTCCCAGTCTGCTCTTTATTGTGCGGCATTAAGCTATTAATGCATTTTCATTTGTGTGTGCTGGTTCTAGCCAAGGCTTCAACATCCGCCTCTCCATGGATATTGTTTTGTACTCCCTGTTCAATGAAAAAACCTCTTCCCAGCCCCCTTGATGCGGTAAAGCACCATAAGTAGACAGAGTCATCCAAAAGACTTAGTGCCACTGGTGACGGAACCTCAGCTTCATGCCTAACAAAATACTAATTTGGAGTGTGGTATTACTTTTACAATCCTTCCCTGTTGCAAGAGGAGAATGTGACAAATTCCTGACTTCAATTAGACTCAAGTTTAATTACTTCCATTTACCAAGGTATTAATTCAGATCCCTCACCTCAAGCCCTCACTAATTCCAGTATGATGGATTCTTGCCCATGATTTCTGCACAGTTCCCAACTTGAGGAAGTGAGCCTCCTGGTATCATTTATTTTAAAGATAAGATTTTGTGAACAACCTTCAGCCAAGAAAAACATCTTTAACATTCTTAAAATCTACATAAAACCATTCATAAAATGTGAAAACAATCCTGCCTTAGCCCAAAGCTGGCAATAATAGCAAGTTTTACTTGCTTTTGCAGTAGGCCTATTTTATTTATTAATTTGTTTGTTTATTAATGGATTTTTTTTTATTTCAAGAGTTAAGTATGGTAAGGGTTTATTCAGCTTAGAAACTGTTAAGACTCAGAAGTCATCATTGCTTAAGAGAAGGACATAGGCTACATAGTTTTTGTTTTTTTTTCTAATGAAGGAAAGAAAGAAAGAATAAAAAGGGAAAAAACGGTCAATACCTTTGTCTATTTTTATCTTTTAACTCTGCTTTTATTCATTACAACCTAAATAGTCCCTGTATGGTATGACGGCGGAAGCCACAACAATGCGTTAAATAGACCTAAAGTGATGAGTGTTGGAGAAAGATAGTACAGATGTTGTAAACTATCCAGAAGTAACCAGCAGGAGTCATACGACCACTATTTGAGAGAACAAAAAAAAAAAAGAAGTGGAGAAATTCAAAGCGGAAGTAAGGACGAAGCAAAGCAGGAAAACATTTTTTGGGGAACTTGGACAAGTTCAGTTTCTTCGGAGCTACGTGATGAAAAGGAAAAACTTTTACACGCCGAGTTAGAAAGTTTCAAAGTCAGCCTAGTTGTTAAGGGACAATGGGACTCCCCACTTTGGAGTTCAGTGACTCTTTCCTGGACAGCCCGGACTTTAGAGAGCGTCTCAAATGCCATGAAATAGAGCTGGAACGAACAAATAAATTCATCAAAGAGCTCATCAAGGATGGAAATATGCTGATCACTGCGCTCAAGAGTAAGTAGCTCCACACGGCTTATTCAACTCCTACGAGTCCAGAAATAAAACCGTTAGTACCTGGACCACAGGCGACTTGCAATCAGAGATGCATTCATTACAGTAAACCTGAGCCTCTGCCGTGTGCTGTCTGAATGGTCCCCCCTGAGCTGAAGCTACCGCGAGCTGATTAAGCTTGTGGTCTCCTTTTGGGAAACGCTGATATTTCTCCTACAGAGCTTAAATGTGTACCATAACAACAAATAATTAACTATGCTGAGGTTGTTGTAGTTGCAGGACGTTTATTTGCATCCGACTACTTTGCGTGGATGTAAAGACTTTTTTACAGACCCTAAAGATTTCTTAGAACCTAGGCACTTGTGAGATGAATGGATACTGTTTTAATAACCAGTCATATGGCCACAGTCAGACATATGGATGTCATTAGTCTACAGCCAGATTGTTGGTTATTCAATTCATTAATGACAGATGCTTTCACTGTCTGGGGTCACCTATCAGAGGCAAAGGGAAAAAAGACTTCAGCATCTTTAATGACTGCATGAACCAGGAGTCCCCAGCAGTTGGAATGAGGGTGCTGTCTCTTTGTTATGGGTCATTGTCCTCTCTAATTCCAAGTCTCAAATTCCAACATTCTGATTAAACTAGACTTCCTGCTCCGCAGTATGCCTTTGGGGAAGGGAGTTTGGTCTCTTAACGTCAGAAGTGTGTCTGTGACATGGAGAAAGATTAGAAATATAGGCCTAATAAATATGGAAAACAGCTGCATTGGAATATAATATGAAGGGCACAGCAGTGCCTTGAAGTGCACTCCCTAACTCATCATTCAGCTCAGTATTAATTTTTCTCACAGTTCAATCTGACATGGTCTTACACGTTTACTGTGGAAATGCAATATTCTTTTCCCACTTTTACTTCTTTTTTTTTTTCAAATCACAATTATCTTACACCGTATAGTACACGAGCTGTAGACATTTTAGCTTTTTGCTGCTCTTCTTGTTGACAACAGCCGATAATTCCAACCATTTCATCTCACCAAATAGGCTAGGAAACGCAAAGGGTTTTTTTTTTTTTTTTTTTTTTTCAGACATTTACCTGTACAGAAAGTTAAAAATATGAAAAGCAAATAGATAAATTGGACTTTCTGGCTCAGTCATGTTAATTTTGGGGCACTGAGCCTGTTAACATCTCAATGCACCTCGGAGACTGTAAGATCAGTGCAACCATAAGTTCATTGGATGCTAAACTTTTTCCCCGATTTGTCAAAATGTTTGACAGGGTCTTATAAATGCGGTCCATATTTGTTATTACCTGCCATTTTAATTTACTTGTTTTCATTACCATGCTGAGGCTAACCAACATCACAGTGTCAATATGGTTTAGGCTTCTTTTATAATCATTCATTGATTATTTTTGGCATCATGGCTCACTTTTGGAAATAACTTTGCTCATGTTAGCTTTCTGCCGATATTGTAAAATATTTAGCCACTTTAATTTGCTCAACCAGAGGAACTCTTGCTCCAAACATTGTTCATTGTTCCTGTATCGGGAGATTCTCCTTGCAGGGTATTTTTTCACACTTGGGAATACTCCAAAGTTGTGCTTGCATGACGTATTTTGTTCATCAAATGCTGGGAATGACAGATGAGGCTCATGACTTATTGATATTAATGACTAATTTTGTGTTGAAGGCTGTATTGGTTTTTTTTATAAGGATAGTACTGTTGTAAATTTAAGGTGATACCTTTACCCGTGTATGTCACCAACTTATTTCTGAATGACTGCCTGAACTGGCTGAAAAGCAGTCCAGTGAAAGAGCTGGAACCAGAGTATTGTGCTGTATGTCATCTGCAACACATAACATTTGTTTTCTCATCATGGTTAGTCAGTCTCGTACTGTCCAGTGTTGTCGTCCAGTATTGACCACAACGATAGAAAGGACACTCAGACTCCTATTCTCTATCTATTTGTTTGGACCCATCTCTTTTCCCTCTGAGCTTCATTAATCTTTGTGTTTATGTAGGAATACATTTATTTAGTTTAGTTTAGTTTTCATTTTTCTTTTCTTTTTATTTAATTCAATTAAAAAAAAAAGTATTTATTTATTTAGCTGTCTGATTCAACATGAGCAGATTGTACCCTGGTGTAAGCACTGTGAGTGTGTAGTTGTGTGGTTGCTTGGCAACACCATTTCTTTGAATTAAAGAGGTAATAACATGGAAAAACAAAGCAAAAGCCAAGATATGGCACTGCTGGAAAAATTCATCAACAATAACCCAAATAAGTAAGACCGGAAATAAGTAATAAGAAGTTGGGATGAAAAAGTGGAGAAGGAACTTCGATAGTGTACAAGCTCAGCTTGTTTAAATAAATGAATAAATAAATAAACTTCATAGAGTTTTCTTAATAAAGAGCACAAGACACAAGTCAGTGAAACTACTGTCAAAAGAGGCTGATCTCAAAGGAAGAAATCTCTAAAGCACCCCTCAAAAAGGGACACAATGTCAAAGGCTTGTGGCACTTGCAGTAGAGAGATGTGTGTCTAAAGAGACAAACATGAAAGAGAATAACAGTAGGGTATCAAACCTTCAATTAAACATTATGATTGAAAGATTCAAGTCTGAAGTCTGTTGAACCCAGATCCTTCAGACCCAAGCCCACCTGTGTAATCACTAGGCTAGCACTCCCACTACTTGCACTGTATAGTATGTAGAAGTCATAACACAGCAGTTCCCAAAACAAATTACATGACATTTATTAATGGACTCTTCTGGAACTTTCAGTCATTTTAAAAAAAATCCAGCAGTCATGTAAATGATGATCTTATTAGATTTTTAAAAAAAAATTTTTTACCCCATTATCTGGTCTGCCATATTGAATATTATGCATATTATCACATTAACACACACACAAACATAAAAATAAATATTCCCTTTAAAAACAAACAAGAACAAATAAACGAAAAAAGGGCTGAAATGGTGAGACATTGGATTTTTTCTCCCATTTTCAGCTCCATTGTTTCTGTTTTTTCTAAACAAAAACTCTGAGAAACTTTTAACATTTGGAACATCACACCTTACCAGTGTATTACTGACTCTGCTATCTCTCAGGGCAGCTGAGAGCCAAATCTATTTCATATCTTTTTTGCAGGGAAACTGTTCTGTCAGTGGGCATGGCACCACCATTGGATATGAATACCCTGCTGAATGTATTATTAATGGTTGGGAGGATACTTTGTAACAGGATGTCAAAGGCCTGTGAACAGGGTTTAATACCAAATAAGACCTTAACACTCCAGGTTGTACTAAACTTTTAAGACAGTGGCAAGGGATTTGAGACTTTGATTGCCTTTGATTGGATTATTGATGGTGGAAAACCGCATAGCTCAGGCTGTGCTGGATCCCACTCTACAGTTCATGCCTCTAGGTCTCTCGTTAATTCAACGTAAAATACAGAAATGAAAGGAAACTACTAAAAAATATCCACGTACAATAAGTAATCTTGATACATGGTCATACTGGACAAGTTTCATTCAACATTTTTTGATGCATATTTTGAAGTTGCACTATAAAAAAGGTTGACGGAAACAATTTAGTTTAAAAAGAAAACTCCTTAATTTTGCGAAAAGCCTTTGTTTTCTCCTTTGAGGTGGTTATTGACTTTTCTAAAAAAGTGTAGTGTAAGGCAAGATAGACATGCCAAACACAAATTAACTCTGGTGTATTTGGGCATGTTACTCACATGACTGATTAAATAAGTGATCAGCTGTTTCTGCCTCTGGACAAACAAACATGGCCAATACTCAGACATATGAAAAACTAAACACAGCATTCTAAGTTAAAAGAAAAATTACTCAAAAATGATATTTTTTTCTCTGTCATGTAGACAGATTGACTGGTCATGTGTCTTCTTCCTCCAAAATTAGTCTCTGTAACTTCTATGATCTGGTATTTCAGAAATACTTCATGGAAACCCAGCTGCTGTAATCAGCTCAAAAGATGTTAAGCAGGGATTTTGGGATGTAGTTGCTTTTCTTTTGTGATGAGGATTTTGGTCTTTAACTGGAAAGTCCAGACCCAAATCAAGGATAGTGAACTGCAGGATGTAAGTAGAGGGAAGTATATTATTTATGTTTTTTGTTGGGGTTTTTTCACTCAGGATGCCACAGAGGTTTATGACCCTTTGTGGCCTGCTATGAGTGGGGACATTACTGGAAGAGATTTAAAAGACCATTTTTTCCATGGTACTAATAATTTCATGTTTCAGAAAGGAGACAGCTTGTTAATACATTACTTGGAAATTGGTTCACATACTAAGCTTTTAATTAGTGTATTTTTCAGATTGTGTAACTATGATACTTTATTTTTCTCTAGTATACTTTTACAAGGTATGGTTATTGATCATATGTGTATGTCAGTCATATAGTCATATGTGTGAAGACAGGTGGTTATAAATGCTGGTTTTTTTTTTTTTTTTACTTGATAGTAGTATTTCCCAAGTAATATGAATGAATATTTTGGAAATCATAGTCAAGTTTGACCCTACTGATCTCAGATTGTTGCTGATGAACAGGTAGAGTAAAATAGCATCAAACTTTCATTTTTGTATGACTGATGACTTAAATACTTTTCTGTGTTTCTGTAAAATATAACTGAGCAGTTAGCGTACTTGGAAGGTTGTTCCTGGGACCTCATTTATAAACGTTGCTTACACACAAAACAGGGTCTGAAAGTGGTGTAAGTCACTTTCTATGCAAAGGTTGGGATTTATATTAATAAACTTGACGGGAGAATGTGCGCACCAGTTCGCAAACTCTGATCCTTGCGCACAAATCTTTTGGATATAGGGAAACTGGCCGCACACCTGGTGAGATAGGGAATTCGAACCATATTCATTTTGTGCATTTAGCCATTCATATCAGAATGTAGACCCTTGTAATATTAAACACTGTGGCGTGGCCTGAATAAGTGTTCCTGAATGGAGCCATACATTCCATTAGCACTCATTTAAGAGTTACAGCACAGTATGTTCATACATACATTTTCAATTTATTTAGTGATGGCACTTATTGGTCCATTAATTGTGACAGTGTAGTAATCAGTGTAATTCCTGAGTGCATAATGTTTCACAATGGATACGGTGCTACTTAAAGATTCTGCCAATAGCAGGATCAGGATGGAGAGTTTTTACAGAGCACAGAGATTTCCTGGCCCGTGATGATGACTGGCTGATATGCCGATTTAGATTCCCAGAGCTCTTAGATCTATGTGCTGAACTGAACCCAGTGTTATATTGACCGGAACCGGGCAATCCCGGTGCATCTGCAGTTGTTGACCACTCTCGGGTTTCTGGTAACCGGCTCTTTCCAGTGGGAAAATATCCAACAGGTAGGCTGATATGTGTTTGATGTGATCAACAAAATGACGTTTTCTGCCCAAAGCCCTTTTGAGTCAAATGAAATTATTTTTATTAATTCTATCCTTTGGTCTGGAATATCAGTGTAGGGAATAGACGCAGACAGATTAGAATGTGGGTATGTCAGGGGCGGGCCAAATTCACCTGCGCAAACTTCCAGGAAGATAGTGATTTATAAAGGGGAAAACGCTTTCATCTGTGCGTAGGCACGGTTTTATAAATCAGAATATTTCTTGGCGTAAGCAAACTCTGGGTTTTGGGCGCACGTACACTTTTAGTAAGGATCCTGTGCACAGTATTATAAATGAGGCCCCTGGCCATTTGTTGATAGGTGAGAAACTGGTGGCAAATGAGAAGTCAACTATTCATGCAACCTTGACAGTAACTCAGTGAACCAATGCTATTTACGCCAAATGAATCACTGCATTAGATACATGAGTTACGTTCCAGGTCGAATGAGTTGTTGCCTTCGCATTTACCACACCAGTTGCTCAGTTACTGTAGCTGGCAAATCATTGACCAGATCAGTAGCTGGCCTTTATCAGGGATTCTGCTTCCAACAAAAAGTATGTAGCCTCTGCTAAGTCTGTAATCCATCCTTTTTATTGTGCCATACTTTCATTTTTATTTATATCATACTCATGGAAGGTTTTAGCTCATTTTACATATTTAAATTCCATTATCTATCTCATTTAACAAAACACAGTTTCCCCCAGGGGGATTAATAGAGCTTTAATTGAAAATTATTTTGCTGCATTACAGTAATGCCAATCATGTAGTCAGAGTCATAAAGAAATATCTCCGTCCAGAGGCAGAATAAGATGCAGTGTAACAGATTGTATAGCTCTCACGGAGTCCTGACTTCAACAATTAGATAGAAAGATGGAGGACTCCAAAACAGAAAAACTGGGGCAAGTTCTGTAGCGCATCAAACAACTCACCTGCTGTCCTCTAAATGTGGAACACAAATATAGGAGAACTGGTGCCAGTTTTAAATCAAAGAATAGTCATGACATCATGTGTTTATGCTTTCTTTTCTTCCACTCATTGCATTTAAGTAGCTGTTACATATCATTCAAAGCATCCTTTCTTTAATTATACTCTTAAACTTTTACTTTTACTTTTAAAATGGGACTAAGTCAAATTTCTTTAAATGTTAAAACAGCACTGCATTAAAAATGTTTTTTGTTGCTACTTATTTAGTCAGGTGCAAATAAGATCTTATAGCAGATGCTGTAAGTAGTTGTGCATTATCAATGTTTGGCAGTCACTGTAGAAAACAACAGCTGACTTTCGTTAGACCCTCTGCTTGACTGCAGTAATTGAATTTACCAAAGGCACTAATTATCCCAATGTGAGTTGCATGAGAGAAACCACATATAGGAGGGAAATGATTAGGTAGGTAAGTTTTTTTTTTTTTTTTTTTTTAACTGGGCACTGCGGTACATTACACAGTTAGCCACAACATTACACAATAAGCCACAACACAATAAGCTGCAACTGCTCACTTCCGTTGTGGCTTATCGTGTTGTGGCTTATTGTGTTGTGTATTGCGGCTAGTTGTGTTGTGGCTTATTGTGTTGTACTGT
>JAOXYM010000009.1:9084983-9096078 GCA_028567055.1 Leptatherina wallacei
GTTGTGGCTTATCGTGTTGTGGCTTATTGTGTTGTGTATTGCGGCTAGTTGTGTTGTGGCTTATTGTGTTGTACTGTGTTGTGTTGTGGCTTATTGTGTTATACTGTGTTGTGTTGCGGCTCATTGTGCTGTGTATTGCGGCTAATCGTGTTGTGCTGTGGCTTTTTGTGTTGTACTGTGTTGTGTTGAAGCTTTTTGTGTTGTGTTGTGGCTTATTGTGTTGCACTGTGTTGTGTTGCACCTTATTGTGTTGTGTTGAGGCTTTTTGTGTTGTGCTGTGTTGTGTTGAAGCTTTTTGTGTTGTGTTGCGGCTTATTGTGTTGTGGCCAATTGTATTGTTTTGTGGCTTTTGTATTGTTGTGACACTTCTGGGCTACTGTGCTCTGGGCATGAAGCCATGAAGCATTATCAGAGACTTATATTTTAAGGATGAAATCCACATGGCAGCATTTAAATGGCGAGAGACTTATGAGAGTGAGTGTTAATAATTAGTAGATTTATGTAATATCAAAAATGTCAATCAAAGAAAGAAAGAAAGTAATAAAGTAGTGGGCACTGTTGTACTTCTTCTCAGAGAAAAAAATCAGGATAGCAGCAATAACGTATTCAATATCACTTAAATGTGAATGATTTGCAAATGCTAAGCCATGCCTTAAGGCTGAAATACGTTGAATTTGGGTTTGTTTTAATAATAACAAAGCATTGCAAATAGATTTTATGTTTTGTTTTTATAAAGAGAAAAAAAATCATGTAACATTAAAACCTTCACTGGTTCGTTATTTACTTGTCTACCAAAGGGATGAACAACTGACCTCAGACTTTTCACATTTTACGTGCAATTTTGTACACTGCAAGAGGTTGACTATATAAACACTGGTTGTTTAAATCCCTTAAACCGACCATATTTTAGTTTTTTTGAAGAGGTCAAGCGGGCCAAATTAGTAAGTATGTTATTAAGCTAAAATGACAAGCTGCTTATTTTCATTTTTACAGAACTGACACAAAAGTAATCTTTTCACCAAAGTCTCTGTAACAAAGCAAATAAACAAACTTCCCATGATGACAAAATGTTGCTTTAAGATAATCGCCTGTACCTTATTCATTACATTTGTGTTGCAGAACAACTCATCATGTATTTTTACTCAGCTCATTCAAACACAGGCCATTGGAAATCCTGTTAATAGTTTTCTTTGTATCCAGTGTGCATGATACGTACTAGCCTGTGAAGCACAGATTGACCGGCCTGCACTTAAAGGAAAATATTTGTTACTGCTTGGCTGGTTAAGTGTCTGACCTTTTTCACCAAGCATGTGTTTATTTGGCTTTTGTGATTTCACACCGTGTCTGAAGTGCATTGCTGGCCCATCTTTGTGTTCATCGACTGGGAGAAAAGCTGCATTTACAGTGAGGTGTTTGATTTTGGAGACAAGCTTAATAACATACTTTTGGAAGGCTATAAATTAGAACTGAAATCCCAGGACCTCATTCCTTTATTTTTAGATGGGTTCAAATAATTTTCTCATGACGTGTATGAAAAACATGTTAAAAACGATGAACAGAGAATTGTAGTTATTCCGTGAGTGGTAACACAATCCCAGGAGACCTACTTAAACTCAAGCACTCAGCCTTTTGGTGATACTTGTGTCCTTCATGCATAATTTGTACATATTTGTAAAACAATAAAGCAACTGCTTGTTCTGTGCACATACGGTAAGCCAATTGGGAGTAATTTTGCCATCCGTACTATTATCAGGTATTTATTATTTAGACCTGAACCATACATTTACTCTAATTTTTGTAATAATTATAAAGAAGAAAAGAAAAACAATAATTTGTTTGTATTTTTCTTTTTAGACATAGGCCTATTCATGCATCGGGAAAGCCTTTCTTCTTCATGACCTGCCTTGTTTTGTAATAAATTCAAACAGATTAGCTTAGTCTAAACTAGAAGACAACCCATTATTATTCTACATGACCGTGTCTCTGCCACCATCACATGCCCACGCCTGCTCATTCGAGTGATGCTTCCTTCCTGGGATACAGGCAGTAATGAATGGCTGACACGCAGGGGGTTGTTACTATAAAAAATACAGTATTTAGCAAGTCTGTAAACAGCACTTTTCTTGTTCCGACTGTGACTGCATGATTCTGTGGTACTTGTGGAATTTGATAAAGCTGCTGTTAGTGACTGTGATTTAATATAAAGACGATGTAATATTTTTTTCCTTTTATTTAAAATCAGAAATGATTTTACAATAGCTTTCAGCTTTGAGAACTTTTGTGTTTGTTTGTCTGAGGACAGATGATGGTCCCAAGGCTCAGCCACAGGAAATGGCCTGTAAACATGCTTGTATAACCATCCCCCATCCTCCCTCAGATAGCATTTGGCCTGACATCACTCTGCTTTACCGTGTGGGTGTGTGTATGTGTATGTGTTTTCTCAGTGTCTGTGTCTGTTGGACTGTGACTAAGGCAGATTATGTGTTGCAGGATTATAACAGTTTTAATGTATTACCGCTGCTTTGACTATTTTGATGAATTTTAACTTGTGTAATGAAAATGAAATTCAAGGATACATTGTGTGACTTGTTTATAGCAATAAAGCTGAGTAAAGCAGTGAGCACTACTCATGCTGCACTGCTAGGGACTGCAATATTTTTGTGGACAGATTTTGATAAAAGGATTAGACGTTGTAAAAAAAAAAGAAAGCTGTTTCTCCTCAGACCGGGAAGGGAAATGTGTTAGACTTCAGTTTGAGGTCTTTTCTGAAGAACTCTGTCAGTCAAAATCATTGTCACACTGAGCACAAAAGGTAGCATTGTATGGTGGCACTTTAGTTGCTTCTGAAGACAATGGTAGAGGGATTGCTCATTTTTGTTTCTCCACAACATTAAAAGGAAATTCCCTTTCTTCAGCTTGACTTGTATGTTAATCTTAATTATTCAGTTTAGATAAAATCTGTGATGTTCTAACATATTATCACTTCCATCTAATCTTAAGGCCCATTTATGTTCCCTTTACGTACGTAAATTGGTACATCCATTTTAAACGTCCCTGCACTCATACTTTCATGTATCCTTTAGGTTTGCATGGTTGTTAGCCAATATATCAACCAGAGGGCAAGGCAGAGTTCCGATGTCAGTTTCAGACAACAGTAAACATGTTGATGGCGGAGGAGATCATGATAATGTACATTCTTAGAAAGAGACATAAAAGGAGTCAGCGCAGCAGATGGTGGTGGTCTCTGCAGCCATTAAATACATCACAGCTTCTTCTTCTTTGTTCCTTTCGCGGGTTGCACATTGGCTATACTGCTCAACACTGCCATTGCGGTTTCCGCAGGAACTGCTCCACTTGCTCCGTCAGGGTATGCATCTGAAAGGGTGCTGAAAATGGGCCAAATTGCACATGTAAATGATGCAGGAGATGGCCAAAATGCTTCATTTCCATCCTAACTTAGAGCATAAATGGGCCATTATTCCGAACAGGAGTCCTTGGGCTCAGAGGTAATCATCATTAACATCTTGCTGGTGTTTGTATTGGTAGAGGTTATTTTCAGATACTTGAGATTTTTTCTTTTGCTGGATTGAAATGACTCCGTTTTTTTGTTTTACGTGTCCCCCTTCTGTTGCTGTTTTACTTAGTGTTTTTGGTCAGCATGAAAACAATTTGTTTATCACTTCACAAAACATAATCAACTGGTAATTTTTTTGAAAATGGTTATTCCATACAAAAAGTGGTTATGTCTTCCATCTATTTCCTCATTTTCTAAGTTGCCATGGTCACATGTCTCATGTACATGACATTATCATCAGAAAAAAGTTTTTTGCATTTTGATGACATCTAGTTCAGATACTGAATGGCTTCTGTCAGACTCCAACAAACAACTTTTTATCTAGTCTTACTAAAAGCATCCTGCCAGACCTCCATGTGTGCTGCCTGGTTTCACTATAAAATCTGTAAGAGACATGGAAGAAAATAATTTTATTCAAACAGCTAGGCATTAATTTCAGCACCCGACATGACTTTCAAGCTAACATACATTGGTCGTCCAAAAAAAAGTCACCAACTGAATTTAACTAGCATATGGTTAAGAGCCTTCCATTGGATAATTAATGCACTGATGATTATGTTTCAGCTGGCAACAAGTTATTTTACCCTAGCTAATGCAGTGAGTAGCTTCTTATTTCTTTTACAACCATGGCAAGAGATACATCCTGTGGTTGTGAAAAAGACTACAAAATTTGGGTTGTGAACTGTCCAATGTATTATTATTATAACGGGAAGGATTATGAGGAACCATCATCTTCGAGGAAGAAATATGGTGGAAATATGGTTATTAGTGAGGCTATTTGGGGGGAAAAAAGTCTTCCGTTACCTAGGGAGCATAAAGATTGGACTCTGGAGCAATGGAAGAAGGTCATGCGGTCTGATGAGTCCAAATTGACCCTGTTCCAGAGTGATAGGCGCAGGGTAAGAAGAGAGGCTGATTAAGTGATGTACCCATCATGCTTAGTGCCTGCCCACTGTACAAGCCTGTAGGGGCAGTGATTTGATCTAGGTCTACTCAGTCAGGTCTAGGTTCAGCAACATTATGGCCCTGATTTACTAAGATTCCAAATAGCGAGCGCTAAATAAATTACCCCGAAATATTTTGCGCCTGTTGTGTTTCCATGATATGCGTGTGATCTACTAAGATTGATTGCGCAATTGATTATGGGCACAACAGCTTCATTTAAATGAGGATTTAGCGTGCGCAAATGATTCGCTGCAAGAAAGTCGCAAACGGAAAAAAAATGGAGATGGAAATATTAGTGGAAGAAGCAAATAGAGATATGGCAAAGACATCTTAATGTGACCAGAAGGACTGCAATATGGGAGGGTATTTGACATAAAGTAAATACAGTCAGAAAAAAAAGAAGAATATAAGATGAGGTTAAGAAGAGATGGCATGATATTATATGAAGAAGGGGGAAAAAAAGCTAATAATAAAACCTCGGCAAATAAGACAGGTTGGGAGCCGACAGATGATATTTCTCTGACCAATATTAAGCAGCGGGTGGAGTGCTCTTTGTGCAAGAGTAGATAATACCGGGTATGACACGCATGCAGTTTGTACAGGATATGCACAAACTGAAACATGTTCTGTTAACGCCTGCCTTTCAGAAGCGCTAAATATAGGCGCAAAAACAGCCAGCGCAATCCGTTTCACGTTCAGTAAATAATCTTGCGCAGCAGAGCTGATTTATTTGCATCTACTCCCGCCCAGTATTTTGAGCTTTCTGGCAGAAATGCCCAGATTGCATATTCATTCAAGGCAAAAGCGCAAAATGCATTGCAGCATTATTTTGATGGTTTTGTTGGTGCATTCTTCTTTGCGACAGGAATAAATCAGCTGCAGCATGTTTATGCTCCCGTTATTTCCCAACGTGTTTTAAGAGGCGCAAACCTTTGATGTATCAGGGCTTATGTGTCCAAAGAAAGTGGTCAGCTGAGTACCTGAGCATACTGAATGAGCAGGTTATTCCATTTGTGGATTTTTTCTTCCCTGATAGCAAGCCAGCAAGCTTTCTCATCCAAGATGAGAAAGCCAGGATTCATCAGGCTGAAATTGTGAAAGAGTGGTTCAGGGAGCATGAGACACCATTTTCACACATGGGTCGGCCACCACATTCTAGACTTTAACCCCACTCAGAATCTTTGGGATGAGCCGGAGAGGACGTTGTGCAGCGGTCAGACAATATAAGATCAATACAAGATCTTAAAAGATCAATGCAACTCTGGATGGAAATAAATGTTGAAAGCTCATTGAAATGATGCCAGCGAATGTGTGCCGTAATCAAAGCTAAAGGCGGTCCAACAAAACATTAGTGTGCAACTTTCTTTTGGATGGGCAGGATATTTCACTTGAAGCTTTCTTATTGAATGCAAACCTTATTTTTGTCTTTTACAAACAGAATAGAATTCTAACACAAAGTAGATGCCCTAAAACTAACCATGTGGTTTATGTGCATAAAACTAACCATGCAGAGAGTGCAAACAACCTGAAATTTAAAAGGATTTTTTTTTTTAAATGGGTTTATAAGGACCTGGATTTCTGAAAGACTTGTGAAAATTTGAAAAATGCTATCATATGTATATGAAATACATGCTTTTATCAGTATTCCTGTAAGAAGTTGTGTTTTCGTGTGTCTGTGTTTTTATGTGTCTTCTAAAAGAACATTTCTGCTCTCAGTCTAAGGGCTGGAGATTTGGTGATAAATGGTTGAGGCCTACATTGGGCTTTTCCATTCCAGCGCACTTGATATATTATAACTAATCTTTTTCTTTCAAGCTTTCAGATAGGTTGTGGCATTACATCAACCTCATATCAAAGAGCAAATGTAAGAAACTTCCACTTTTTTTGTTATTTTCAATTATTAAGCAAGCTGAAAATGATGTGTATTCTGGAGAACAGATATTTCTCTTTGTAGAAATCACCTGTAAACATAACATTGCTTTTTGATAATTACCCATAGACATTGATGGTTATTTGAATGATTGTGAGCCAGATTGAGGCCTATAGGGAAATGTTGATCTTCATTTGAAGTCTGAATGTTGAGTAGGTAAAAAATCTTTATTTTAAGAAATACACTTTTAAAGTGCTGCTAGCTCTACTGAACTGAATTAAAACATTTCAAACTCAGAAATGAATCATGACCCTTTGCTGCTTCTGGAAAAATCCCCACCTTCAGATTTACATTAAATCTTTTTCATGATATTCATCTACTTGAACTTGAATTTTGTGAAAAGCATGTCCTCTTCAAACAGCCAAAAACGTCCTGTTTTTCTTTATTTAGAAAAAATAAATAAATATGGCAGCCTCTATTATTAGTAGTTTTGTCAAACACAATTGATTTTTTTTTTCCGCAGATCTTCTTCAGGCATCCTCCAGGTGCAGCTCAAACACTTGGGGTGCGGGTTTGATGGAGGCTGCTCTGGTTTTCTGGCAACGTTTGTCAGCCTTTTTTTAATTTTCTAGAGCGGCGTTGCAATGAATATTTTTAATTTTATTGATAATTCAAGTGTTTATGCTGGCCTCTTAGCCTCTGCTGAACTTCTTGGGGAGACTTGATCTCCATCCGTTCAAGTGACATCACACAGATAGAGGGGGGCTGCAAAGGTTGAATTACATTAAACTTTCATCCAGCTTTTCTTGTTCATTTGGCTCAGACTCTTAAGTTAGTGAGGATAATAGATAACAACTATATATGAGTCAATTCCACAATATTACATGTTTTACAATTAATTCCAGTTTTCATTATTCTCGTCTGTGTCGTATAGTTATGGATCAGAGCCAATCAGAGGTGCAGATCCACCCTTTCTCTGCCTTTTTATCACAGTGTCATTCTTTCCTGTGCTCAGGTAAGGAAGGAATAAACAGTGAATACACAGAAAGACATGCAGGGAGATGAAAGGCCTGCACCTAAAATCTGAGAAATGTTGGGTATTCTGGTGTGACCAAGAAAACAAGTTATTCACACTTGACAAACTTTTAGTCGACTTTAGAGCCCTGACACACCAGCTTATACACATTTCATTCTTTTCAAGTATCTCAACCTCGGCTTTTGCTTTAAGCAGTGTGAACATTTACAATCACCCGCAGGCATTTTATCTCAAAAATTCTGTATAGGTTCTATGTCTGCACCACATAGATAATATTGTTCTGTGGGTCCTTCCATTTCTGTTTTTTTACAGTTACATTATTTATGTAAGAATTAGTTTGCAAATTGACCAACTGCCAATTAAATTTGCAGTTAAAGCAGCAAGTGTGGAAAATATAAGGCTTTGTTTCTGACAGCCGGAAACTTTCTGTATGCTATGTGTGTGCAAGGGTCTGTCTGCTGGCTCTTCTCACACAGCAACACTCCCTCCCCTGCTGGGCAACCGACAGGTAGTCGCAAAAGTAAGCAGGTGGAAAAGGCCTTACCTGAAGGGCTGCTCCCCAGTTACAATCCTTCCAAATGGAATCAAAGTGGCACAATGCACCCTACTGTTGCATCAAAGAGATCTCCCCATCTCTCATTAAGCTGGGGGCATAGAAGCTCTCCTCTTTGAAGACCCTCTCATCTGAAATCAGCAGTGCCTCACTGACAAGATAAAGTAGCTGTGGTGTTTCTCATTCGCAGTGTTGATGTACAGGCAGACTGTGAGCCATCTCAAACAAAGAAGTGCACTTCATTTTTGTCTGCCTCATTAAATAAGCCAAAAAATAAATCATAAAGTTAAGGAATATTTAAATGTTAAAAAGAACATCTTGAATTCTCTGTAAGTGATTTAAAATGAAGTCTAAATGTGTGACTGTCAAAACCTAGAAAAAGGAAGTCTATATTAAACAGAATGTAGCTTTTTAATGGAACAGATTTATGTCGGTGAAGTAAGGTTTTAAAATCTTTTATTAACCAATTTCTGTTAAGAGTCTTCATTAAAACCACTAAGGAATATTAAGAGGCGTGAAAGCACAATAAGGATGTTGCCCAATAATTAGTGTTGTAATGAGCATGTCAGTCACATACAACAGAGTGCTTCTAGTGCAGCACATGAGCAATGCATTAGGGTGTTTTTTAATCACACTTTTGCTGCACAAAAAATAGCTTTTTTACATCCAAATATGGAGCCAGATTGTACAAACGAGACAGAAAAATATTATACTTGATCTATTGTTTCATAAAAAAAAAAAGATCGTCTCTAAAAGCACATAACCCTTTGGTATTAGCCATCCATTTAAAGATTCAATTAGAAACAGGTGCTTGCAGTTAATGGAGTGCACGGGAATTGGGTTATGGTTAACAGAAATTCTGCAGAGTCTAAGCTCCTTAACACAAATGTGTATAGATTGAAAATAGGGACGTTTTGTTTAGTTTTTTCTTTTCTAACACCTCAAAAAAAGAGTTTTCGATGCTCATTAGGCTGGTAAATGTTATCAAAACACCCCTAGAGATTTTAAACTCCCCATTCAATAGATTGTCTACAAAAAGAGCATTGTTACCCTCTCCAGGAGTGGTCAACCAACAAGGATCATTAAAACGATCATGTGAGGTTCCAAAGAAACAAAAGGCATCTTCAAAGGAACTAAAAGCCCCACCTACACTGCATTAATGTTTATGAGCACGTCATCCAAATGGTGAAAATGTCAGTATCCGGACGGATGAAATCGGCATTCAACAAAAATTGTACTATGCCCTGGATAAAGACAGACACGTCTATATATCAAAAATAGAAAAATTTCTGCTCTTTGTTACGATACTGTCAGAAGTGACCCCCGACTGTGATTGAAATGGTTTGCGTTCCTATCATATCAACGCATGCCTTCATCCTGCATGGTTCGTTTCTGATGATAAATGGGGCTTCCCTCATCTGAATACAGACATTTTCATCCAGTTATCTGGAGAATGCCGAACAGCATACAATGTTTCATGGCAAGATGGAAAGGAAAATGCCTCTCCTCTCATATAAAACTGCCTGTCTCCAATTTTACTAATGAGCATGTCGTGCTGAAGATGTTCTTTGTTTGTCTGCTTGACAGATGGGACCAAAATGGAACTTTTGCATTTAATAAAGAACTTTCTAACTTTGAGAAGAAGGTGTAGTTAGGTTGAAGATTCATCTTCTTTCAAAGCTCCACCCCGGAAAAGAGGCCGATACATTCCTGCAGGCTGGTTAACATGGCAACTGAAAAGGTGGCACTGATTGATGGCAGTGAAAGGTTAATCCCGATGCTTGATTGTTGTTCTCAGTCAGATTGCGTGGATTCTTGCAAATTGCAATGTTGGACTCTGTCTTTTGCATTACTGTCAGGCCGTGGTCACAGTTTCAGCAAAAATGACTAAAATGATGTTTATTCAGGTAACCAAGTTGTAATTTAAATACAAAGTATTGTTTTAAGACAGAGAAACATTGCATTCCAACACATTAGCCTTATCCCATCTGTGATTTATTTTGGAGCTAGTTAGTAGTTGACTGATTTATTGGTTTGGCCAGGCTCCAAAAGAACATTATACAAAGTATTGTCTTTCAGAATTATACTAGCCAATTAAATGAAAATGTCAGGACATCTGATTGTGAACTGATTCTTAAAGTGGGTCAGGCAGAAAGGCAATAAGCACGCAAGGCATTCTGCCAAAGAACGGCTTCAGAAAAGTAAAGTTAATGTACATGAATGTCCAAGTCATGAGACCTTAATTCAACAGGAATTTTTTGTGGAAAGACCCAAAAGAGAGCAGTTCATGAAAAGGAACCCTCCCACAGTAACGGGAAATGTGTAGTTGCAGCCACATTTGCAGAAGTGGAAATCAGAGGTTAACTTTTTTTTTCCACTGTCATGATGTTTGAAGTACTTTTTTGGCCCCAGTTTGAGAATCTTTTTCTTTCATTGTTTAATGTTTGTTAAAATATATCATATATTATTCCTTATATTATTGAATATTATTACCTATGTCCTTGCAATTTGGTGCCAAAATGCTTTTTCCCCCTTGGAGGCATGTTCTCAGATTACACTGAAGCATGAAGCAATTAAGAGCTGCTAAATATAATTTAGCTTGGTTTAAGCCACCTCTGCATTTGTAGTGCATTTCTGTGATAATGAAGTAATACTATTTGATGTACCCTTGGGAAGGCTGTGACTTTTCTTCTTAGATTTAAAAACTCACAAGTTTATTTTTGGTTGATAGGAATGTATGCATGGTGCAAAAATCATGTCTGTCATTTTACAATTCTATTAGCAGTGGCATGTTAAAGTTTGGGTACCCCTATGCTTCTTGGGCCAGATTGATTTTTGATTTTCCTTCTTTTCTTTTTTAAGGTGTGCTCAGAACTTATCTTTCATTTGTTTTTGTTTTTATCAACCACTGAGATTGCTGGTATATAATGGGTATTTTAAATGGTTTTCTGTGTACCATTTATGTACCTCATGCCACTGGCTACAAAAACAAGGCCTACATCATTGTCAGTCAACCTTTTTTGTGCTGTTGAATAGCTGAAGATGTTAAAGGAGACATATTATGCACTTTATTCCCAATCTTAAACAATTCTCTGATATATCATTTAAATCTTGGCA
>JAOXYM010000009.1:9111904-9130819 GCA_028567055.1 Leptatherina wallacei
CGTCAGAGGATAGACTTTAAAGTTCTGTTGCTGGTCTATAAAGCTCTGAATGGTTTAGGAACAAAATACATCAGTGAGCTTCTGACCCAGTATGAACCCAGCAGACCCCTCAAATCATCTGGATCCAGTGGTTTATCAGTTCCCAGAATCAGAACCAGATATGGAGAAGCTGCATTCAGCTTCTATGTTCCACATGTCTGGAACAAACTCCCAGAAAGTCTCAGATCAGCCACATCTGTACTGTTTCTCTTAAATGTGAACTTTTACACTTGATCATGTTTTTTGATCTCATGTCCTTTCTCTTGTTTTTGATTTTAAATTACCTCTGCACATCGCTGTAATGCTTTTAATGTTTGATGTAAAGCACTTTGAATTGTCTTGTACATGAAATGTGCGATACAAATACACTTGCCTTGCCATTAAGAGTATATCTCAGACATGTTTTTTTTTGTTTGGTTGATTGTTTATGCTTTACTGCTTTCTTTGGTTGTAAAACATCAGTCAACAGTGACAGCTTTTCAAGGTTTCCTGTGGCCATACAGAAAATTTGTACCTTTGTCTTGTCGTTTATGCCACTCCACCACCTCCATGTGTTCAAGATCATACGTTTGCAGGAGTCCTTTATACAGCAGCAGACTTCAGTTCACTTCTAAGGATTCCAGGGATACTGAGGATGGGACTTTTTTTTTTATCCATCTTTTACTCCTCAAACATCCTTTTGATCTGTTGGATTGATGTTAAAGGTTACTGTTCTGCAGAGAGACCCCAGACCTTCAGCTCAAACCTAGGTTTCTGACACTGTGCTTTGGTATTTCTATTATTTCTTTATTTCTTTGATGCATTCAATCACTCTTTTACCAGAAGCAGCTCCACAGAAAGACAGAAACTCCACAATATTTACTGGAGTGTTGATGCATTCAAACAAATGTATGCATTACATTCCTAAAATGCTCTGCTTTGGTTTCCCCTAAGCATAGAACATAATGTCTGGAATACTGTGGTTCATGTATGAAAGGTTTATTTTTGTGCCTTTCTTTCAATAGGATATGTGTTCTAGTTGTCCATAGCCCACACCCATCGCTTCAATCTTCATAGTCTTCCCATTGAGTTTTATTTTACATTCTGGAAACATTTTTATGATTGCAATCAGACATTTCAATAATAATATTGCAAACCACTGAAGCAGAGATTTTAAGAACCTGCGTGTCCTCAGAAAATAAAAAAAAAGATGAAAAGCTACCATGCAGGAAGTGGAAACAGTCAGCCATTTTGTAAGTTAAGAAATACTCAATCGTTGTTTGATTTAGGTCATGTAAACACTAGACATTAATGGTGTTTTTTTTGGGTGGAGGGCCTTTTTGTTGTCCATCTATGGCTGGAGCTTATTGAGCCCACTAAATGAGAGGAAGGGTACATCCTGGACAAGTCACTTCACTTGTCTTTTGTAGTATTTTGTTGTCATTGCTGTTGAATAACTTTGGGAATTGTTCTTCAATTGTACAAAATCCTATTCACCATAAGCTTCTACATAGCACTGTACAATGTGTTTTCATTCTTCCATTTTACCACACATTTACACACCAGTGGCGGCAGAGCTACCATGCAGAGCTCCTTGTATGACATTTAGTGAAAACTGTGAATCAGTACCCTGTCTGAGGACACTGTAGTGTCTGAAGGGACCAGGGATCAAACTGCCAGTTGTCGACACAGACAATTTCGGCTCCTCGAATGTTCCATCATGGTTTCCACACGAAGCATTGCATTCCACTAGATCGGCATCTACAAACAGATGAATGCTGTGCAGTCACACAATACTTAAAGTCTGCATAACAAATTAATGTGTAAATGGTCATATGCTCACCCTGTAATCATTTAATGTCACACACACAACTAGAGCTTTGCTCACTTACAGAAATGTTGAGTGTAACGACCCCATAAGTGGACAGCCACTCTTTCATCTGAGCCATGATGTTAAACCAGTCTTGAGTATTTGTGATCTGTGAAGCTAGCTAGTACAGAGTGAAGGAATATATTCACTTAGAGTAAATGTTTTCAGACAAACTTCAGCATACTCTTCAAACTCAGTTTTGAGTAGGCTTATAGATCTTATAGTGGTCTGCTGGTTCTAATCATGTATAATTAATGTTATTGATTTGTTTATGATGCCTCCTGTGCATCTTCTCAAGTCTGCAAGAGATTAAAGAGACTAATTGTGATCAGTGTCAGAGATTAATGGAGGTGCAAACCTTGTAGCCTCCAAACGGGTTATGAAAGCAGCTGTGCAGAGGGCTGTATTGCCTCTAATGGGCAGGACTGGCCTCTTTTTTTCCGTCTTGTTTTGCACTGAACTTATTATCCTCAGCTTAAGTCCTTCACTCTGTGCTGAGCTGTAGACGGCAGAATTACTATCCATCTGTGAGACCAGACTGGATATCGACCTCCTCTTCATGAGGCTATAATATTCATCAAAAAACTGAATGAATAGTTGTTTTTGTGGGTTTTCTTTTTCTTTTCTTTTTTTGTCTGACTAAGCTGCTGTAACTGAAAGGTGGCCATGGGCACAGTTACTAATTATACTTAATGGAAAAATGCACACCCAAAGCCAAGCCTCATTAGAATGAGGCACACTTTAATTTAAGGCAATTCTCCTGTTCCCAGACCTACTCTAAAGGATGTGTTGATCACAGTTTGAACAATGTATATTTTAGCCAAACATGTTAAAAAAGATTATTGAATTTATAGTCAAACAATTGGCTCAGTGGCAGCAGTTTTTTTATTTGTATTAAAGATTTTCTGAATTATAACAGTCCAGCACAGTACATACAGATTATATGAAATTGTAGCAAATCCGGAATACATCCACAGCAGTGTTCTCTCAAGTCCTTATTAAGTCTATAATTTCAAACAGTTACAGTCTGAGTTCCCAGGTATTCCATCACTTTGCCAAACTTTGATAAGAAAAGGTCCTTCTGATCATTAATACCAAATAGTCTGATATCAAAGATTTCCAGCTGTGTATTGAAGGGGGTTAATCTCCAACCCATTTAGTCATGACGGCCTTTCGGTCCAGCATAAGCAGAAAGCGGACCTGAATGATACAGTCACTGGGGGAGTGTCTTCACGTAGTCGTTGGTTTCCTTCATTGTGGAAAGGGACATCGGTTTTCCATTTGGGGGGAGAACTTTAATTACAGCTGGGTACACAAAAGCGTATTTGATCCCTGCTCCCCGTAGCCTTCTGCGTGCGTCTGCAGATTCTTGACTTTGCTTTACAATCTCTGCAGAAAAGTCCTGATAAAACGACACTTCTCGCCCATCTATCGTCACCCTGCGTCTGTTTCTCGCTATGCGTAGAATGCTCTGTCTGTCAGTGTAGTCGTGGAGCGTCACCAGGACCGCTCAAGGGCTGTCTCTCGGTGGATCTCCCTGGAGGTCCCACGGGGTGAGCTCTCTCAATTTTTAGGTGTTCCCCTTGCATGTCCATGTTCAGGACCTCGGGAATCCAGTTCTCAAAAAATCCAGATGGATTCTTGCCTTCAGCTCCTTCTTTCAGTCCAATAATTCTGATATTTTGTCATCGACTCTGGTTCTCATAATTTTCGAGTTTTTCCGTTGCTTATTTCAACGCTGACTCTACCAATTCAAGCCGTGGTGCATTAGCGACTGCTTGATCCTCCAAGTCGGACACTCACTGTCCCCAGTCTGTCCATTAGCTTGTCAAACTTTTCTGACATTTCTGTGACTGGTTTCAGGATACTAGCGAGTTTAGAGTCTAGCATCTCCTCAATATTACGTGTCACCTGTTGAACCACTTTGCCATCGTTAGTGGGGTTGGCGAACTCTTTCTCAGGCCAGGTACAGGATTCTGGCTCTTCTTCGTTGGTTAGCTCTGGCTCTGTATCCTCGTCAAGATTAGCTAGCTTTCTGCTAGCCGTCGCCTTGTTGTTCTTTTTCCCTCAATTTTCTTTCTTCTTGGGCATGTTGAAAAAGTTTTCCAGTGACATGCCCCATGTCTATGTATGTCTAGTGTTAGTTTAACCACAGTTTAAGCAATGGGCAAACGGATAGATATTGTTTAGTTGAATCCAGAGAGGACACCAACGAAGGAACATCTTTCCTCCTCGGCGCATCATCCCCCTTCTGTACATTTTTTGGCAGCAGTTATTATAGTGGCAAGTGTTGAGTACTTTAAAGTACTCTCATAGTTGAAAAAAAGGATTAATTGGATCCACAACAGTGAATTTGTGTTTACATAATTGGGCAAGAGTTTCAGTTTTCAGTATCCACCCTTAGTATCCTACTGCTGTTTTCACTCACCACCTTGGGGGGAAAGGCCATGATAACTTTTTGAAAGGAAAAATGAACCAGCCTGTTGAAATCAATCTAGTCATCAGCTAAACTGAGGTTTCTGACTGACATAGCTAGACCCTTGTGAGAATGCCACCCATGATCTTGATGCAGTATTGGTACATTTCACTTTGATGCTCCCAACCTCTCCACATATCATTGGGATAGTGTGTGTGCTGCCAGAAGGGTTCACCTGACCTTTTATTGATTTCACTCTATGACTTCCTGCAGTGACATTCACATTCCATGTCAGTTATCTCTGAATCAATGGGCCCAAAAGATTGATGTGGCTATAGAAATTTAAATTTTCAGAAAAAGTTGAAGGCCCTTATCTCAGAAGGTCAATCCTTTAGTCTCCAAGAACTATCCACAGCCTTTTGGAGCAGCACAAATCTGATGAGCACATATCTAGAACAAAAGAGTTAGATATTGAGCAGAAAGGGAGCACTTCAACCCTTAAGGTTGATTGAAAATATACAACTCTTAAGATAGTATGGAAAAGAATTTACTCACACAAGAAACCTTTTTATTTTTGGAAAAGCTTCCTTATCTATTATTGAGGAACTAAAATCAATTTAATTAAATGATAAATCAAATGCATTACCATTCCTCCATTTACTAGTGAATTATATGCAAGCTGTAACCCCACTTTCACACCCATTTCCTCTCTAATCTTGTCCCATCAGCAGATCCTGCTGTGCTCTTTACCCTCTAAGAGGTTTGCAGTGTTGATAAAGGAGCTGGTAACGTTAATAGGAGGCCAGCCAGCCTGCAAGATCATTGGCACAAAATCATTGCTCTCTGGTCTTTAAAAGCTTTGGTGTGTAAATGGAGCAAAGTGTCTAAGATGATGCATGGGTCCCCATGCCAGGCTGTCAGCGCTGATAATGATGTTACTGTGTTGGCTACCAGAGCAGCTCGACCACTGCTAAATGGCTGGACACGTGGTGACATAGGGGCAGACCAATGGAGGCCAAATAGTATCTGGCATTGTATTTAATGAAGCTGTGAATCTATTGAAGCACAATTCTGCAGCAGATAAAGTAAAATGTGTGTATGCTAGATTCATCTGCCCATGGAAAATGCAATATAGGCTTCTCGAGTACAGCCCAGATGGTGTAAACATATCGCTTTCACATCAGTCTCTCCTACATCGTGACAGTTTATTGTAAAGCCTAGCAGGGGAAGAAGGTAAAGGGAAGCAATCAGCGGAATCCATTCAGTTGAACTATTGTTTCTTACCACTAGTTGGTTTTAAATTGGACAGCTGCTTGCTTTTATTACATTCTAAAATGTGCTGCACTGAAGGGTCTGAAGATTCAAAGCAAATAAATGGTTTAGCATCAAATCTTTGTGCTGGGGTGTCTGGAACATCTGATTTTGATGACTGTTTGGTAGTGAAGTTTTTTTTGTTGTTGTTTTGGTCTTATTTTCCAATATTTTTTAATCATCTTTTTGCAGCAACATTGGAGTTTACTCGGTGCATATGCTCATTGATTGATATACTGATTGTTGTCAACCATACATGCTGAGGCATTTACTTAACAAACATTCAGAATTTTTGTTTCAGTAAAGTGTTTTTCTAATGAGCTTTTTCTTTGTTCCAGCCCAGTCATTTAAAGAGTTCTCCCAGCTGTTGAACACTGTTGAAGAGGAAAGAAGACGTTTGGTAAGAATGCATGACAAAACAATAAAACTAAACAATGTGACACGGCTTTTATTCACATCACTTTTTATTATTTGTTGCTTTTATACTTCTCTTCAGTCTCTTCATTTGTATGCTGTAAACAGTCACTCTGAATGTGTTTGCAATTGTTTGCCGGGACATTGTCCAAACATTATGATTGTAAACATGATTTCATCTTTGGCAATTATGCTAACCAATCAAAAAAACAAACAAAAAAAAAAACAGAAAAACAATGTGTGTGAGGCATCAGAAAATACCAATATTTTCCTGAATGCTGATTATTAAATAGTGGCAATTCACAAAATATGAAAAAAAACTGTTCCCCCAAATGTCCTAAGTACTAATTGTAAAATATTACAAGCCTGGCTTGTGAGAACATAGATGAGCTTGGACACTTACATTCATTTTAGTTTAGAGAGCTACTTCCTTCAGTATAATTTCTTCCCGCGTGTTTCAGATAATTAACGGTAAACAGAGCATGACATAATAAACAGTTCTCAATAATATGAAAAGACTCAATGCATTCACAATAAGACTGCAACACAGCAGAGAAACTTTGGCAAAACCAATTAAGGCCTCGCGTTTTCTGTGATGGATTTGTTTTAGCTCAGCTGATTTTAAAGCATAGGATGTTGTTTTTCGTGTCGTACAAAAAGTGACAGTCATAGCTCTGGTTGGCTGGTCTAAAGGTCGAAAAACAAGCTTCCGACAAGGCTGAATGTCTGCAGACAAACCAGGCATGACGTGAAGGGCAAGGGCGATGGAGGTGGGGTATAAGTCCCAGTGGGTGTAAGAGTATTGCAAAATGCCCCCTCCCCCGCCAGTCCCTACCTCCTCACACACTCCACCCTGTAATATGCTAAACAAATATGATTTTGGAGCACCCACTGCCTGGTTTTCGACTCTGTGAAGATGGTCCTGTTGAGAACAATTTATTTTCTCTGTCATGTTTTTAAGTTTGACAAATAGATTCTGCAGGTTTTTGTCCTGCAGTTATTCTCTGTAAGCTAAACAGAAATTTCGTTAAGATGTGTAGATTCTTCCACTTTGACTGCACACCAGTTACTCACCTTACTCACTCACAGATGGAAAGAGACTGAAGAATAGTTAGGCTAGATCTACTCCCAAAATCCACAAAGTAAAGCAAGTCCCAATTTAATATATTTTTCTTTTTTCTACTTCTGCTTTTGGTTTTTATCTTGAAGATCACTTCTACAGCTGTCTCCGTTTCAGTTTTTCTTTCTTTAAGCTGAACAAATAATAGACAAAAAAGCCAGAGCTACATATTTAAAGTAATGATATAGATATAGATTTTGAAGGACCAGATTTATTTTTTTTATTACAGCACCATGCTCTGTCACGTAGCTGACTTTTTACAGTTATATTTTCCAACTTTACAAAGGAGAAATGTTAGATACTCAGTTTGTTTTGTATGAACACTAAAGTTCCTTTACTTACATTCAGCTGTATAGATTAGCTCTACTAGACTACAATAGTAGTAGGTGTGTCATGTAGTTGACACCTCACTGTGAGCATTTATCTCCTGACATTCAAAATGCAGCAAAATTTCATGATGGAAAGAGTTGCCCTTTGAAGATGAGGGTCACCTCTGTGAAGACAGTGTGGCTCTGAGGAATATGGTGTCATGCTAATCTTTTACAAGCAGAAAGACAGCACTGATAAATTTGTGTCACCCACGGAGCCCTTTTTCCCCTAAAAGCTCTGATCCTTGCAAATTATTCAGTCTCTGTTGATGAATCACAGTGTGTGACACCTAAATCAGTGTAACATCAGGGTAATTTAAAAATGATGCAGCGATTGGAAATGCTGCATGTTCTTCAGCGAGGTAAGATTTTTATTTCTGACTAACTTGATGACAATATTAAATGTAATCATTTTCTAATCTACATGTTAACATGCAAAATTACATTCAGTACATTTCCATGAAAAGTTGAGCAACATTTGCACCTTAGCTGGAATAATTATTTGGACTTTTGTCCATGTTCTAGTATAGCATTCGAGGCAGATCCATTTATGTCAAACACAGTTCCAAATGGGGGTGATCTGCCCCTTTTTCAGCTTTTTGAAATTGGGCGTATTCCAGTTTACCCACTACATTACAGACTAAATCAACCAACAAACTGTTTAGTAGGCTGCAAACTGATGCTATATGTCAAGCTGTGAATTGGACAACTGTACAGCTCTGTACATGTTATACTGTATGCCTTACTTAATTTACAAATAACATATGCTCTGTCCCCTGCAGTTACCCTCTGTTGTTACCAGCTTTTTCTGTTTGCCATCTTCTAATAGTACTTCTAAGACAAAGTTTGGGACAGGAACTGTGGGCATACTTCAAGCACATAGGATATCAGACTTGACACAACAACATCTCTAACAACATTTCTAACATCACATCAGCCAATCAACTGATGTGTACATTTTGTCATGATTTTTTTTATGCCTGTGCATGCATGCCTGTGACAATGATTTCATGACACCCACAGTTGTGATTTATAGATGTGCCTAATAATTAGGCAGTGGTATTTATAAGTCTGTCCATTTCTGTATTCCATATCAACAATTTTCTGCTAGCTTTTCTTCCTGACTTGGGTTTTAAAAACTGTTTTTCATTTAGCCAGAATTTATATTTCATATTTTCATTATATCTGTTGTTAAGTATGTGGCTCCAAATGTATGTTGTTTATCAATCATCAGGTGCTACTTTGAGGCCGTTTTCACAAAGTGAGAGTCAGCACTTGCCTTTCTGAGTTGATAAACAGTGTTGTGACACTTGGTGTGATCTAACTTCTATGATCGGTCTAAAGATGGTAAAGAAAGCTGCAAGTTATAGACAAAAAAAGCAAGACATTTTGAAATGCACCACATTTTTGTGAACAAAAAATGTTTTGGATGTACTCAGTGTGGAGAGTATGCAAATAGATAGCTGAGATTTCTGTTGCTATTGTTTCGCTCTTAAGTGCAGTTTGTACATATTTTGGAAGCAGTTCTGAACAATTTGTTTAAACGTTTGTTGTTGTTGCCTCAAACACTTGCATACGGTTGTGACTCATCTGATCGCTGTCACGGATAATCAGGGAAGATTCAGGCACACCTAGGTTTTTGTTGTTTTTTGTTGCTGTCACAAAGAATAATCACAAAGCTGAGCTAGAAATCTGGATAGCACAAAGAGGCAATACAACTTAGTGTGTTTACTGCATTTGCATGCTAAAGTAAGAGAAACAAAGAAGGAAGGCATGCACACTAATGCGTGTGTTTGCTGGTATATTTATTCTTATTTTAAGTCATCTTTCAAGTATTGTAAGAAATAAAGTCCAGGCAACTAACTACAAGATGCTGAACTGTATGAGAGAAATTAAATGAGAATGAATACAATTGTATGGCAACTCAAAAAAGTCCATGATTTTGAAGTAATTGTGGAAAAAAAAAATAAAGATAATAAATGAAAAAAACAAAACATTATTTCAGAAGCAGTACTTCATTCATCTGTGTTATATTTTTAGAGTAAAATTATATCCATAGCATTCGTACTCCCCTTATCTCTACTAGCTTGAAAAACATCTCCTTTGCATCTTTTTTTTTTCTCTTCACCTTGCAGTCTGCATCTCATCAGATCTCTGGAATATGCAGGATATACTGCTCTGATCTGTGCACTCTGATCGTAATGTTATTTATGCAGGAAGAATATCTCATTCTCTTCTTGCATGCATTTTAAATCCCAGGGGATATAGTTGCAGGCAATTTGTCATATGTAAACCTAGTATTTTTTAAAACCCCATGACATGAAAAATGGCTTTTTGATATAGTTTTCAAAGGAGATTAGGAAAGGGAGCAGCTTACTTTGAACAGAAAGTTTTTTGTTTTTTTTTCACTCCCACAGATGAACTGTAAACAGATATAGTCACACATGACTTGGAGTTGTAAAACTGTTATGACATTGCTTGAACCATACAGCTGGTACTGCCCTCCTTTTGAAGCTCATTTATATAGAGAAGGTTGGCTCTATGAAGTTCATTGATTATTCGGCAGCTTGCCAGGACCACAACTATCATCATGCATCTTTCTAGGTCTTATTTTCCAAAACTGGGTCTCTCCTTCACAGTTTTCACAGTATTGCCACCTTGGCGTAAATTGAGATCTGTGATGAATTATTAAAAATGCTCATTTATCAAGGCAAAGCAAAATAAACACAGTTTCAGTATTGAAAGCTGTATTTGATCTACGTCAGTCCCACTATAGTAGTTTAAGCTTCCATTAAAGTGGAGGAGAACAACTCCATCCAGAGAGACAGCTCGGCTCTGTCCTACTGTTGTAAGTTAAGATGGTCATCAGGCATATGGGAACTAAGAACTGGTTCTGTTGGAGAACTGAGAATTGTTTCACTCTCAGTGTATGGAAAATGTTTTGTTTTTTTTGTTTGTTTGTTTTCTATCAATTATACTGTTTTTATTTTTGTAATAAAAATCAACATCTTTGCTCACCGTATTTTGACCAAGAGAAAAAAAAGCTTTGTATTTCTGATTTTGTATTTCAATAGAAAACCAATTAACCACTATAACTTAGCCAACATTTTCACCTTTGAATATAGTACATGTTTCATAAAATTCATTAACTAAAACATACAGACAACAACTTTGAAACATCTTTTCTATGCAAGTTGGTTTAAACTCCAGGGATGTGTGGCATCGCTTTTCAACCAAATAGCATGACAATGTTACCAAGGCTAAATGTATTAAAAGTACATTGCTCATAGGCTTAGTAGTTTCCTTTAACTAAGAAAACCTATATGAATGATGAATAAATCTTCTTTTGTCTTTCTCATCTGAAATGATTCCAGGCAGACTGTAGCTAGACTGAGGTTACATTTGAATTCCCCTGTGCATGTGTGAAAACAAATTTAGAGATAATAAAACAGTTATTGTGGTAACACCAAAAACTTTGTTAGTGCACAGATCATCCATTATGAATACATTTTTTCTATCTCAGCAACCACATAGACTCCATTATGGTTTATGTTATGTTATCAATACAGTCTTAAAGAAATAATTTCCCTCATAAGATAAACATTTTGAATTATACATACTATTTATTAAATCACATATTCATCCCTAAAAACATGGAACAACTCATTTGTGGTCAGCTATACAACTCATTGTCAGATGCAAAATGTCTTATTTTTCCCACTTTTTTGTGCCTTTGCTTTAATTTCTTAATCTCACACGGTATGTTTCCATTAATTGCAATAAGATAAATTAAAGTATTTGAAACATGTGTTATAGTTTTGCAGTACTAAAATTCTTTGAACATTGATTTAGGCAGAAATTCACATGTAACACTCTGGAAATCCAAGATTCCAGAAAAAAAGCATAGAAAAGGACCCAGACTCAGAGCATTTGTTTAATTCATATTCTAAAATAATTGCTCCATGTCCATGTTATAGGTTTTCTGAAGTTTTCTGTTTGACAGTAAATATGTGATGCACTGACTGACACAAGCATTCACTTACAATAACCTAATTACATATATATAAACTGTGACATTTTCAGGTTACAGAAGCTATGTTTATAAAGGGGAAAGTCAGGGCTGTCAATTGATGTATAACAGTTTCTTTTGTTCTGTTAAAATTAGGATTTGTAATTACTCCTCAAACTGAATTCTCAAGTGAAAATTGTTCCAGAGTTTAAATGCTCTAAAGAAATGAATGTCATAGTTGTCTTTTAATGATGCCCTTTTTGTAATAAAACCTACCAGTTTCAGAGGATGGATTTGGAAGCTGTCATCTGCTGTCAAATTGGTAAATCCCCCTTTTATGCACAGTAAAAGTAAAATGTCCAAGAAAGTGAACAATGACCAAAGCACGTAGAGGGGAAATTTCAATCGCTGTACAAGGAATTGTGGCACATAGATGTTGATAATGGCTCATTTGATGCTGATTATACCACTTTTTTCACCTGATGAATTATCCGTTACTTTTCTATAAAAGATGTTTGTGGCAACAGGCTAATCATTTAGGTCGCATTTATTTTTTGGACTGTTGTTTGAAGGCCCACTGTCCCCTGCATCATTATCAAATCCAAATATTTGTTGGATTCTATGAAAATGCATTGAGGCACGTTTTAACTAAGAAAGGAAACAATATGTGTTGAGAAATGGATTTTTAGCAGTCAGACAATTATATTTTTTGAAAGTAAGCTGTGAAGTTCAAACAATATTTTTATGTTTTCTGACAGCTGCATAGTTGCAATATATTATGGCCTATTCAAATATTAGAAAAAGGGCCTCATATTGAGCTACAAATATACAAAATCAGCTGGAATGACAGCTTACATACTATACTGCAGAGATGAGACACTTTATTTGGTAAACCTTTCACTGACTTGAGCCAGGAAAACAAAGGGATTCCTTAAATGTTAGACTCACATTGTGACTGTGTGTGCAATGGGTTTGATCAAAATGGGAGAAAAGTGCAGAATACCAGAACATTTCACTTGTTCTGCACAACTTCATTAGAGCAACTTCAACAAATACATGTTCACAAAATCTTTTGAATCTTTCCTAGCAGGATACATTTCTATCCTCAAAACATGAAGTAATGGGAGTTGAGACTTGACTTTACTCTATAGTTAAAACACATTAGCTGCCAGATGGTGTTCCTATTTTAAAAGTGTGTTGCTCCTTATAGATTAATGGAGACAGATGTGCTGGTTCCAACCACATTATTGTGAAATAAAATGCTCAAATTGAGCACAGTAGGTATCAACTCTCAGTAGCAGTTACTTAAATAAAACCTAGCTTATTGCATCTTACATAGTCCCATACAGACAGCCTGTATTGTTGTTGTTGCCTCAAACACTTGCATATGTTTGTGACTCATTTGATAGCTGTCAGATAGCTGTTTGGTCAGGTACGCTATTTTGTGCGTTTCCATTATAGAAGCGTCCCATAAAACCGTACCAAACCGTACCATTTCTGGGCCCCCTTCAGTTGTAGGTCCATTCGAAAATGGTACGGTACGGCTTGGGTGGAGCTACTGGCGTCACGCAATACAATGCATTGAATGGCAGACAGAAACAAAACAAAACAAAAGTAAGCACAACACAAACACCAGTCAGCCCACCTTGGAAAGACAATAGTAAAAAATGGCCCCTAACAACATCAGGGTCTGGTCGGCTCTGGAGCTTCAAACTTACGAAGAAATGAGCTGGATGGAGCAGTGAGGAATTGAAAAAGTAAATAGAGACATATCTCAGGTTGTTTTGGCGTCGCGTGTGTTGGTGTTGCACGAGTATGACGCTACGCTAGGCATTTTGTGGAAATCCTGCATACCGGGTGTAGGTCCGACTTGCAATTGAAACGCTCATGGGCTGGGTCAAACTAAACTCTGCGAACCGTGGCAGCCCGTACCGTATGGCTCAGTGGAAACGGGGCTTATGTTGCAAATAAAGCTCACTGTCTTTTGTGGACTAATATACTGTATAAAGTACCTGACTGCATCTAAGAGTCTTTCTAGTGGTCCAATTTCTGCAAACTTGTCAAGCATGAAGTATTTTATTATTAATGTCTATTGGCTTGGTGGGTAGCCAGGCCTAAAATCTTTTTGCTTTCTGCTTAGAGCTTTTTGATTGGTTTGCAAACTATTCAAGTGTGTTATTCTACCTGAAAACTTCCAAAATTCTATCTTTTACAATAGACTCCTGCTATAATTCCCTCGTTGATCACCCTTTCAGTGGCATAAAAAGAGTGAAAGTGTTTCAAGTTCTGCATGGTTTGAGAAGGTTCAGCACCAGTGAGCGTGGATGGCATTTAAGAGTGGAAGGGCAGTGCCCCGATGTTGTGGCTTTTGCAATGATGATCATATCCCCCTGGGAGGGAGCCTTTTATGGTTGCAGTGGAAACCAGATTGAGTTTTCCTGTTGAAAAAAATCCTATGTAGCTTTTTATTTTCCAGTTAGATTATGAAAAAAATACAGTAAATGGGAGGGTACTGCACATTGAAAAGCATTTGTATTGTATGAATCATTGAAGTACTTACTTTAAAACATAAACAAGTAAGACAGTTTGATTGATTTTCATAAACATGAAAATCAACTTTTTGTTTTCTTATTCTGAAACAAGGCCCCTCATGTTTCCTTACTTACTTACTAAATCTGCACACAGCCGACTCACAGTATTTGTACTGTATCCATGTGTATCCATTTTGCTTCATCATCCCCATTTTGACCTCTTAAGTCCTCAACATTGTTGACAAAGTAAGTACAGAACCTCCCCTGATTGTTTCCTCACCTGTTTACATGGAAAATAGAGCAACCCCAAGTAAGTAACATAACTTTAGTAACAAGCGCATAAAATGAATAAAACAGCCCAAGACTGCCTAAACTAAGTGAAATCCAAACTAAAAGAAAAACAAAACAAGAATACACAAACATAAGGTTGCTTATGATATGCAGATATATGCAATGCTGTTAACTACTGTTCTATGTTCTTCTTTGTTGCCATCCAGTAATCTTCTAATTGTGTATAATGGTGGTAAAATGGATGAATAGAAAAACACACAGTACTAATAAAACAAGGTAATAAAACATAAACGGTAATAAAAAATGTAAATCATTAAGAAAAGTAATTAGATACTAATACAAACTTAGTTTTTAATAATGCAATTAGTTTTTTTTTCTCATAGATCTTTATTATTGTTCCATACCTGTTTACTTGCTGTTGTGTTACATTCATTTCCAATGTTTCCCTCTGCTTTAAATCTTCTTCTAACACTCACAATTAAACATAGTATGTCTCTTTGAACCAGAGCTGGTGGTTGTGTAAAGTGTATCTGTGTCTGTGGCACTGCTGCTGTTTTCTCAGGATTTAACAGTACAGTAACTCTGCTCTTTTGATATCTTGTGTGCTGGCCTGTGAACCGAGGAATGTCCCATTGACCATGAAACAACACTGTGAAATAAAGGCAGTCATTGTTCCCAGCCACATGCATGGTGGCTTGTTTAATGAAAGTCTAGAGGAGAAGAGTATTTTGGAATGAACATTATCAAACCTTTCTGCTATTCACCCCACAGCTAAAGTAAACTTGTTGGCATGAGCCAAGATTCCACTGGGTATATTATTATTCAACTCAGTCACTGATACATTTACACTCAATGACAAAATATTGAACACAGCCACAGACTACTCTTGTTAATGCCTAAACACGTCTCAGTGTACAGAATGTAACCTAGTTACTGTAGTTTTAGTCTTTCAGTAAATAATGGGACATTCAGGGCTTAAACAGAAAATCTGTAACATTCAAATAAAGCCAACGTTAAGGTTATATGTACAAATACAACTTTTTAAGAATAAAATTTATCTAGTTGTGTAGATTAAGGCCTTTCATTTCTTTTGAATTATTTAGCTTTTTTTAAGGGAAGTAACTTCATTTTTCTTAGCATCCATATGATTCATATGAAACTGTCAATGCTCACCAATGAATCAGTTACAAAGTGCGAGGCTTTCCCACGATCAGCTGAGAAACAAAAAGAGTCAAATGGGGAATATCCTCTGGTTTAGTACACCTTGCTTTCAGATCCGTAATCCCTGTACACTGACTTGGAATCAGTTCCTACCATCTTTAACCACAAGCTACTTCTGTATTCATAGAAAGAAGAAGTATACAGTAGTATTTTGACTACAACCACATCCACCCAGTCCAATTAATAAAATGTTTAGTGCAGGAGACAATATAGGATATCCCCTTAAATATGGATAAATTTGCTGTAGGTGGATGTCATTGCCATTGCTAACCATCCACGCTGCCATCTTATTGAAGATTCTGGGAAGAAAGATTTAAGAGGAATAGTTCTGCTGATATCCAAATGTTCACAAGTCATATTTCAGCTCCCATCCTTTAAGGGGTGATACTTTATTACGGGTCATATTTAAGGGTATAAACAAATTACACTGATGGCAAACAGGACATTTATCCATCATAGAGATGTGTGGACAACTAAGGGGGCAGATAGCAGTGCTCAACTCAGTTTGTTGACAGTGCCAAGCTCATAAACAGATAACTAGGGAGTTAACTTCACCAATTGTTTATAACACAAACAGCCCTTTGCCAAGAGCAGAATAAGTTAAGTGACAGTTTAGTATCATTGAAAGAAATATGTTGAGAAATTACAAGATTCTGACACTATTCCTGACATGAATATTTTTTGGTGTTGCTTATATTAACTGTAATTAATAACCGATAAAGTTTAATTACAGTAGTGGACAAACAAGACCGACATTATAAAACTATAATATTGACAGCTTACATTTTCAATCAAAATGTTTAACTGTGATAAACCATTTTACAAATTGGTTATTTCATTGTTAAGTCACAGAATTTACAATCGTATGGAACATTATGTTTATTCAAATCTTGCGATGGCAAGTCACGGTTTTTCCCCCTGGATATACAACCAGCATTTTCTTCGATCTAGACACTCGTTTGTCCTTTTCATAAAAAAGTACTTCAGTCAAAGATCAAACCATCTTATGTTCTTCATATTTCCTCCAAAACAGACTTTCAGCAAAGCAAGTTATCTTAAGTATATTGTTCCAGGTGTATGGTCCGATTACTTGAAGACAAATCAGGAGAAATAACCTAAGTGGAACCGATGACTGGAGTTGTTTTAAAGTCTGATCTTATAATGTTTTGGCTTATTGCGGTCCTTGTTGTCTTCATGCTTTTACCTTATGTGTCACTTCCAACTAAAAAGGGTTTACCATTTTTTCTGATGGAAAGCATTTCCTCATATTCTATAAACAGCCTATTGTGGGAAAGTGTGGAGAGCAAAGGAAGCATTTAGACATTTGCCAGAAGAGTTGTTGAAAATACCTATGACAACTTTTATCTTTAGATGTATCAAGCTGAAGGTTTGTCAGACTTAAATGTTTGATATTTTAGAAAGAACATACTGACAGCTAGAGCTTCATCTTTATTATTCAACTGGACAACGACAGCAGTTGAATTGTTGTTATAAATATTTTCGGGTCATTGAAGCTACAGAGAGAAGTAAGTGGTACTTTTGTACTGGTGTGCTCACACCTGATTGACAACCAAGTTGACAGAATCAAAACACAGATATCATTATGAGTAATTTGTAATCATCTGTGATATTACTTTTGAATTGCCCTATTGTCATTACAAAATTGGTCCCTATTTTCTATTCACAATACCAACAAATGGTGAGACAGGAGGCTTTCTAACATTGGCATGCAGGAGCAGAGAATTACAAAACAGTACAGTCAAGATGATAACAATTTATTTTAAAATCAATATGTCATCCTTCTGTTAAAAGCCCTAATGTACAAACGGTAAACTACAGTCACCATTTCACCAAACTTTGTGATGCTGAGATGGAAAACCAGGTTTGTATTTTTAGCTAAGATCACCAGCAATCATCTTTTTTGCTAGACTGAGGCTGAGTTTCTTTATATAATAACTTTCATTATGTGTCTCTCCACATTCTTTGGGGAAACATTAATACATAAGGATAAAATTAGATCCACAGAATCCTCAAATTCTGGAATCAATAAACATTGCATTATATCACAGGAAAGCAAACTGTACTTAAAACAACAATGGAAAATCCTCTTGGGAACCACAAATCAGCCACCACCTCCATTTCAGCAGCTTCTTCGCATCCTTACTTAACAGCTTTGTTTCGGATAAAATATGAAGGGCAAATGTGTCACATACTCTTACATTGATGTGTGAGTATGCTGGCAGAAGGTTTGTTTTCATTTCAGAGCTCATAAAAGTTAGAGGAGGACAACTCTTCAGCTTGGTGCAGGTATCTTCACCAGATAAAGATTTAACACTGCAATGAGTTTGTTATCCCTGACTACACGCACACACGCACACCTACACACACAAACACACACTAACCTTTCTGCAATGCAAATTGCAAACAAAACTGACAGAAACACACAATTGCACACCTCCTTTTAATAAAGGTCACATCATCACACCATCAGCATAACATAGGATGCTTTATTCTGTCATTATGATAAGAATAATAATGTTTATTATGTATTTAGCACATTAATTAGACCCTTGGGCATTGCTTACACCTACTTTAATGAGCTCTGCTAATTCCTTTTGCTTGATCCCCCTGTTACTGTGGTTATTGCTGAGTGTTACTGAGATTTTTATTTGATGCTCCTGGCTTTTACGAACTGTTATATCACTCAAGACAAAGACATGCAGATGTCTGGCTCTCACAGTCTTTTTTATGTAAAGAAAACACTCCAGTGTTTCCTGACTTTCAATCTGAAATTGCTCCAGTGGCTCCTTCCTCATTCCTCCACTTGACAACATCTACTTGCTGGATTTCACACTCAATAAACTGGGCACTCAAATCAGCTGCAATTCAAACTCAAAGGCAGTTTTTTTTATTAATCATTCAAATATGACGGCTAAATAGAGGTGAGGACCTACACAGAGAATGTAATCACATCCAACAATAAAGGGCACTTTCATTGTGCTTAGTTAAATCAATAAATTAATATCCATCACCTAGAGACTTCTTCACAATTCCACTGTAGAAAGGCAATGCTGATGAGAATATTCATCATTAAACAGAGAGACAGATTTACACAAAAGACTTTTAGTTTATCAACTGGTATGAGATCAATAGCTTGTTAAACATTTGAATATACTTTTATAAATTCTAAATGACTTTTCTTTAGCTTAATGTGTGTCACCTTACAACTTTTCTAACAACAATGAGATTGTCGCTAGTACCGTACCGTCCGTCGTCCTCTTCCGCTTATCCGGGGTCGGGTCGCGGGGGCAGCAGCTTGAGCAGGGAAGCCCAGACTTCCCTCTCC
>JAOXYM010000009.1:9130919-9169189 GCA_028567055.1 Leptatherina wallacei
CATCTCTTTATTTTTGCCTGCTGTACTTCTGCTATATTAATCAATCCTTGACCAAAAGACTTCGTGATATGGCTGCTTCTTGCACTAAGCTGGCTACAAATTGAAAATGATGCAATAAATTGAAACCATATGTAGTATACATACATCACAATTAGGCAATTGTCAACTTTTTTTCCATGGGATCTTAAAATTCTGACCTCTTTCTGTCAGAGGCATCTAAATTATCACACTTGGCAGATTTGAACTGGTAAGCAGAGGCTGATTAAAAAATGTACTTGTCAAAGCCCGGGTGCCTTTTTCAAGAGTTTTCTTTTCTGCCTGGAGTCACATTTGCAAGGAAAGCATATGTGGGGGCAATAATACAACAAATAAATGTTTTTTTTTTACTGATTGATTGAACAGCACAGTGACCAGGCAGGCTTTCATGATGCCTCCTCCACTACCAGACATGACAGAAATGGGGTGTATGCATTTGTGTGTATTCACATACCATGAACAAGCTGGGCCTTATGTGTTTTAGGTTTGCTTTTTATTGTGGAGTCACAGTCAACATAGAACAGGCAAAAAAAAACATAGAAATGATTTACTGCCTAAATGTATATTAAAGAGAGCAATTCACAGTTAAATGCTTCTGTGAGTAAAACACACTGAAACATTAAATATTCTGCATGTCAGAACAGAAATGTACAAACACATCCCAAGAAATGAATTTGACATAACTCTCAGTCTGATTACAGACGCAACCTAATGGACATACAGTATATTTCCATAACAAATCAAATTGTTTAGCTATTATAAACTTTAGAATATCTTTATTGCTAGACACACTAATGTTGTTTAAAAAGACCAGTCATGTTTTCAGACTATCTGGGATAAATATTCACATTTAATCCAACCCTAAGATTATTTTTGACAGTGGTAAATTTTAGATGGTGCACTTTGCATTATTGGATTTGATCTGGCCTTGGTGGCATTCTGATCTCTATCTGCAAATTAACCTTATAGTTACACTTTTGATCCGCTTGATATTTGGACTGGGAAAATCAGGAGCAAGGGAAGAGCAGCACATTGACATTCCTCCCCCTCTCTGATAATGAAATTGCTTAGCGCTATTGCATCCTTTCAAGCATCACACTGTGCTCGCTCATATGGATTTAATCCTGTTGAGAGAGGCTGTTGCTGAGGGCATTCGGCACAATGCCAGCTCAAAAGTAATCCATTGAGTCTTAAATAAGTTGGCTGCTTTCATGTATGAATATCTGAATCAACATATAGGAAATTCATAATCTGATATCTCTGGTATTTTAAGCCTTGACGTTACCCTTTTACCTTTATACTGTATATATTGCTTTCTTTTCTTCTCTTTTAATGAAGAATTGATAATGATATCCTCTGATTCCTAAGTAAAAAGTTGAGCTTGATTCTTGTCCTAAAACACACAAATATACTGTACTGTCAGATTGGAGTTATGAATAACTTTTAGAAACTATTCAAATCAACCATAAATAGAAATCCTTGCTTGTCCTCACTTATAAATATTAGATAATAATCTCAAAAGCCTAAATAGCTGTATATTTAATTGTCCTGTCTATTTCATTGAAATTGAAAAAGGCTAATGGTATTGGAAATTTTCATTTAAAGCATGATAATACTATGCTCAACTAAACTAAAAGCATGGGAGATAAGACAGAGGATATGACATTACCTTAATGGCAGATTATTATAAATTGTGCTGTTGACACAGCAGATAACATAATGACTTTGATATGAGTGGAGGATTAAACCATCTTGATTTGATGACCATCAAATGTCCTCTACTCTTCTAGTTTTGAAGTGTCACTTGTAACCAAATTGCCTTGATTTATCTTACAGAAGTACGTTTTTCCCTCATGCTTCTAAACCTCGTGTAATGACAGATCATACCACATGTTGGGAGTGGTTGGGGAGCAATTGCTGCAGGAATTTAAAGTTCTAACAAGCAGCTGATTATAAATGGAGGTTACAGACTCTGGTTTAAACATAACCTATAATCATTTTTATCCATAATATTTTTGTCATTATCCTTTCAAATTTTTCATTGGCATGGACATTATACAGTGCCTTTAGTGAAACTGGATGTATCAAATCACAATAATGAAACTACTGATCTAATCTAAAACTGTTATTCTTCTATAGTTGGAGAGTTTTAACCCATGCATGAAAGTTCACAGTTTACAAATTTTGTTTCCAATTAACATTCTTTTCTATAGGAGTATGTAATTTTATCGTCCCTTGCTGAGTAATCTTTCAATTCAACCATAGTAATAGTAACAAGAAGAAGCATTTTATCTGTTTATTTTGTGCTTCATTTGTTTATCATCCAAATTTATTTCAGTTTCTTTGTATTTGTTTGTTCACTTTAACATTTGTATTTTAATTTCATTATGTTTTGTGCATTTTAGTTGTAAACCTATGTGAAAAATAGGGAGAAAGTTCTGTTGGGTTCATTGAACATATCTTACTACATTGTTTTCTGCCTCTTGCATTGCAAATAATTTGTCTTTCATAGATTCATTATAAATGCGAGGCAACATTGCTCCAGACATCAAAATCTGAAATCTCTGTTTACTGGTCACTGTAATGTAAACCAATAAGCTGTGGGGAAATTTTAAACTCTAGATTTTTGGCTCCAAATGAATCCTGCAATATTGCACTGATCCCAGACAGACAGAGAGGTGAATAACTGTTTATCAACTAAAAAAGTCAAGCCCCAGCTTGCTAAACAATTTACTCTTAACATGCTCTGTGGCCTGTCTAGCAAAAAAGGCACAGCAGCGCCTTAGAGTCCTGTTAGTTGTGAGCTGAAGCTGCCGCATATCAGACTTGTTACAGCACATCCCCCAGCTCCCTACTGCCAGTTCATGGTTTGTCCTTGACATTTCTGAGACGCTCCCAGTGCTCTGGCAATAACAGTTTGGTCCACCTGACCATTTCTACATCACATCCACAAGTACAGAATGTTCATTGCATAATGTATCAGAGACCAGTGCCAGTGTGACAGAATAATCAATTTTATTAATTCATCTGTGATTGGTTAATCCTTTTGGCTTTTTTCATAGTGAGCAAGTGATGGTAGTACAAATATCTGGAATTATATACAGTGTAACCGTTAAAATCTGAATGATTGTGTTTTTTTTATTGAGATCTGTCTTTCTTTTTAAGAACAACATATGTTGGAATTGTGTATACTATTACTGCAGAGCTACTGACATCCTCATAAACTTACAACATCCCACACAAAGTGAAAAGAGTAGGAGAACGATGCAGAAATTTTAGCTTCCTTTTGAAGTCACTTACTCACTTTGTGTGATGAAGCTGACAGGGTTATTTTTAGACAATGAAAATTCATTTTGATTAATGGCTCAAAACAAAAACTCTATCAAGTGAAAGGGTGTGTTCAGAGAACTGTGGCTGAGGAACTGATAGCCCATCTGAGCAGACATCACTAAATTAGTACTGATATCGTAGATGTATTAGAGCTCGACTCATAGTTTATCACAAACACTCACCACCCAAAATCACACCTTAAATCAACATAGGAGCCATGTCATTTGTGACAGAGCCTCCCGTAGAGCGACTCCACCAGTCTGATGTCATCTGATCCCGATGGATGAAAGCCAATCCACAGGAAATTCAGAAGCACCTTAATAGCACCTTTTTGAACCGCTCACCCACAAGGATTGAGCACGGACTGTAATTGGCACAATATATCTCACCCTATCGTTTTCTGTCTGGAATAAAAAGAGAGAGGCTCCCGGAGAGACCTTTTACTCCAGCCGTGACACTTGAGAGGTCACCAACATGTAGAGACATACACTACCTCAAAAATTAAAATGCATCACAGGCTGCAGTTGTAAAGCTGCCTCATCTGCAACGCTGGGTCATATTTCAGTGAAGTTTGACAATGCTGGTGCTTCACAGCGCACATAAAAAGGATCCATTTTCTTCTGCCTAGCAAGACCATTGTTGAGTGCTCTATCTATCTCTTATCTCTGCTATTCTCATTTCGGTACCTCACAGTAACACATTGTTCATTGTCACTGGTTTAAGAGATACTAATGAATGTGATTTCTCAATCCTCCTCATGTATTTGGACCATGTACATCTCTCAGCCTATTAGCTGAGCTGTGATATTCTCAGTTATAATTTCATGTGTAACATGTTTGAAATAGAATTGAATGACAACTAGAATATGTTTTTTTGTGATATTTTTCTTGTGCAATATTTTTCTCCCTAGTAATTATTTTGAATCATTCAGAGGGTTACAATGACACAGATCATATAATTCAGTCAGGCTGACATCTGTTTTTCTATCTGTTTCCATTTAATTTCCAATTCAGATTCAGAATGCAGACGATGTCTTGATTACTCCCCTGGAAAAATTTCGAAAGGAGCAAATTGGTGCTGCAAAGGTAAGAGACCGCCTACATGTGCAATTAGCAGCTGAACAGTGCTGGAGATTCTGTATGGTCTGACACCCTCGCCCCTTCCCCTCACCCCCTGCATCTCTCTTGCAGTATGTAAATCATTAATTAAAAGTGAATCCTGATACTGCCAAAAGTAGCTACTTTCCCATAATTATTCAGACTAGCAGGGGATATAGACAAAGACATCAGTTTGTGATTTTGAAATATGTGAAGACCTCTGTGATCTAAAGTCGTTTATGTTGAGTATATAATAGGTGGCATTGTGAGCTAAACTATTAATTTTTTAGGATTTATTTTTTTTGTTGTGTGACTGTCTTCCAAAATGATTTAACACAAATCATAAATTCTATATACTGAAAAATTATTTTCAAAACCAGATGAATGTAAGTGAGTCACAATTTCACAATTTTATCTATTTTGTCATAAATTGTTATTTGAAAATACAAATAACCAAAAAACCTTTACAGTGTGTTCTTTCTTAAAAGTTACCTCTGCAGCAAGACTTCTAAAGTGAGCGCATTTGCCGTTTTTTTGTAATCAGATTACTGTAATCCTGTTACATTCGGTGCAATCTTCTCCAACTTATTGGATAAAAAGGATTAATATCAGTTGGGGTCCACAGAGCGTTGCCAGAAGGCATCCTGGTTTCACAGTGGACATGTTGTTAAGGCAGGAGTTGTCTGTAAAGAACAGTGTGGGTTTGTTGCTATGAGCCATGCTTTCATTTCTGGCCAATGCAAAGGCATAATATGAAAGTACAGCAGCTTGTTTGTGGTCACTCCCTCGGTGAGATCACACATGAGCAGGCTGGTAGAACTCGAGCCTTTTTGCAGCTCTCCCACTGAGTTTCTGACTCCACTGTTAACTTTACAGTGTACTATGAATCATTTGCACATCTTAACATAGCCCTTCCCCCTGTGAGGGACTTCTCAGCTTCAAAGTCAGACAGTCGGGTTTTGATTTATTTTACATGACTTGACAGCCACTGGTTGGCAGAACAAGTCATCTCACTGTGGTTCATTGGTCTCTTCACTAACCAACCTGCAACATAATGGAACAATTTCTCTTCTCTGTGCTGAGGTGTGAATATCATCACTCTCTTTTTCTGGTCAGATGATATAACCACTACTGCCTCATGCCCGAACCATCACATGTATCTACCATAATGAAATAGCACATTTTGATGCCATTTCTTTCCCTCACTCTCCTACATCAACATGATCAGTGTTATTGCTCCGACTGTCTATGTTTATAAAATGGTTTCTTGAAAGCCACAGCCCCCATCACTCCCACTACCTCTTATTTCCTCTGACCACTTCCTCCTAATGGTTTTGTCCTCCTACAGCCTATCCTCCGCTAAACATTAGCCCAACTAGAGTGAGATAAAAGGCAGACATCACGAGTGGCTGAGCAACTTTCCACAGTTCCCAGAATCTAGAAATATCTGCAGGCAGTCTGACCCTTCCAGTTACTGCACTTCATGTTGTTTGAGAATATCAGATGGACTAACTGGGAGCTCTAGCCTTATATGGGCATACTAGGAGTTATCCTACTGAGGTTATGTACCAGTGTATCAACTTCTTAGGCACAAGCACAACACTTCCATGGCCATGACGCACCAGCAGATTGACTGGAACTCTATAGGACATATTAGGTACAATCTGCTTCACACAAGGCTGGACCAAATGTTTTACTATAAATCTCCTCAAGCTTTGCAAAGTCTACAGCAAACGTAAAATGAAAAAGCTATGAGAACTCAAACAATTGTGTATTTTCGCTCCAACACCATATGTGCTGGCTGCCAAACTAGGATGTTGGCCTGAAGTCATTGTTGTAATTCTTTTTTTCAGTTCCAGATATTTGTTTTCTATGATCTGAAAAGTTATAACTTCCTAGACAAAGAACAGTGCTTCCAAAACTGAAGTTATAAACAAAGGTTTCTCCCTTTGTCCATTTCAATTTATTTATTATACTCTTTTCTGTCACAGTGTCCCCGCAATTAACTGAACCTCATCATCCATTAAATTCCTCACTTATTCATATAGACTTACTATGTTTTCGGTTTAAAGCTATTGGGATTTAAGTAGGCCCCTGGGACATTTTTGACAGAAAATAACAGGGGGTGTGTAACTGGAGGGTGGAATTTACCCTCCTTCAACATAGGGACACTATAGGGGTCCCACACTAGCTGAGTGTTAAGAATCAATGCGAACAGGCCCAGACAGGAGTCAGATGGCCACCCATAATTTGCACAAAGGCTGTTCAGACATCAGATGATTCTTGGCTAGTTATAGTCTCTAAAGACCGTTATGACGTTTGCGTTCAGGCATGAAATCCCAAACTAAACTAACAAAGACATTATGGAGTAAAGCTGTGTGCCGCACAGAGAGGTTTTTTTTTTTTACATTTTCATTCCATCAGCAGACTAAAATATGTATCTATTTGTCTCTTTTAAATTGAGTTGCAAAGGTAAACTGTCAATTAAACTTGGAAAACACACTTTTGAAGCCCTAACTATCATAGAAAAGATGCATTACATAATATTCTACTACTAATTCATGTCTATCTGTGGTCTCATTGTGGTTAGTAATTGTAAGAATTTGAACATTTCTGTTTTCACTCTTTATCAAACTGGTAATTGTCTGCATAATAATTGCTTAGAATAATTCAAAAGATTAACAAACATGATTACCTGCAGTCTTTTTTATAATTCCTTGTCATGTCATCACTCCTCTTTGGAGTTCAAAAATACTGAATTATGGACATGGTGCTTTTTCCATTCAGTCTATTTTGGTAATGAATTGCCTCTGAATTGCCTCTGAATTTAATAAAGCTAAATTGCTTTGAAAATAATCTTAATAATAATGAAATAAACTCATGGCCCAGCAGCACTTAGAGTTCACAAAATAATGTAATCTTAGAGCTTCAAATTTGGATTGAGTAGCCTTTAAAACACACAATGAAATAAAGTACTTTTTTTCATTAAAAAAAAGTTCTTACTTCCCCTCAAAAAATCTAGTTTCACTAGATGGATAACCTCAACTTTGATATTGAATGCATTTTGGCGCTCTGATTGAACTCAGAGTCACTGACTTTGTTGTGGTTGGCACTAATCTATGATACAGTACAAACAGTCATCCAATTTTTATCTTGACAAGAAGTTCCAAACTCCTAGTTGATTAAAATTGTTTTTCTCCCCCTTTTCTATAAAGGTTATGAAGTGAGAGGAAAGTAAAGTCTGAACTTGACAGGAAGAAGCCAATGGTATCCCTAAAGGATGCATAATACACCTATATTCAAGCAGCTTTTCAAAGGAATTTTTATACCATAATAGTAAAAAGCCTTTAAAAGATTGATTTTATGAGGGTATCAGTTTTTTTTCTCTTGGCAGCTTTACTCAGTCTTTATGAGTCAGTTGGAGATCAAACACCAAAGGGATATTACCATTATCCTTTAAAGCATGCATACCGTATTTAGTACTTGTTTTCCCACTTTTGATTTTTTTGAATCATGTCCCACAGATTACAAATGCAATGATAAATGTTCATTTTTACTCTAAAGGTTTGCAGTATGCCTCACACACACACATACAATGCAATTTATTTAGAAGACTGGATATTTATTTTTTGAACTCCTCAGAAGCAGATGTTAGTAATTATTTCTTGTTAATTGGCCAACTTTTTGCTGTCTGTGATGTCTCTTCAGGAAGTGGGATTTTAGGTAAGGAGGGAGACATTTTTGGCTTTGCAGCAAAGCAGCAGAATTCTGACTAAAGCTCTTTGCTGTCTCTGTCTGCCTTCTTCATCTAAGACCAGCTCATGTGTGGTGGAGCATCAAAACAGAGCAGCTATTGCTATTTAATCGCCACTATGGACCCATACTCCAATTAGCAGTCTCTAATGAGCTCATAGAGATAGGCTGCAGAGTTCTCCCTTTCATGTCATTGCTCAGATAATCCATATGAAATGAAAATGTGGTGAAATATTCTGCATGTGATGCCTGACTAGTCATGGATGTTTGCATTAGGTGTTGAACAGAAATTAAAAGTGTCTTAGAAAAGTGGGTGATTTCTTATATTCTGTCCTCTATATATATATATACACACACAGACATTCAACCTCCCCTGCAGCTTACATCTGTTACCATGGTGATTGGAGGCTCAGAAATGATGGCCCTGAGGCTCCTTAGGGCCAGTGTCAAAACTGGCAATGTACCTGCAGTGTCCAAATATTCATCCTGCAGTTTCCATGTCTGTTCTCAGTGTCTTGTCTTTCGAAAACTAATACATGATAACCAGAAGAAAAGCTGCCTGCATTTTTTTCTCATAGCTTTCTCCCCTAAGTCATTATATTAGCAATTAGAAAAGTGACCCATACTAAAGCTGCCATCAAAGCACTCTTAACATCAACGTAAGGCTTCACCAAGTAGAAATTGCACTACAAAGCAATCCGCATCAGAATATTCTCCTGTTGCATCTGATTTATTCATGAGTTTGAACAAAGCAATCAGATGAGGAAATCTCCCAAGCGATAGGTTCATATGTGTTTTGCACTGTAGAGTGTTGGCAAATGCTTTGACATCATTCATTTTTTTCAGGTTGCTCATCACTTCCCAGTAGCTACTGGCCCCAGTGTGTGTCAGAAACTCCCACCTAATGTGGACCACTATGGAATAACAAAACTGCCAAAATCAGATATAAATACCAAAACACAGAAATGGCTCAATAAACAAAACTGAGATGCCAATGAATTATACAAAAAATACTTTTGGGTGAAATAAATGTGTATTTCTATTGTCATTTTCAACTTACTCATGTAATTTTCAGTTTAATTTAATCATTTATTTGGTGCTTTCTTTCCTTCTTCATTTCATGCCTGTATTTATTAATGTATTATTTTCCTTTTACATTTTCTTATCCCCAAAAATTTTTATTTCTGAAGAAAATGTAAAAGAAAAATGATACAGAAATAAATACAGGTATAAAATGAAGAAAATCTAAAAAAAGTACCAAATAAATCAAACTGAAAATGATGGAAAAGTGAGTATTAATACAAAGTTAAATTAAAACTGTTGAAAATGACAATAGAAATATACATTTATGTCACAGTTTATATGTTTCTTACTTCATGCTGCCAGCATTGAAAGTTTCATTCATTGATCATGACACTCTCCTTCAACTAAACGCCACAACAGATACTTTGCTTCGTCAGAGTGTCCCGCAGCCCTCGCCCTCCGTTAAAAACCGCGAAAGACTTTTTTTGCCGTCTTTGGCAGTGAATGATCGGATTTGAAAAGATGTCAAAAGACGTCTTTGGCAGCCAATGAGTTAATGAAAAAGTTTCAGTTTCAGTCCTTCATACATTTCAGGGTATATATCTTTCCACAGTAAAATTGTCTGTCTCCACAAGTGTTTCAAAGCCTTTTCTTTGCAGTGAGTCAACTTTCTATAGAGTTTCTGCCGTTTTGCACACTTATATTTTACTTTGATTGTGGGGGTGGGTGATACATTCAGCACAAGGACAAGCCACCAAACACCTGGTGTTCTGCTAGGGTGTCATCACAGCTCTACCAGTTTATACATGTCCTGCAAGGATCAAAACAAAGCATTACACGATGGGTGACTTAATCAGGCTGACTCTGCCTCACAGACCCACTGCAGCACTGAGTCACTGCTTTCTCTTTGAAAGTGTGAAAGAGTTCTCAAGATGTATAGGCACTTTGTGGGGAATTGTCTGGTAGGCTCGCACTGGTCAGCAGTATTAGAAGATTCCTGCTGTGACTGTAGGGCTTAACTAACCCAAAGCTCTTAATTTTTTGTGATGCTGGTGTGTCTGTGTGAGTTAGTATTTTACCAAGGGCTTTGATTGTGCATGAGCTCTCAATATAATGTCATATCCACAGCATCCACAATAGGAGTTCATACCATGACCACCCTTTTGTTCTTTAGTAATAAAAAAATATCTTGGGGGGGGGGGGTTGTTCGAGTCAGCATGTTATCATTTTAAATCATGTTTATTTTGCTTTTCACCTGTTTATTTTTGCTCTGTTTTAAAAAAGAGGACATATAGGGAATTGATTTTTTCCCCCTCTCCAGAAAAAATCACTTATGGGGCCAGCCTTCGTAAGAAAGATGGAAATAAGATGCTACTACATGAAATTATCTATTGATTTTTGTGCTGTACTTGTAATAGTTATGTAGGAGTATTACTGTGTCTTGTGGTGAAATTCTTCGTTTAACTGCTGTGGGAGTTGTTGAGACAAAACACTATTCTAGGTCATATCAGAAGCTGAAAGATTAGACTTGCTAAATTTCAGGGCCATGGGAAGGAAAACAAACAAGCAGGATCTGGTTACATTGGTTGTTTCCTCACACTTTCCCCCATCCCCCTTCATTTTGCCCTTCCTCCAGCTCTGCTATACATGTATGCGTAGTGAGATGGGCGCTAAGTAGGCAAAGCTTGGTTTAGAGGTCAGACTTGCAGATGAGACATGAATACCCTCACCCAGTCAGGTTCTCTCTGCTTGGGCAGAGTTTGATTAAGGCCTGCAAATTGGATCTTTTTTGGTGGAATGCTTAATCTCTTAGTCCATATGCTGTATAGATGTGCATCTGGCATGAAAAGCCCATTTCCTGTGCCTTTCTCAAAGTCTTCTGTAACACTGTCTGAATCTTGACTGTTGAGCTTGCCTTGCCCTGCAGGTGGATAGTAGAGCATATCAAAAAAGGAAAATGCGAACAGAGGCAGTGTCTGTGACTACACCAGATGCATTATGATATTTGTCTTTTAAAGTGAGATGTATTTTTCCTTCAACGCATGTGCCCACTTGGTGTACCATGAAAATAACTGCATATTTCTCTGAAGCCCTGTTGCTAATGCAGAGTCTTGTCGACTTTGTCATCTTGTCATTACACATGTCTTATACCACTTTTATGACCTACAATGAGATATTGACAGAATTTTAAATGACAAGTGGCAAATGGGCCATCAAATGAAGTTAGACCTCCACCTAGTGGAAATTAAGTCTCACTCTTCTGGTGAGGAATAAAAAAAAACTGCATTCCAACTAATATTTAAGCCTTTTATGTGTTTTAGGAGGGGAAGAAGAAATTTGATAAGGAGACGGAAAAATACTACTCCACACTTGAGAGACACCTCAACTTGTCATCCAAAAAGAAGGAAGCATATCTGCAGGAGGTAAAAACCAGAGCAAGTTTCCTCATCCCTTACATGTATTTGAATAATGCTGTTTTATGGTTGGCTGGGTGCCGTTTTGAAAATATTTATTGTGTATCTGCACTATTTTTTGATCCTCCCTTTTTTAAGTGCACACTGTTTCTGTGTAGTAATGTGAGTATTAACTTTCTGTCCACACAGCTCTGGCCTAGGTTGACCCGTGTCTTTGTTATGGCACTAACCAAGGTTTGTTTGCTCATTCTCAGGCCGACACACAGATTGATAAGGAGAGACAACTCTTTTATGATGCGTCCCTTGAGTATGTTTTCAAAATCCAAGAAGTGCAAGAGAAGAAGAAATTTGAGTTTGTTGAGCCGGTAAGAGAAGTATCTTTTTTTTTTTATATTTCTGTTGTGAGAAATAATACATTTAGCTGTTTTTGCTCTGCATTTTGCTATAGTGTAAGTGGCAAACACTCAAAATTCCAGACCCCACAATCACTTCAATTAGAAGTGGCTTTTTTCACTTCCAGTCATTTTCTGTACAGCTTAATCCAGTGCAGGGTCGCGGGGGGCTGGAGCCTGTCCCAGCAATTAGCAGGCGAGAGGCAGGGTACGCCCTGGACAGGTCGCCAGTTTATCAAAATTAATTTTTTATCTTATTGATTTATTATATTCATTTATTACTATTCATGTATTTAGCTTAATGTTATTTATCAATTGTTATTTCATTACTGTTTTTATTTTGCTCTTATATAATTGTAAATAAATTCAGGTGTTATGGGGTTAATGAAAGCAGATAGAAAAAGTACATATTTTTATTTTTGTATATTTCACATACAATTCCATTTTTATCATTAACTATTTTTAATGCACACCATCCATTTGGGGATGCAAGTGGAACATTTAGATAAAATATTCTATGCTAAACAAGGCAAGTGCTTATCAAAAGCCTTATTAATGCACTTACCTTATAAACGTGTGGAGTCAGTATTAACATTTTCATTGCAGAAGTTGACAAAAGGTATCAAATTTGGTGTTAAGTGTCTGAGAACGTGTCAAGGGAACAAAGCATCTGTTTTAAAAGTTCTATTCTCATTTGTTTACATCCACTGGCAACTTCTCCACAACCCAGGCCAGAAATGCAAATCTCCAGGCCGTAGGTAGTGGTGGGAAAAATGACAAGGCTCAACCTTGCTTTTGATGAATCTGGGCACAGATAAGGTGGTTCATCCTTGAACATTTGATATACCAAGCCTCAGCCTAGAAATCAAATCAGTGGCTGTGTCGGAGGATTTGACTGAGTGCAGCTCTATGTTTGTGGGATACTCCATGCTAGAGATGAGATCAATTTTTCCTCCAGCTAAACTACTGATGCCTCTTTTTTCTTCAGTGGTCAAAGATGTCTGTGTTATTTAGAACATAAGGTACATATCTCTCAGCTATATAAAAAGATAAAACTTTATAGAACCTTTTTGCTTTTCCCATCATGCTGTGTGCAGTAAGTTCATCAACATGAAAATCTTTGATTTCATCAAATTTATTAATACATGATCAAAAGAAATTAAGAAGTTGAGATATAAATGACCATGTAAACACTTAATTCTGCTTTAAAGAGATGAAAATGACCATCTGTTATTGGTTTTATTTGTTTTAAATAGTTTTTTTTTATTCTTTTTAAAATTGTTTTATTGTTTTTAAATTTTTAAAAACAATAAAGCAATTATTCTATTATTTCTTATTTATTTTCAGTGTTAATTGTTTTATTTCTTTGTGTTTCTGTGTTTATTTTGTACAGCACTTTGTGTCAGCTGAGGTCGTTTTAAAGCGCTTTATAAATAAAGTTGAGTTGAGTTGTTTGAACCAACATTACATTAAGAACATTATAATCACAGTTTTAATGAAACCACATTGACTGTATGAAAACATGAATATTCACAGAGTGACATTTGTTTTTATATGATTGATAACTGATAGCACACACTTTAAACCAATCATGTGGCTTTTGGATAGTAGTTTAATAATTCAAAGCAAAGTTTTCATTTTATTTTTTAAAAATGAATTTTCTGCTGAAAATATTCTGATGTGAATTGGTAATCAAGCAGTTGTTTAATGTTTAATAAGTCAATGAATCATCATTGAATGTTGCTCCTCCTCAGCTCCTGGCCTTTCTTCAGGGTTTGTTTACATTCTACCATGAAGGATATGAGCTGGCTCACGAATTTGAGCCATACAAACAGCAGCTCCAGTTCAACCTACAGAACGTAAGTGACAACACCTCAAAAGTTGTATACGGAGGCAACCGACCACGTAATCAGATTCTGCAGCTTATCATACCTGACTATAACAAGCAATTTTCACAAATGGATAGCTGTGTGATTGCAAAAAGGATCGATATTTTCTGTGTAGCGTTGCAGGCGGTTACTTCAGGCCATTTAATGGTGCTGTGTCAAAAAACACTTAACTGTTGGGAGTAAAACTGCAGCTGCTGCCTTGCCCCTTACTTCCATTACTATGACCTCAATGCTTTCAGTCTGAGAGTCCAAATTTCTCTCTGACCCAAAATGTCAGTGCTATTGCTCTATCAGTTTTTACTCTTCAGATGAGGAGTGCACAAATAGGAACTGCAGAAGGTGAGTCTGTCTCAGCACTCTGAGATAGTAAAAAAAAATAAAATTATAAAAAAAAAAAAAAAAGGCTTTACATTTAAATCTTGGTCCTAATTTTTAACATTCTTGAATACATTGATTCGCTGTAAGGGCATCCTCATGCAGCCACACAATTAGGCATTTCTCAAAATCTGACACAAAAAGGGAAATGGTGAAATATGAAATTACAAAAAAAAAGCCAATATTTAGAAGTATATTGTTAATATCAAGCTAACATAATCTTGCATTTCACTCATAGACACGAAACAACTTTGTGAGCACCAAACAGGAAGTGGAGAAGCTGATGAAGAGGATAAGGTCTGCAGATCAGGACTATAAACCCCCAGGCCAGTGGACTATGGAGGGCTTCCTGTATGTCCAGGAGAAACGTGAGTCTTCTTAGCAGAGCTTCCAGCCTTCCAGGCCCTCTCTCTCCCACTTCAATTATAACTGCATGTTTTGACATTCATCATTATTAACATGTCTTGACTTCTCCCAGGCCTCTACAGAAGAGATCATCTCACACAAAGCTCAGAATTCATTCTGTTTACGGATTCACTTTGATGTACTCTCAAACGTGTGTGTGTAGGGAGTGTTACCAGAAATGGTAGATTTTTATCAGGAGCAATAAACAAGTTTGGATTATCACAATTTAATTGCGCATTGATTTTCAGAAGTCTCTCCAAAAGCCTGTGATTCAGAGCAAAACCGTTTTGGCTGTACTACCGTTTTCTTCCTCCTTTTTTTGTCTTAGGTCCCCTGGGATGCAATTGGACACGTCACTACTGCACATATGAGAAAGGCAACAAGACTTTCACCATGAGCAACACTGAAAATAAGTCAGCTGGGAAACAGGTAGTTCACTTCAGTTTAGTTTAGTTTGCTTTAGCTTGGTTGCAGATATACATGATACAAGCTGAAAGGAAAATAACAGATCAAATGTAATCTGTGTGAGTGAAACAAAGAGCCTGGTTGTAAAAAGGCCTCGCCCTCAAGGGGGAAAAAATATATATATTTTTTTTAAAAAGACGTCAGAGTCACTGAACTGGCAGAGAAAACAAAAGACTTGTTAGCTCAAGGCAGGGAGAAATTTCAAAGATAACAAACTCCTCAAATAACAAGAAAGGGAAGTTCAAGGAATAAGAATAACTTTTTAACAGAGAACTTTCCGGTGATTTATTTTCTACGTGTCACTCGATACTTCACTCATTATTATTAACTCTAAATTATTTCACTTTTTGACATTAGATTAGCCAACTTGGCTTTCCCATAGGATTTTAACATTTACTGAATAGAGCCTCATGTTTTCATCCATAGGCTTATTTTCATCAACAGGCAGAATTAGAAATGAAATCTTCACTCATGAATGCATGTTTCTTCTTTTCTTTATCAATAAATAATTTCTTAATGGTGTGGGATTAGTTTGTCTTTGTTTATTTGTTGTTTTTATTTTTGTTTTGTCTGTTTGTGTATATGTTAGAATGGCTTTGTCCTGAATCAGCCAGAGATGTTCAAGCTCAAGTCCTGCATTCGGAGGAAAACGGACTCCATCGACAAGCGTTTCTGCTTTGATATTGAAGTGGTGGAGAGGTCTGTGGTCCACATGTCTGATTGCATGCATGGACTGAGGGCATGAACAAAATGTGATATCTAATACTATGTATATCCACCAACAAGTCAGAGTATTATGTTTGGTTTTTTTTCTCCATTTGATCTTGATATGCTAAACAATATGATGTCTTAGGGAAAATAGAGGATAATAGTAGTTTTTAACATTACTTTCCTTACTTATTGAATAAGATTTAGCAAAGGCTTTTTTTCACAATTAAAACTAACTTTTAATGAACTGCATGTGGAATGTTTTGTTCTCATGCATTTTGTGTTTCCGTGAACCCAACTGATACAAAATATTTGAACGTGCAAAAGCCGTTCAGGTTGGATTAACATCTTCAAAGACTCAATTTACCAGTGTTAGATGTCTTAAGCTCTGTTTGTGTCCTGCATGTTCCTCGTGTCCCCTCCCTAGCAAGCTGTTGTTTGCTGTATGTCTGCAACATCAATATTTATTTTATTTTTTGAACCCATTCCATCTTTTCTCTGTGTTCATGTCATTGTAGAAATGACATCTATCGTGGAACTCTTTTCAGGCCGCTTCAGTTTTTCTGTAAAGTCCGGTATGTGAACTGATCAGTGCTCCCCTTTCAGAGCAGTTGCATGTGCTGCATGTGTGCTGCTACTTGTATTATTCACTCATTCTCAAACCCAAGCTTAATGATTGCTATTGCCAACCTTCTTCTTCACAAAATCAGACGTAACTTGGTCAATATGGGCGACAGGATGCAAACATTCAACTGAAAGTTGATTCCATTTGCCTGAAATCTCTTGGTTCTATGGGAATGAACCTCCAAGTGGCTGTCAGGTCGATAACATGAATGTAGCTGACCAAGCTATATGAAAGTTTGATAGGAATCTCATCATTGCCATATAAACTCTAACTATACTTTAGTTAATTTTTCTGTGTTAGCATTACACTCCAGCTTCAGGCCCAGCACTGCTAACCTTTGTTGAGTGTTGCTGAGCATAGACAATAAATGTAGTTTATTTGCAGGACAAGTCATTTATCATAAACTGCGTTGCCCCAAGGTGCATGCTCCAACCACAAGGACAATGTGGGCCAGGCTCCAGTCAGTTTCAAGCTCATCCATTCATCCTCATTATAACGCAAACATGCTAGAAGACCTATAGCTCATCCATAATCAAATCAGCTATCTCATTTTCAAAGGGTTCATTCACCCAAATTGTTAAAGAGGTGTTCATACCTTGCAGATACTTTTATTTTCCCATGTTTTGATATTTGATTTCTGGTCCTCAGAATTTAGCAGCAACATGTCTTTACTGAAAAGTATTGAATAAATTACAAAATAAATGTTCTGTCAGGGCTTAGTAAAAAAAACACTTCCAAAAAAAGCTAATAAAGATTTGAACAGCTAAGTCATAGTTTCTGGAAAGAGATGTTGCTCTCAAATATTTTAAATATATCAAATTGTGAGCTTCAACAGAATTGAACATCTCCTTTCACACTCAGTGACTGAGGTTGGAGGCATTAATATAAGAAAGCCCCAAAACCTGGTCAAATGAAAATCCTAAACCCTCTGCCAGAGACAGCATTAAAATATATGATGGTTTTTGTTTTCTTGTAATTTGGTTGAAATGCCCTCGTAATTATAACAAATGCAAGTTGACACAGCTCCATGCTAGTACTAACTGTCACTACTGGGTGGGGAGAAGTTCTTCTTGTTTTCCGTTATCATCAGATTATGTTGGCTTGTGCTGACAGTGAAGTAGTGCTACAAATTTGGTGCAAACAATGCTCAGACTAGATTTAAGCTTTGTTAACATACAGCTAGGTGAAAGTTTATAAAGGTGCTTGCATGTTGGAAGCAAAACATGGATCACTCTAAAATTAAGCACAAGTACCTTTTAATTGGGAATGGAATGCAAAGCACAAAGCCGAGCGAGGATACAGTTTTAAGTCAAGCATTTGCACACAAGCTATTTTAGTTACACTAGTCCTTTTATAGCTATCTCAGCCAGTGTAAACATGGTCTGTCCAGGGGCCCTAGGGCAATGAGATCAGACTGAGACCAGCTTTTCTCTTAAATCTTTCCAGGCATGGCGTTATGACACTGCAGGCACTGTCAGAGTCCAACAGAAGATTGTGGCTTGAGGCCATGGATGGCAAGGAGCCGGTGAGGATCTCAGTCTGCCTCTGCAATATTCATTCTGTGCTGGCTATTGTGTGGCCAAGATGTTTTCTAGTTGTTTGTTTGATAAGGAAATTATGCCAAAAACTGTATTATATGCCATTGGCACCCTCTTCTGGTGAGTTAAGGTTGGGCATTAAAAGATAAGAAATACAACTTTATCTCAACATTTCTAATATTGTGATATGGAAAGGGATGTGTGACATTATTTTAATTTTGGAGCAAAGCAGTAATGACTTTTCTAAACTTCCTCCAGATTTACAACCTCCCGGCCATATTAAGCAAAAAGGAGGAGAGTAAGTGTCTTTTTAAAAAATCTTTCCAAACCACTTTTATCATTGAAAAGCATATCCTTTATATAACAACACGATTAGATTAGAGGCCCAAACACACAGATATCAATCAGATATGATCAAATAGGTTTTTTGCTACCTATAGCTATTTCCGCTCATTAAGCCAATTATTTGACATGCAGCTGACATAACAAAGCCTTCCAGCACTGGACCTGTATCTTATTAATCTTGTTAGTTTAGGCACAGGCACATCGTCCCTACATGATGCAGAGTTAACCCAGCTGGTAATTGACATGTCAACCCTGATCTTGTGTTGTATTACAGCATATCTTAATGAGGCAGGTTTTAACTTCATAAGGAAATGCATTGACCTCGTCGAGATGAGAGGTGAGGCATTTCAATCTTTCAGCTTTCATGTGTCAGATTACTTGAACGCAGCCTGGCACTGATTTTGATGATCCATGTACTTCATTCATTAGTGGACATGATGGTACGATGCACTGCCATCAATCCTAAATGAACTGAAAATCTTTTTCCTTGCCCCAAGGCTTTAATGGCTTTTTGCTTTTTTTTTGCCACATAGGCTTAAATACAATGGGTCTGTACAGAATTGGAGGGGTCAACTCTAAAGTGCAGAAGCTGATGACCACAGTCTTTTGTAAGTAGTTGGAAATTATAGCATCATTATATACCTTCTCATTTGTCATGTAACAAAACAAACATGTAACAAACAACAGACTGTTGTTTTATTATTCATAAGTGCTTCATATTTTCTCTTTCTATGCCTGTTAAAGCTCTTGTGTATGAGCAACCCAGTTCTTCGTCATTGTGATCTGGTGCTTTGGCAAACATGATGTGACTCTTTAAGATGGGGAAAGAGCTCCTCTTGGTGGTATCACAGTGTAACAGCCAACATGTCACTTTGTCATTACCTTATTAAATTACCCTACGTGATCCTGTTTGCATAAATTTCATACATGTGAACAGGAAATGTCAGAGTGAATTACCAGAATCACTCTAAAACTCAAGCTCCATCTCTGAGATACCACACATGCACTCAAGTGCACTTAAATTTATCTTGAGTCTCTTTACACAGGAACTCTGTTTTTTTAGTTTTTATTTGCACAGCCTCTCTCGTAGCATCAGGTTGCATGATTTTTCTTTAGTTTACAGCTTACTATAAATGTTATTGTAGTGATGTAAAAATAAAATGTGTTTCCTGTAGCATCCAAGGCACCTGTGGACATGCACCTGGATCCAGAGATGTGGGACAACAAAACGATCACCAGTGGTTTGAAGAATTACCTCAGGTCAGCTTGCCCCAACCAGCTGTGGATCCTTAACTGTCAGGAGTCATCATTGCCTCCATAATGCCTCTTTGAAACATCCTTGCTGTTAGTCATGCACTCAGTGCCACTACCGACTCAGGAAGGAAGATGGCTGCATAGAGGAACCATGTCACTAAATGATAGTAAATGACAACTGCTCTTTTTTTCTAACCAGGTGTCTCTCTGAGCCTCTCATGACCTTCAAGCTCCACAAAGATTTCATCATGGCTGTCAGTAAGTTATGAGAAAATGTACTTACATTTGATGATTTATCAATTGCTTAATTTCCTTTTAGAGAATAGAGAATTTTCAATTAAGTGCATTTGTGCAAAAAATGGTGGTTTTATTTAGGGTTGCCTGTGGTTTAACTGGATTTATACCATTTATTTCATATTTGAACTAAACTGAAAATTCTTTTCTACATATTGTGGATATTTATAAAGCTGTGAGATTGCATTCTAGGTCCTCCATCCAGCCTCTTACTGTAGGAAAATTAAATGAGCAAAGATTAAAGCAGTTAATTTTTTTCCTATCTTAGAGAATGGTTTTGTGCAGTGTTCTTCCTATGTTTTTCATGTCATTTCAAACTGCAAATTTAATTAGTTTAATTTGTGCTCTTTTGTACTTTTGCGTGTTGGAAACCAATAAAAGGAAAGAAATTCTGAAGTTAATAATTTCTATCTTTTTTATTTCTAATTTTAGTGTATGAACTTCCTGATTAATTGAGACTCATTTTCTTTTCTCTAGAATCAGATGACCAGAACTACAGGGTGTGCGCTGTCCATGCTTTGGTTCATAAGCTGCCTGAGAAGAATAAAGAAATGCTGGAGTTACTGATAAAACACCTTGTCGTGTACGTGCTTTTGTAATGAATCAGATACTGCAGTCTGGGCAGATACTGCAGTCTGGGGGGGGGGGTATGGCCCTCTGAGAAGGATAAAAAGTTCTGAAACTAATTTAAGTCTCTGTACAGTTCGGGGGCCAATAAAAATGCCTTCACATTTGCATAATTGGTGTATCTCTATAAATAGTATCCTATGCTTGCTTAACGCTTGGCTTCTACGTGCAGAGTTTCTACACAAAACCAGTCCAACATGATGACAGTGTCAAACCTGGGTGTGATCTTCGGGCCTACTCTCATGCGGTCACAAGAGGAGACTGTAGCCGCCATGATGAACATTAAGTTCCAGAACATTGTGGTGGAAATCCTAATTGAGAACTTCAACAAAGTGAGACATCATTGGGCTTTATATAATATACTTCAAATACATGTGTCTCATGTGTACAAAACCCATATTACCATTGTTCATATAGATACATTAACATATTTGAAAGAGCAGATTTATGAACAACAGACAATTGTACAATGTTTTTGAAGTGTTTGAGAAAAGTTCAGTCAAAACCATTTTTATTATTTTTTTAGACAGCTCACTACAAAAAGTAATCTCAGGGCACTTAACATAGAAGGAAAGGCAGCAATTCATGTTGAGCTTTATGAACCTAGCCACAATGATGAGGGGAAACCTGCCAACAGGAAAAAACTTCTGGCAGAACCTGACTGTTGGAGAGCAGCCTTCTGGTTAGCCTGGTTGAAAGATGCTGAATATGGAACCACATTAAAAGTCTTTTATGACACAATATTGAACATTATCTCAGGTGATAGTTTGTTGTGTACTTGAGAGACACTGAACGTCATAGCCCTTGATGACCCTTTATAACCACAAACCGTTTTATTTTTCCTTGAAATTAATTAAGAGTGCAGTTAATGGATCAAATGAACAGATTTTAGTGTTGATATGACTGGTTTTATTACATCCGCAGGATGTTTATTGACCTACCGCACCTGCAAGACCTACTTCTTAATTATTTTGCCACACCAGTCATGGTTTAAAAAGTTTTTGCTTCCTTTTTATGGATGTGATTTGTTCCATTCACTGCAAGCCATAAAGTATTTATAAACCTCAGAACTCAGTTGAAATTCTAACCCATCTGGTCGTACATAGATTGTGCAGATGTGTTTAGTATTTGTTGTTCCCTTCTGGACCTACAGATCTTCCACCAGCCTCCAGATCCCAATGTGCCACTGCCCCAACCACAGAGTCGACCCGGCTCTCGCAGGAGCAGAGCCATCTGTCTGTCCAAAGGGCCCAGGAAACCCCGCAGCCTTTACACCCCAACCCTGTGCCTGGCAGATGCAGAAAGTGAGTACCAAAGCAGTAATTACAGCCTTAGGTTATCATACACCACAATCTGCCAAAGCCAGTGGCATTTCATATCTGACAGTCATCTATACACTCAGATTCATTCATTTATACAAGCGTTATTGCTAATTTCTCAGTTTTGAATAGAAAAGCAAAATTACGTAATTGTATTTCCATAATTATGTGCTAACTAAGCAGGTTTTAATGAGGGCCTTGCATGCCTCTTTTCTGGTCTCTGCATAGGTGACACTTTCAGCAGCAGTCCAAGCAGCACGCCTATGGGCAGCATGGAGTCTCTGTCATCCCACTCATCTGAGCAGAATATCTCCTCAAAAGCAGCTTCTTCTGGACAGAGGACAGGTCAAGAAAAGTCACTGGCAGACCTCCGCTGGACACCGTCACAGCTCTCAAATGATCCCAGGAGCACAGTGTGTGCCAGCAGCCCTGAATCCAGTTCCAGGGAAGACACAGGGCGAACAGATGGAGAGTCAGAGGATGCTCTCAGCCTATCCTCAGTCAGCACAACACCAAGACTGTCTCCGGCACCCAAAAAAGCCCCCCACTGCCACACTGACCTCAAGCCAGACCTGATGAACCGCTCTGCTTCTCCCTCTCTGAAATCACTGCATCTATCTGACGGTAGGATTTTAATTCTGATTTAAATTTTCTTAGTGTAATTGAGTGAAAAAAAAATCATAAAGGGGTAATTGTATTGTTATTATTGCATATTCCAGGGCTCTCAAAGTCTGTCAGGCCCTGGCAGCTGAATAGAGAGATTGTTTTCATGTTTTGCTTCCTCAGTTATTTAGTATCAGCTGTATAAGTATCAAAATGTTATGTCTTTGTGTCATTTACATGGAGAAAATAAGTTATTATGTATGTGTCACACTCAAGGCCGCAGGAGCTGCAGCGGATCTGTTCAAAGTTTAACAACACTGGAGTCCAAAGAGAGTGTAAAACCCACTGTGCACATGGACCTTCCACCAAAACAAATGATCCGCCGCAGGATGGACAGCTCAGTCAGCAATGGCTACCAAAGGCCTGCCTCAATGTAATGAGTCTTAAAATGCTCCTAACTGTTTTCATGTATTACTGCTCTTAATGAAGATATCAGATGTAGTGTCCTCTATGTGAGCTGATCCAATTGACACTTTTCTCATTACTTGAAGCATTGTTAAAACAATTAGTCACCTGGAACAAAATTGGCAACCCCAGTTTTTTGTTTTATAAATTTTACATCAAATTTCTTAAGAGTTCATCATATCAGTCAGTAAATGATTTACAGATGTTTCCTTTATTGGGCATATATATCTATGATATTTACTGACATTTACAGACAACATTAATAATAAATGATCCAATAAAAGATATGCAGTACCTTGTGTCCTTAATAAGGCTTAAACACAATTGCTTAGCAACATTTTTCTCTATCTTCCTTCCTCCCTTCCTCTGTCTCTCCTTTCTGAGTAATCATCTTCCTCCATCGTCTGTTTATGGGCATTGAGAGGTTTCTAAAATCAGATGAGTATGTGTTTGGAGATTTATGTCTTTTCTGTGCTAGTGGGGGAGCTGGCTTTAATTATGCGCTGCCTGCTCTTGGGTTGATGTGACCCAGCAGCAGTCTGCACTTATTCTCCTGGGACAAATAGATTGTTTGACTTGTCATGTCTGAGGAACCAGTCACACGGTCTCTCAAGTAGTTTCCCTGTATAGCACCTACCCTGCCGGCCTTAGGTTCAGCTGTGCCCTTGACTCTGAGGTTGTGCGCAGGGTCAAGTGCAGCTGTGTCACGTAGTTTAATTGTAGTTCTGCAGTGTCTGAGTTGAATCTGCCAGGAGGAAGGAAACCTCCCCTATTCTGTCATTTTGCCTTTCGCTTCATTTTGAAAAAGAAATGCTGGCAAGTGTAAGTGGACAGACTTGTTTTGTTCAAAAAGGTTCAGACAGTATTATATTTCTGTCTGAGGATGATTTTGTAGGCTGTTAATTACAAATCTATCCTACTGACATTACATCAGGAGATATATGCCTATGTTTTAAAACAATATCTTAATGCAACTCCTACAAGATGTTGTGCAGTGAACTTTTCTTTGGCTTATTGTTTCAGCGTTGCTGCCAGAGCACAACTTTTTGAAAATGCCTCTTCCCAACAGTCTACTCCAGTTGGAAGGTGATGTAAAAACATGACACGAACGAAAAATACTGGACCTAATTAATCCTACTTTTCTTTATTTAAGAGGTGCCCTGACATTCCCTGTTTTTTTTTCCTATTTATTTTATAGAGATGCCAAGGCCATGTATTCCTGTGAGGCAGAGCACAGCCACGAGCTCAGCTTCCCCCAGGGGGCACACTTCTCAAATGGTAAGCAAACAGCTATCAAAAACCCCATTTACAGTATATTGTGCATTATTTAGATGATATTTTCTGCTCTCCAGAGTTGCACAAGCAGGACTGTACATTTGACACTGTGCACAGACCTGCTTGTGTGTGTCTGTAGCATATGACAAGTTACAGCAAGGACTTTGTAAATGGCCAGTGTTGGGTAAAGATATGAAATTATTTTTGCTCAAAGCATGATACCCCATACATAACCAAAGTCAAGCAGCCTCTGGAGTTCCATTTTATTTTATTTATTGCCTCTTCCCTTTCTCCATGAGGAGATGAGTTGGCTCATAACCAGTCCAGTCAGGTCACTGTAACCTAGTGATGGAAGGCACCAGTGCTTGTTCCCTGTTAACACAGCCAGCAGAGCCTGCAGCCAAGTGCAGAAACGTCAACAAATGTTCCCTACCACTTACAAGCAGGCAAACCACTTTTATTGCTTTCCACATTAACAGGCCATATTTCTCTACATCCTTATTTTATGGTGTTTTTCTTTCTTCCTTTTTTTATAGCTGTTGCCTTAATTGACATAACTTTATCATTGTACCTCTTTAAAAACACTCTCTTTTTGTATATACTATATCTTTAAAGCTTTACAAAATACACAGAATAGATAGAATATTATTTTAAAGAGCAATCTGACCCCAGGTCATCAATCTGCTATTGACCAGGTTTTAGGATCGATGTAGTAAAACACAGACAAAGTGATTTTAATTAGCTTTTACAAATCAGGGGTCTGCATCTCTTTTTTCCTTTGTACTTGAAAGTGTTTTCTTTCTTTTATCCTTTAGTCTACCCCTCTGTTGAACCAGGCTGGCTCCAAGCAACATATGAGGGAAAGACAGGTTTAATCCCAGAGAATTACGTTGTGTTCCTGTAGCAGGTGGTAAACGTGCCTTTTTTTTCATGGTATCCATGGAAAAATAATTCACATTGTTTATTGTTGTGACATTTCTACTCTGGTTATGGCTGTCATTGCTGCATTTATGTATTTTTATTGCAGATATCAAGCAGAGCAGATTGCTCTTGCAAAACTACAAGTTTAAAGTCCAAAAAGTATACCTCCTCTTCTGAAATTGTTATCTATTTAGGGGATCTTCAGATATTCAGTAGAAGTAGGTATGTTAATGCTGATAAATGTAAATATATTGCCCAATGACTGCACTGATGCCAGTATTAGCCTACAAAATCACAAAACAATCATATTCCTTTTCAGACATTTTTAATCTCAGAAATATATCACCTATTAAATTCCAATTATATCAACACAAAACCTTCATCAAGTTAATGGAAATGGTCTCCATTGTATCCATTTTTTCATATAAAATGTTATTAACTGTAATCGAACAAGCTGTGATTTCAGATAAGGAAAGCAATCTGATCTATTGGAATATAACAGAGAAAGCAAAATGGATTTGCACCTTAACATTAATGTTTATGGACTCTTGATCATTGTTGATCCACCGAACCTGCTCACAGCCGTAGTGCACTGGTCAGCTACATGGTACTGTACTGTACGATACTTGCTCATAAGCTTTTCTATAATTACTTATAAAGATATTCACTTTTGTTTCTTACAACACTGTCACATTAAATATATGCTTTGTGCAAAATATGTTTTATAATGTTCAAGAGATGAAGCTTTTGCCCTTGATGTATCTTGTGGTAATTACTGTAGTCAGTAGTACACTGGTGTACTTGTAATGAAAACAAGTATCAGATTTTATCGTGTTAAAGATGACATTCAATAATTGATTTACTTTTTCTGTCACAACATGTCCATACCAGAGTCAAAAATTATCTAGAAAGTTCACTTCGGTGATATTGGTTCAGGCAAACAAAATTAAAAAAGAAAAGGATCCACAACATTTTTACTCTTCACTTATTACAAACTGAAAGAAAACTCCAAAGTTAAACTTTCCCTGGAGGCCAGAATGTATTTGGGAGGGTATTTGACATCTTGCTTCTGCCAAGATCAGGGTGTTCTTTTCCATTTACATCTCTAAGAATGTGAGGTGGCCTTGAACAGCGATGCAGGACTTGCACTCCCTAACAGTTTGAAACTGCAGGGGTATGACACGGAAATTATATTCATATCCTGAATTTGTAAAACTTTGCATTCTCTTCTGTACTGACAATTTGAACATTTGCAATCATTTCCTGTATCCTAACATAAACAGCTTGATAAATAAACAGTGATTCATGAATCTTGTCGTCTAAATTTCTTTGTTTTAGTTACTGAGCGATAATGTACAGTCGCTCTCTGATAGCACAGCATGATAAAGGGCTCTTACCCGTAATTATTTAGAAAAATAAATGTTTATTTAGATATGTTTTACTGGTCTTTTTCTTTTACCAAAATATGTTTTTAATCAAATCTGTTTTTTTAAGTGGATCATTTTATGAACCGACTTAAATAATAATCTATAAAGAATAAAGTTGGCACTATGGGAAAACGATGTGATTTATTATCTGAGTGTAAATAGATTTAAATAAATACAACACTTTGACATTTGTTTTCATGAGCTAGACTGTTATGATTAAGTCTGTTGTATGCATCCCATAAATATCTGCAATTTGTATTATTTGGAAGATCTTGATGTGGTTTAAATTTATAAAGTATGCTCTATTTTTTGGGAGGGAAATTGTATAAAAAAAAGAAAAAAGCATGTAAGACAAAATGTTATTTTGGTCCAGATGTGTGCCGAGTTGTATTTCATTTACTTAGCACAGCTGAGGGTTTTTTCCCTCAAATACTTTCAAAGATAGATATTTTGCCAGTTTCGACTCCCAGATGTAGAGACAGTGAGTAACTCAACTGGTACTCTAACCGAATTCCATTAGTTTAAGGGCAGGGTTCAAGTTTCAATGCATTCTGCATTTCCTCCTCACTAATAATTATTTGTTTGGTTCAGTACAAAAATACCAGTCTCTCTGATGGTTCATAACCTACTGTGCTGTGTATCTCCTAGTAAGTAACATCTGTATACAAGCTGCAAGCTGGGAATGTTTGATACACCAGAATAGCAAAGAGTTTCATTGACTGATGCCTCTGATTTAGTAATATTTATGATATAGCTGTACTAAAATATTTTTAGGAAAGTTGTTTTCTGTTTTGCCTCAAGAGAACTGAAGACATTTGGCAAACTTCAGAAGTCTGATTTCATCTCCAAAGCCAATGAAGAATCCAGTATTCTGCCATAAATAAATCCAGTCACAAGCTGTCTCCGTAGAGATGTGATGTTTCTGCTGGCATCATCATTTGGTGTGGAATAACAGAGGCCTCACCATGCCTGCCAATACCTTGGGAAGTTGGGAGGCAATGACCTCTGACATCATCTCTGGAAACTCTACTTTCATGGCATCTGCCTGGATGAAGGTACTCAGACAATAGAGGTTGACCTTCTTCACTATCTGTCAGAAAAGAGACATGCATGTTCGCCTTGGTACTCATTAAAGAAATGTAAATGAATGCAGTTTTACTCAGTTCTGTGAGATAACCTACATCATGCATGGCGTCCATCAGTTTGGTAAGGTGGTAGAATCGCTGGGAGCTTGCCACCAAGCCCTTCTCCTTCATATGGATAGCCTTGGACAGCTCTCGGATGTAGTTTTGTCTCATGTCCTCAAATGCTGTCTGACTTTTGAGTCCTTCAAGAGGCACTGAAAACACACAGGACACTTATAAAAACCTTTCCACACACTATGAACTTGTGTAAATAGAAAAAGTATTATTCTGTTATAGATGGTAAACAAACACTGAAGAAAGGTTATGAGTTAACAATTACATCTTTAGAAGAAACATACTCCTAATAAAAGGGAAAAAATGACTAAACAATGTTTCTCAGTCTTTGTAAAAGAAGAACCCGATAGCAGTTGCTACATAAATCTTGTCAGGGTCTAGTAATCTTGAGCAACACTCCCTTTATTCTTCAGCTCTGCAGTAGATGGTCATCAAAGCATCACATCTCTGTTATCAACACTGTAAGGTCACAGTGGTTGATAAAAAAAAAGAACAATCAACATTGGGGAACAAGTAATTCTTACCTGTGTTTAGCAATATTATGGCTTTCATACAAAGAAATTCCTCACGGGTGACTTGAAGATTTGCAAATTCCTGAGGAATAAACTGTATTGCCAGGCAAAGGTCATAAATTGGAGATCTCCTCATCTGCTCCCTGAGAGACAAGAACATAATAAAACTCATGTTGCTGAACTGTCAAGTGTCTTTTTTTTCATAATGACTGATTTGCGAAAAAAAACGCGTCATATTATAGGTAACTGATAATTTGTTCAGATTTCCGGTATGATTATGGTTACTTACTGACTAAGAATCAGGTCCGGTGCAAAGTATAAATATTCACTGGTAACGTTCTGAAAGGAGCGCCACCCGAGAGAGAACACCATCAGGTTCATCCAGGAATACTGGATTAGGGTCATCTGATCATTGATGTGAAGGTTACGAAACCCTTAGACGGAAAATAAAACCCAGTATTAGAGCACATTTAATCATTTCATTCACCAGCTTCTTTCTCCCTTGTGTGGTTTTTTTTCATACTGTAGTGTATGCAACCTGTGTCATAATATCACTGGAAGGACAGTGGTTTTCCAGTTATTTCTTTGCTTGCTTTTAGCTTCGCCCTTCAAGTCTTGTATTTAATTATTTCCTCTGCCCACTGGGAAACAAACACTTGTATCAAATATTTACTGCTTCATTTAGACCTCTGTTTCAGTCAGTGTAGCTGAGACCATCAGTAAGGCCTGCCAGTCGATTTCCATGGTGACAAATGTGATGACCCTGAGAAGCAGAGAGCTGTTACCTGGCAGGGATTTGGACCACTTAACGATCCACAGGAGCTGTTTCTCACACAGTCTGTTGAGACTGTTGAGCAGAAGATGGGGAACATCAGGGTGGGAGTTGTCATAGCCGGAGTACACAATCTCTGGCTCGATGTTTTCCAGGATGTTAATCATTTGTTGGGAGAGTTGCATCTCATGGATGCCTGGTAAGTAAGACATGGAGGTCAAGGCCTGACTGTCACCGGACATGGCCAAGTGAGACTGAAACATCAGGGACGGGGCCAAACCCAAGGCCTTCAAGGCTCCAAATCGCTTTAGTTTCCTGCCTGCGACACAAATATAAGGTCTGGTTAGATCTGATTAGGGAGAGCTCAGTTTGTCACATGTGGCTTTAGAACTTTTCCTTCTATTCAAAAATTCACAAATTGAATAGTAACATACCTAAAACATTCATGTGAGAGTTAAATACATATGGCCGTATATGACTACTTTGATTTATTGACTGATTTTTCGATCTAAGCACTTGGAATATTCTCTTTGATGTTAAAATGATTTTATAACATCACTTGGTACTACTCAGAACAATTAGTATCTATCATATGGAAGCTTTACTGTAACTCTGTTCAAAAGGAAATGCAAACAAATGGTACCTCCAAGCATCATTCCTGCTTGATAGCACTTTCGGAGGCGACATGCAGGGCAATTTTTTCTCCGAATCTTATCCACGATGCAGTCATTTCGTCCAGCGCAGAGATAGCTGTGATGGCCTGTAGAGTGATATAGGTACAGACAATGCACACAATGTTAACAGGGCTTGATTTTCAGATATGTAGGGACCAGGTGAGGAAAATCGTGAGAAGAAAACTGTTGAAGGGCTCTTGACTTTCAGCATGGCTACTCCATTCCTCATTGAGGTAGCATTCTAAAAGATCTAAAGAGGTAAATTAGATGTTGGCAAGGCTGTGAGGGCAGAGTGACATGGCCATGGTGAGACATAGTGGCTCTAATATATCTCACATCACAAGATAACAGAAAAGAAAAGAAAAAAAAGTACAAGATGAAGAACACGGTGTACACTGGTCAATGTGATACTGTTACTAATAACCTTTAACAACTACCATAGAAGGTCAGAGTGAGTGTTGTGTGTGTGTGTGTGTCTCCTATTATTATACTTTGAAATTATTTGCGACACCATTCACAGATTAACAGAAGAAAAAAAAGTCATCAGAAGAGGAAAGTAGTTATTTTTGTTGTGTGGAAAATACTGCAATTCCTGCAGATCACAAGCAACAGAATATATACATTGTTCAGCTGGTTGTGAGTTGTGATTGTGTGAGTGAGGGATTGGACCAGGGAAGTCTGTTTACCCAGAGCCCTGCTGAGATGAGGGACTTTAAAAAGCCTGGAATTAAAAGTTTGTTTTCATTTAAAACATGTTTTAGATGTCTTTATAACTAAATTTTTATGCCTGAATTCTTTGAGAATCTGACCTTCACAAAGGCTCTGAAGACCCTTATAATTGTTGCATAAGGTGTGAACTATTAATAAGACAAATCACCAACAAAAGTAAGAGGAGAGACAACAAGGGAGGTAGCACAAATGCTAGTTAACTGCTTTAATATTTAGGATGTGGTGAAATAAATAACCGTCATAATAATTGAAAGGTGGCATCAGCTGTTGTTATGATTGATAGTAATCAGGAAAAAATCTAAGCCAATAATTTTAGATCATAGTTTTGTGTAGCAAATAAACTTTAATCATGACATGCTGTTTTTTCTTTTTGTTTGTGATACAGTTTTCTTTTGCAAACCAACTGAGGTTGCAACAGCCTTCAATGGGCAGCAATGTTGTCAAATATGTCAGTATCTTTTTCATAGTTAAAAATAGGTCAAATAAAGCAAAACAACTCAGATTAACCGCAATTTTCTGATCCTGGTGAAAATGAGACAGACTTAAAGTATAACCTAACGTTTCTCTTACTCTCTATCTTTTTATATAGTTAAATTGTGTTGGAGATCATTCTAGGCTGCACGTTAATCTTTAGCTTATTCTCTTTCATTTGAAATATATCATCATACCTCTTTTTTCAATGTGTTACCTGTGAATTTTGTTCAGACCTTGTTTTTCATCATTTTAAAAAGATTGATTTTCATCCAAAATGAAGTCTTTAAAAAAAGGAAGGTGTTGCATGTGGTGACTCCACCAGGCATATAGGCTACAGTATTATACTCCTAAGTAGAAACTTTACATACAACATATTTTATATTTTAAATCTATAAGCATTTATGCTGTTTATGTGTCATATACCAACAATTTTGTGTTATCTCCTGCTATTTACTATTATAAGAAAAGAGGTGAAAAACAAAGCTGGAGGAGTATTACAAATGTTTTTTTCACCAGAAAACACTTCTTGCAGTAGCCTATCCCACAAACCTACATTTTAAACAATTAAACTGTTGGCAATACTTGATCACCCAGGGTTTTGTCTTTTGTAATCATCACCGCACTAACATGTGGCCTGGTCAACATTTGACTGAGAGACAATATGAACAATAATAAAAGGAAATCTCCACATGCCTGAACAGATCTGGAAATTGGTAATTAGAGATTTCTTTGCTCACCTTCAACTGCCCTTTTGAAAAAGACTTTACAGCTTCCACAGGTTAAGACTCCATAATGGCAACCAGATGCCTCATCACCACAGATCACACACTGCCTCTGAGGTTGCATACTGTTCAGGAAGAAAGAAAGAAAAAAAGGGAAAATATGTAGGCTACCTTGAGGGTTCATCTATGAAGCAGAGGTGAATCTTTAAGTAAAAGTTTGTTTCCTTATCTTCCTCATACTTGTCACATGTGAGATTAATTACTGTTTGATTCTATATCAAGGTTTATACAATCTGTCACATGGCAAATTTACATTCAAAGTTTTGACTAAAAGATAGACTTAAATATATTAAAAGCCTAATGTTCTTTCTCACATTACTTTTTAGTGATTGGTTTGTGCTAACTGACGAAAATAATTACCTGGGAAATGCAGAGAAAGGTGATGGGTTCCTCTGAGACAGAGTCTGGTTCTGGATCCCATCGTAGCTATTGGTTGTGAACGGGTCCTCGGTCACACCTGCAGACTGGCACCAGTACTGAGGCTCTGCTGGGGAAGTTTGCATTTGCCAACGAGTAACTTCAGTCTTGTACATAGTGTTCTGCGCTGTTGACTGCGTATTGGCATCAAAGTTGAGAGCCTTCCCGGGAAAAGCACATTTGGAGTCAGTCCTTACTGGGTTTACTAGTTGCTCTGACTGGTTGAGGTCGATAAGAAAGTTCGGAGAGCCTTCCAACCCTGGGCGAGGCGCCGGGATGACTGGCGTGAAGCTTGTGGATTCACCCTCACCAAGCCCAAGGTGCTGCTTGCTGTCGGTGTCACAGCAGGTCTCGAGAGCAGATATCTCAGGTGATGGATCAAAGCTTGGACAGGGATTGTCCATAATCACAGAGGGCTCTTTTTCATCTTTGATTAACTTACAAGCCCCTGAGGTCGAAAACAAGTTTAAACTTGCGCCTGGTAAACTTTCGGACGTGGCCACATTCGTCCTCCGAAGTTTCACAAAATCTTCCCATGGGCCATTGTCACAATTTAAATATTCACTGTTGCGGTCATAAAATGGCTTTGCAGCAAGAGAAGCATTGAGAACGTTACAGTCTTTAAAAACTGCGCAGTCGCTGCTTGAATTCTGACCGTGCATCAGTGCGCCAGCGTTTCCAAAATTACGCACGGAGGACATACAACTTAAAGACCGTGACACTACAGCTAGTTTTGCATTAGATCTAATGTAGCCAGCCTCAATCAAGTCACTTACTCCTGAATCTGTAGAATCAGCTGTCGAAGTGGTACTGATAGCGCTCATCTTTCCGTTTATCTTATTTTCCATTTGAGGAGGTTAGAAGCGCTCAGTAGTGACTTGAGAGCTCCCGCAGGCTGGAAGGTGTGTGATAAGTTGCAACTCAGAGACCTTCCTTTTAATTCTCCTCCCTGTTGAGATGGTCTGTGACTTGCCTGTCTTTCACATTAACCAAAGGTTCATATAGGCTACGTGGAATATTTTGCAACTAATTATTTAAGAAAATAAAACAAAGTTTTAGCCAATACTTAATGAGATTTATGTTCCCTCTCCATAAACAACCCAGCCACAGTTAAAGAAATTACATGCCTTTCTTCTGGTTGTTGGTGACATGTTTAGAAGTTGAATGAATCTTCTTTTTCCTCAACAGATTTCCAATATTCCACACTGACTAAATATCCAATCCTCCAAAAAATGCCAGGGGAAGAGTCAAAGCAGTCAACCAGAGAGAAGCTAAGTCTAGAGTAACACTGCTACACAGTAGACCTGCAGTGTAGCCTTCCAGTGAGGACAATTTCAATGTCAAGGGCCATTAGTCTCCACCCTGCAGTTCATGAATAAGTTCAAGGCAAACAATCTTAGTGAATTTAGGAAGTATTACAAACTAGGTGTCCCTGGTTTACAAGAGCGATAACAGTGGAATGCTTTAACCTAGCTAGTGACCCCAAAAGTTATCCTTTCAAATCATATAAACATTTCAATATTAATTAATGAATATATGAAAATTGACTTGTATCTTATGCAACATAAGAATGCATGCAGACAGGTGGTAAACAGGGAAATATCAATTATTACTAATTAGGACTTTGAAGCTTTTCTGTTTTGAAACATAATTAAGTCAAGTGTGCTGTCTAGGTGGTCTTATGGTTTGTTTTGAATTGGTCTTTTGGGGGGTGGTATCAATAGGAAGTGGAAACCTTTTAGATAATTCTAAATTTTCAGTTTTTTTACCATTCATATCCTGTCATTTCTTTGCACTTGTATATCTTTAATTGCACTTAAAATGAAAAATGTCAATACTTTTATTGTATGCAAGACAATACACAGGAAGATATTTTTTAAGTAGAAACTGCATGGTAGCTATAATTTTCAAGTCTTTGTATTGTAGTGTTTCTTACCTCTTTTAACTCATTTAATTTATTTCTCTGTTATCGTAGTTAGATAACAGAACAGGTTTTACTATTCAAGTTAATCAGTCAAGTATGGATGTTGCTGATGCATGTAGTCATGATGTACACACAGTCCTTGGCCCAATCTTCTGCGTCATGCTTTTGACAACATCAGTGGGGATTCTCATGCTGTGGCCTACATAATTCTTAGATAACAGTGACACATTCATATCTAGGCAACATGATGACTTCTTGGGATGGTGTAATGACCTAGTCTTCTCACAAGACTTTAATCTGTAAATGTGATTCAGTGACAATCAGCAGCCTTCAAATTGTTATATAATACCTTTTAGCTACTTTTTTTTATTATTAAATGTTTTAGGCATAGCTAAATTAATTTTGTTGGACCCCATGATATTCTTCTTGTACGTATTTTACACTGACTTATTCTTTTTTGTTGTTTTGAAACAACCTATTTGTGCAATTTTATTTTTCAGCATCACTTCATTGGGGAGCTTGACAGCTTAAGCGTGGCAGCTTTTACTCCTCTCATCTTACTATACAGAGGTGAGCTGTTTGTCTACATAAGAGGTCAGAGTGTTCTCAGACATTTATCTTGCTAACAGCAAGCATGAAAAAGCACAGCAGCATCTGCGTGAAAGAGCACAGCAACAAATGCTGCAATAACTTTAAAACGCCTAAACCCTTTGTATTCCAAGACAAGTAGATAACCAGCATTGATTTTAATTACATTCATTAAACATTGTGCTCGGGTAATTGATATTTAATTAGGCAAAGTCAAACAAAAGTTGGTGTCTTGCTTTGAACATCTAGCCCAAAGTACTATTGATTAACTTTAGTGTTACCTTACAGAAAAAATCGTAAAGACTAGTTAATACAGAAAACCTTTCATTTTATGTGTGGGCTATCTGAACAACAAACCTATTAATTTACATATTCAATCACATGTTGTTCTTCTACTTTAACTGCTATTTTTATTTCTCCTCAACATGGATAAATTATCTCAAAAAAACATTATGAACAGGTGTTAACAAGCTGTTCCATTATGTTAGCAGACGGTAATGCATGTTAGTGTAACAAAACCTGAGCAACAGGGAAAGATTTAAGGTAACAACAAGAAAGCATTACATTAGTGCCACCGTGTGGTTAACTATACAGACACAGGATCAAGGAACATTTTATGAGTCTTCAACCAAAATTTTATGTCTTTACAGTGTGAAAAAAAAAATTTTTTTTTAACAAATGTATATTAGCTTTTATTAGTAAATGTGTTTCCACCTAAAAATTAGTCTTAAGTCTGTGCCTAAGGATCCTCTGACCCCAATGGAATGCTTTGTCAAAGATAGGATTGAAATGTGTGTAATCTAATGTTTGCATATTTCTAAGAGAGTATATCCAAATCAGGCTTCTTCTCTTCGTTATGCTCAACATGCATGACCTCTTCCAGCTGTCTGATGAGCTTTGCTAGTGTCTTCATGTCATGGTTCCCCCTTTCTAGCAGCTCATAACGAAGACTGGAGATGTCTTGTTTGATCTCCTTCAGTTCACCTGTAGGAAAGTAAGTGAAAAACATTCAATGAGTTTTTTTTTTCCTCATAATTTGGTGATCTAGACATGAAAATCAGTGTGTTCAGGAAAACTGATTAGCTCACCCTCATTCACTTCGTCATTATCTTTATCTGTCTGGGCTTTTAAGATGTATCTTTTGATGAGGCAGTTCATTACTTTCTGTAAAGAAGAATAGACGATTTTAGTCTTAAACTGATGAGCCCACAATTTCTAAGTTGGTTAAGGAAAAAAAAAGAGTAGCTTCCAATTTGATCAGTGAGCATGTTTTATAAAACAGTTGTGTGGTTTTGATTGACACATTGGGTGCTTACATGTACTGTGTATACAGCAGTTTTCTATGAGCTTAATGAATACACTTGCTAGAAAGAACTAAAATAATTCACTAAAAGTGCATTATTTATCTTTATATATATATGTGTATGCAGTACTTTATTTAGGAAAGATTTTGCAGTTAGCCTAACACCTTTGGTACATAGTGGTTTATCAGCATTAGGAAATGAAAACTTTACTTGATGATGAGACTGAGGAAGAGATTTCCAGTTCAGTCCTTCATATTGCCTTAACTAAAGTTTGAATCAACAAACAGGAGAAAAACAGCTGTTAATGCAACAAAGAGGCCTTGGAAATCACAAAACTTTACCAAAAACAATTACAAAATTCTATTTCAAATTTAATGAATTTGCCATAAATATTTGTTTGAGCTGCTAATGCCTCACATTGTTTAGCTCCAGCTCATCGTTTGAATTTTCTTTGTTTTTGTCTGAAGATAGATTACAGAGAAATTCCTTTATTCCCAGTAAGAGGGAAACTATAGACTTGGGGCTGGGTACGAGGTTGAAGGGCACCGGCAATGTGCTACCATGCTCAAAGTAGGCGAACCACAGTTTGGCTCGAGCAAATTTCCATTCAACATCAGCGTCATCCTGAACCAACATATGAGAAGGGTGATGAAAGGTAAGAGATTGAAAAAACATTCGATGAAAACAGGTGAATATTCAGAATGATAAAAGATTTGTATTTCTGGATAGTACACAAGAAACAAAATTGACTAGTAATTAAAAACATAAATGGTTGAGCTGTACCTCAATTTCTTGGAAGGAGCTGTTAAACATTGCTATGAGCATATTCAACAACACAATCACCATGATGATGTTGTACACTCCATACAGAACATAACCTATATTTTCAATGAATTTATGGTTGATGTTTATGACCACTGATTTTACTTCTGACAGTCCAAAGATGGCCCAAAACAGGGTTTTAAAACTTTCTTCAACCCTAGAAGAGAGAAGAAACAGGAAATTCAGCATGTCTAAATGGATGTCTCAATGTTAAATCATGTCAATTCTACACAGATTGTGCTCCTATGCAATGATAAAATATGTTGGCAATCTAAATTGTAGTTGATACTTACGTTGTAAAAGCACTGTTGTGTTTAGCTCCAAGGTAGTATGAATATAGATTGAACATTCCCACCATGAATGCCACAAAAACTGTGATAAAAATCACCATAAATTTAAAGATATCTTTCATTGTTCTTCCCAGAGAAATCTGCAGGGGTCCAAATCTCTCATTGGCAGGCAGGATATATGCAATTCGAGAAAAACTCAGCACGACAGCAATTGCATAGAGGCCTTCAGAAATAAGCTGTGGGTCTGATGGCATCCAGTGGATTCTTGCTGAGAATAGAGAAATGTGAAAACAGGTTTAACAAAGAAACTTTTATATATGAATACCAGTACCCATGTAGGGATTTTTTACTTTAAAAAAATGTAAACATCCTGATTTATTTTTTAATAATAAATCAGAAAGTGAGACAGCCAAAGGAGCAGTGATACTTTAAATTATCAAAAAGAAAGTTTTTTTGTAGTTGTTTATTTAGATGCTTCTACTTGGTTTACAACATCGCAGGTTGGTGTTGTACATTATTGTGAATGCTACTAGTTATTTTCCAGTAGTGTTTTTTAACCCTAATTAGGCCAAAAAATAGTTAGTACTTCTCATGTTCATTTCAGTGTAACCTAATTGATGCTTGATGGTACAAAATACTGTCGCTAGACTTTTAACTAGTGGGTTACACGGAAATAACAGCACATCAACCCAATCTTAGCTTCCCTTCACTGCCTTCCTGTTGGTTTTAGAATTCCTTCTAAAGTTATCTTATTAGTTTTTAGGTCCCTAAAAGACCTAACCAGACTTTATTTATCCGAGTTCAGCTGATCAGATGCTTCTTACAGTCCCAAAGTATCAAGAGTTGATTGATCATTCTTAGTTGCGACTCTGAGTTTGTGGAATGATGGAATGATCTGCCTTTACATGTCAGACTGGCTCCTTCTTTGGCTGTTTTTAAATCATATTTAAAAACTAATTTCTGTTCTTTTGCTTTTAGAGATTTGTACTTATTTTTGTATTTAGTTTTATGGATTTTATTTACCGATTATAATGTGCTTTTTATTTATGTATCTTATATCTTTTTCACAATTTTGGCTTTTCTTTTTACTTTGGCTGGCTTTGCTGCTGTTTTAAATGGGTTTCATAAATAGTGGTATGGTATGGTATGGTATGGTATGGTATGGTATGGTATGGTATGGTATGGTATGGTATGGTATGGTAT
>JAOXYM010000009.1:9176134-9186630 GCA_028567055.1 Leptatherina wallacei
ATCTATCTATCTATCTATCTATCTATCTATCTATCTATCTATCTATCTATCTATCTATCTATCTATCTATCCATGATCCATGATCTGACTTCTATCTTTACTTTTCCATTGAGCCAGTTTACAGTGAATGTGCAGCCTCATTTCCTCTGGAAACATGCTGCTACTTTGCTGATGTATGTTCATTGTGTGGAGTGACAGCTTAGGTTCTGTCCTGGCTTTGCACGTTTGTTGAAAGGATTTGGCTAAAGCAGTCACTTCTCTGATGACTAAATCTGGAAAGGTCATCCCAGTCTCAAGCTCAGTCCTTTGCAGATACTAATACCCTTCTAAATGTGTCTTTGATTATCAGAGACTAAAAGTGAACGCTTACTGTTTTAAGACCAAGTGCTTGAAAGAGTTAATTGATGTCAGCATAGCTGTAGATTTATTGGGTGTAAGCAGACAAAGATTTTTGTTATTTTCTTAGATTGGTCTGTCAAACAAATGAAAGAAGATCAAAACACTCTTCATTAACATTGCACCAAGTCTGAGTTTATTGATAGAATTAACATGATGACATTGCATTTAGTTAAACATTTTGATACAATTTGTGACATTGTAAGCCAAAATTCCAACTTTAATTTTTGAACTTAAAATAAGTTTGATTTGGTGAAACTTAGTACATTTAAATAATAGGGATTGACATCATATTTATGCATAATTGTTTGGCAATATAACTCTCAATTTTATTGACATTTTTCTCAGATATTAACTTTACAGATCTCAGAAGATGCAGTTATAATTAACAAAGTAATATAGAAAAACTATCCATGTATTTACAGCTCAACAGGAATGTGAGCAACTTTTTGTTCAGGATTTGGATATCCTTACATAAATGTGCACCGCTCTTGTTGGCAATGATTTAATTCTGTGTATTAAAAAGACATTAATGCTGACCCTTTTTGCCCTATTTATATTTTAATTCGCTTTGTCAACTAACAGACCCTGTAGTGAACTGTTGCTATAATTTATTGATGACTTTGATGAAAACATATATTGAGGAACAGACTCAGGTTACTGTATCTAAAACATGACCAGACTAGATTTAATCAGTTAAGATGTGCCTATGGTTCATGCACTGCTCATTTTCATGGCTCAGGGCTTTGGATGAAAGGCGGAAGCAGTGGGACATGCAGGAGCAACACCTGCGAGAGAACATCCTACAACAACGTAGACAACAAGTACAGGATGTAACTGAACGCTTCCAAAGAGCCCATCTACCTCCTTCTCAGAGATACAGACAATGTCAGTGTTGTTTTTATATGTTGTTTTTGTTGTTGTTGTTGTTTTTTTATCTAAACTAGTTAGATGAGAAATAACGTACAAAAAATCTTGACACATTGCAGTTTATTTGTATGTTTTCACTTACGGTGTTATAGCTTTCCGAAGAAATGCTCCAAATATTGAAGATGCACTGAGTCAACTTCAAGGTACTGTGAGTTCATACACTGGGCAGCACCCTTTCTTATCCAGCAACCCCAACATTAGCAGGTAAAAAGAATAAATAAATCTTGAATTATAGAGATATTTACTTTTGTATTGTTTGATGTGTAACTTACCTTTGTGTCATTTTTCATACTGGCTGGATGAGTCATCCATTTTATTTGTACCATACTTCTTTTTCTTGAAGAAGCTGCACACCATCTCCTAAGCCTCCCACAGTTTCTAAATCCTCTCACCGCCAAGCACTCTCTGCTGTGGAGGCCTACACGAAGCTGCTTCAGGAGCAAAGCAGAAGAGAAAGTTATCAAGATCAAAGTACACAGGTATTCTGGGTATAAAATTGAAATGTTTTTAAACAATAATAATATTGTGGGTGTTCTTTTACTTCTTGTGGTTAGAATTGTTGCTTAAAGGGTTTTTTTCATAGTTTATTCTCTCTGTTTTTAAGTTGTCAGATTGTTTTGTATTGTAGTATTGTATTGTAGTATGGAACTACTGAAACTAAAATAAATGGAAATAACCTTATGTAGTCATTCAGATGAAGTATTGGTCTGACAGTTATCTGCCATCATAATAAAATTAAATAGAAGGCTTAAGTGTTTAGTTAGGTATGTCCGTTTGTCTGCTTGTGTTCAATCTATGAACTCACTTTCATCTTAATTACTCTCTTGTGTCTGCATTTGTGTAGCTAGCCATGTAATTATTTAATGTGAAAAGCAGTTTACTATAAAAAGCTTTTTATTTTATTTTGTTTGTTTTGTTCCAACCAGCAGATTTAAATATTTTCATGATAATTGCAGTTTGCTTAAATGTCTAAATATTTACTTTAGTTTTTTCAGACTACCTATTATTGTTTGATTAATTGTAATCTCTCAGATGGGGGGAATGCATCAATTATCTTTGTTACTGAACCGTATTAGTATGACTGAATTTGATCAAATCTGCATAGTTGAGATCCATATTTTGGAATCTCCTACATAATTAGGCCCCTAGAGGGCAGCACTGTGACATGAACTCAGTCTTGTACCACTTATACCGACTTGTTTGCCTCAAGCTTTTACATAATCTGGTTAAATGTGTGTTTGAATAGCTATTTCAAAAGGTTTATATTTTTTTTGTTACAGATATTCATGATATGTTTTTGTGGAAATTAAGGGCCTCCATCAATGATAGAGGGGCCACTTGGCCAATACATTTTTAGCATGAGACCTAAATTAGTTCAACATATCTCTATTGTACTGATAAAGTAATGATACCGACATGAAATATCACATTACTCCCCTTACATGACTTGTGTGTGTGGCCAGCACACTGATCCACTGCCATTCCAAAAGACCAAAATACTTTTACTCACACAAATATATGTGTGATTCCATGTTCATCACGCAATGTTACTTCAAATATTTCATGATTTCATTTATGTTTTATTAAATTCATAAATTTGTGCATGAAGTATATTTATCAATGCAGTGGCCCTAATTAAGATGATACAAGTAAGTGAAATAGGGTCTTTGGATCATAAAGGTAATTAGTGTCTGAAGTCTAATATTTTCTGGGTGGTTTTACCACTATTTACCAAGTGAAAGTAATTTTTATACATATGAAGTAACACTCTGTAAACATACAAAAACACTTTAAATAATCATTTTTAATTGGTTTACATTCCACGTGCTAAAATGTTCATTAAGATGTTCAATTCTGAACCACAAAAGAGTGGTGCCCCATGTCACCACTCTTTCTCTGTCTAAAATAACTATCATTTTGCATATTACTCTCAAAGATAACCGTAGAATTGTAAACTATTTGTGTTTTGTTTTACTCACCAGCTGCTTGTTGCTTCCATATTTTAGGGCAGCTACTTGTCTGATTGCTGCAATTCTGAAAGCCTTTCAAGCAAGGACAGCTTGGAGAATGAGGACCCAAACCAAAGCACAATAAATCCACAGTGTTCCTACTCATCCTTTTTTCTGGACTGTGAAAAGACCCATCCAGATCTGGGAAAGCAAAATGATTTGTGTCCAACATCAGACCAAACTTCTGTCTCAGCAACAATGCCTCCCAGTGAAAATGCTGCCAAATCAAGAAAACTACATGAAGCTGAGCAGGAAAAACAAGATGACTCTAAATGGCCTAGAAATATCGTGCATGCTTCTAAAGCTTCTTGGGGATTTATATCTGTTGAGAGAACACCTAAAACAGAGAGCCACCCTGCTCTGCACAACTGTAACTCATTAACTCTTTGTGAAATTACTACTGGATATCCAGAGCACTTTAAGGGAAAGTGTTTACGAGACAATCCCAATGACAACATTAGTGTTACAGATCAAGTTATTCTTGGCAATAAAACAGCGGAATCGTCATATCCCAAACAAGAGGATCTGTTGGATCTCAAACTACAGAGGCCACTTGATGACAGACAATTAAAATATCCATCTGCTACAGATATTCCTTTTCCTCCTAAAAAGGACAGCAGCAAAAACCTTTGGTTTGGGGCTTCCCTGAAGCCGAATAATTTTTTGGAGGATAGCACAGCAAATAATTTGTCAAATGACAATTTTAAGCAAATAGGAAAAGAAAATCACAATCTGTCATCCAAGAAAGAACCCTGCGCTTCCATAAATAATCTTAACAAGGTTTCGGATTCAGAGTGCAAAACTGCGAAACCAGTAAATGCAGCATCATTGCCGCACTCAGGTTCGTCCAATGTTCAGGCAGACACGCTGAAGTGTCTAGACTGTCCTGGGGAAGAACAAAAATCCCCTCTTTCAGTGGCAACATCTCCTTCAGTGTATGAAGTTAGACTAATTAAAGGAATTCTTAAGAAGCAGTCCAAATATATGTCAAGAGATACCACATGTATGTGTGGCTCAGAGCATTTGAATTTTTCAAAAGAAGTAGCATTAGCAATAAGAGACAGTGTTGAATTATCAAGAGCAAAAACAAAGGATATGGAGGCCAGCAACACCGTTAAAAAGAAACTGCGTTGGTTTGATGAGGTCCGCATGGACAAAGATACTGAAGAACAGAACATAATAAAACAGATTAAAAGCAGGTCTTCAAGTCAGTATCATCCAAAAAACAACTCAGAGGACCACCAACTAAGTCTCACTACAGACTCGGGGTCTCCCAAGCCTGGACCCGACATGACCCCTGCAGCCTCCGCTGGTTATCACTTTACAAAAGAAGCATGGACAGATGTTGGGGTTCAAGTCAACTTGCCCCAGGAACAAGCAGATGAGGTCAAGGTGCCCCAGAGCAGCACCAGGACCAGTGGCCCCAAAGTCCCTCGGAGAGAGCGCTCTTCCAGAGTTGGAGCGGGTCCTGTTTCCACAAGAACAAGAAAGGGCACCATCATACGACCTCAATCTGCCACTGAGGTGAATCAGATTGCCAAAGCCCAAGGGAAGATTATGATGCCCCGCCCACCTCCTCGGATAGAAGCAGTGGAAGAAATGACACCATACATCACAGAGACTCCATATGGCATGGGCCATTCCAGCATCAACTATAAACAGGCCCTGGCTATAGAGCAGGCCTTGCGCAAGAAGAACTCTGAGGGATTTTTCTCACCAAACACACATCCTGTAATTACAACAGATAGTACTGTTATGTACACAACTCGGCCACACTCATACACCTGCCCCTTACCAGAAGCCAACATGAAAAGTATGCCCATTTCAGGTCATCAGGAGACTCAAAACAACAGAAGAGGGACAGTGTACAGTGAAAAGGGCCTCTGTTTAGATTGCACTCCCACAGATGAAGAGATTTCACATCTCTGGCATGGTGTCCGCAGTGCCTTAAACACAAAGGATGGTAATGTATATTTTGAATAACAGTCCTTGATACAGCTTAGGTTGAGGCTAAATGTTATTGATATGTATATGCAGTTTCCCTCCTATTTGTTTCTAGAATCAAATCTCCACAAGTTCTTGATTCATTGGGTGTACTTTGTTATACACTGTTCTGCATTTAGGCTTAATTTTTGTCAAATATTAACATGATGTTTACTTTCTTAAGACCTGATATCCTGATAAAGAGGGTTTACTTTCTTTGTCATGCAACTTTATATGAAGCAGCATATTTTTCTTTTTTTTAGCCTTTCCTTTTTCAAATGTAGATGTTGATGTGTTCATGACTCCAATGAAATATCTTTTTACAGCAAAATCCATTGGTAAAAGACAAGCCACAGAGTGTAGGCAAGTTTTAAGGAAACCCTGCACCGAGCAGAGCAGACAGCGTCCTGGCTCAGGGAGCAGAAGACTTCTTCAAACGTCTCAGGTTCACACGCAGAATCATTTATTACTGAAGTACAGTCAAGGGGTTTATTGAACTTGTTTACAGTTACAGTCATGTTAGAGATGGTCTTTGTAAATCTTCAACAATTTATGCCCCTCAAAAATATAACATTCTGGATCAATTTGAGTTGTACTAAGACTCAATATTTTCTTAATAACTTGCTCTATTTGTTATTGTGCATTATTCAGAGCATATAGAATTCTGCATGATATAGGCTGCATGCATATAATGTCAAGCTAGTATAAACTATAGGCACTTGAACATGAATTGTTTATTTTGTTTTGTGTAGGCTACAAAGCAGACTACTGAGCTGGCCAGGACATGTTCATTTTCAAGCAACACAGCCTTTGCAAAGGAAGGTAATGTTTTCCCTGTGTGTCTGTGTTAAGATGACAAGAATTACAAGGATTAGTCCTACATCAAGTCAAACATTTGATAAGCACTCTGTATTGTGTGCATATTATTTAACACAGGTGTTTTTACAGTCAGAGACAGTAAGCCTCCCTCCAAATGTTTGAAAAGTTACCTCACTCGCTCTTTTTTGCCAACTTTTGCTAAACTCCTGGATGCATTACGGTGGTTGTTTAAGGCCATGAACACAGTGAAGTGAACAGAGATAACTACAAAATAATAGCTGCCATCTGAAGTCTACACTTCATACATTAATGGTCTGTACTATTTTTCACTTTGGAAAAAACTGTCAAATTTCCCTAGAGCAGATGTAATATCGGCCCCTTAACCACATCACAAACAACTAAGTTGCTTTTTCAGTAACTAATGTAATCTGTTCTCACCTCCAAAAGCAACATTTAAGTGGAAACAGGTCAGGATGCCTTTAATATAACTTTTCATGGTCTTTCAGGTTTTGAGAGTCCTGCCCAGTTACACCTGGCTGAAGTGCATACTGTAGGCTTACTAGAAGAGAAGCCTGTTGTGGCTGCCATGGAGACCGCCCAAACACACAGATCTGGAACAGTACGACAACACAGCCAACAGCAGGGGCTCACCACCACATCCTCTGAGGAGAAGAAAATCCTTCTCTCCCTGGACAGACTCAACCACCAGCTGCACTGTGAGCATTTTGTTGATGCTGTTTGCATTAGGCATCATCTGATTGGCTTAATTGTTGTGATCTATGTTTCATAAAAATATGATGTTATTGTCTGTGCAGGATAACCACTCCTATCTGTTTACACTATAGGTTTACAGGAACATATGGGGGGTAATACTGGCATGTGTGGTCTTGCAATTATTGATGCACACTTAGTAAGTACATAAACAGGATTCTTTGCTTTTCTTAATGCATAATGTTACTTTTTTTCATGTGATTTACCTCTTGCTTTTTTCCTATATTTTCAGACTAGAGAAATGAAAGTTGCACACAACTACATGCACCGTACACCCTCAGCTAACCACCTCCGATACCAGAAGAAATTCTGACTTAAAGCTTGCTTGAACTACAGTGGTCTTCTCCCTCACTGGTGCATACTGTGCAGTATAATCTTTTTCTAAGTTCTTCATTACCAAAAATGGATTTTATTTGATGTGCCTACTACAGTTGCTTAAGCATGAGAAAGATAATGAGTAGGAGGTTGCAGATAAAAATAATCAAAATTAGACCAAAGTGAATGTTGAAATGAGTTTTTTACCAGCATTTTTAGCAGCTGCTAGAGCAATATTTCATTGCCACCAAAAATCTTTTTGTTTTTGTTCCTATTAATTTAAGTGCCTATGGAAATTATAAGGGGTTAATTTTGTTTTCATTTCTCAAAGGCAAATACTATAAGCCTTCTTCATATCTTACTCATATTACTTTTCTGAATGTACCAATGCTATAGGTTGGTGTTAGTTGTATTTTTCAAGGCATTTTAATTCTGTATTTCTGTTTATTACTATGTTATTTGTTTATATTGTAAAGTAAAACTACAGTTTGATGTAAACTGTTTAGCGAGCCTACCGGCATCAAACTGAATAAAGCTTGTTGTTATACAATAAACTGATTGGGCTCAATATATTTGGCTGTTTCAGTACTTTCTTTGCCATTCATCGGACAGTCAATGAATCATCTGGGCCTGAAAAATGTTTCTACAGAAAACCAGAGCAATGCTGAAGGTGTGTTTGTCTTTCGATCGTGGCTGTAGAAAGGATGATTATATCTTGTGGACCTTCAGGCTCAGCAAGCTGATCCTCTGCCAGAGAATTTCCAGAGTCCTCTCAAGACTACATTTACTGTAAACCCCATCTCCTGTTCAGAGTTCAATACTCTTAAATTATAGTACATGACAAAACAAAACACAACCTTAATTTATGGAACATATTGGCTGGTGCATATTTTATGTTTTAGATTAAAGCTATTCTGTTACCCTTAACAAACAATGGCTGCATGGGGAGTTGGGGGGTATTGATGTGAGTTCAGTTGCCCCTCCTTCAACAGCATGTCTGGTTTTGCGCCTCAGTGGGCCTGCTAGGACTTGCTTCAAGAGGTGGAAGAAGCTCAAGCTCTTTTTTTTCCTGTGATGAAACTTTCTGGTTTAACTGCAGGTTTTTTGAGTGCTTCAAGAAGCTATAAATAATGATGTTATGGGGATGTCTCACTACCACGTAGTCATGCAGACTCTTCTTTGTATCTCTTTTCTTTGTATTTAGCTTCATTTTATCCAGCAGAACCAACTATCCCAACCAAGTGGCCAAGTCTCAGAACTATTTTTCTTTTCATAACACAATTTGTCAAAAGAATACATTGAATTTAAAAGAAAATTTTAACAAAGCAGAAACATTCACTCCATTACTTTGTTTTAATGAGGGAATAAACCCTTAATAATAAATTCATGTATTGGACCTGCTCATCTGTCTGAAAATTATAAATGGAAAACAATGATTCAAGTTTTAATCACAGTGCTTTACTGTAGGTTTGCTCAGAAATTGGTTCCTAATTTGCTACCGTTAATGTTCAGTTTTTACACAGAGGTGCTTAAGATGAATTTAAGCCTTAAGCACAACACCCAGAAACTCAACAAGAAAGGGCAAGAGTGCTGAAAATAAGGGTAGAGATTTTCAGTTACATGTTTGAGCTTGTGTGCTGTGGTCTGTTGTAAGGCTTAATCTCACAAGCCTTGTGTTGCATTTAACATGCATGGACTAGTAAGTGTGTTGGCAACATTTTACATGAAGGCAACTGAGATTTTTGTTGTTGTTGCTGGTCAGTTTGTTCGTGTCACAAAACAACAGAAATTCTACATGTTTGCAAAAAGATATGAAGATACACAAACATACAGTATGTCTACAAGAGTAAAAGAAATTGATTAAAGAAAACCGTTTTTATAAATAATGTGATAAAGTCACTAAAGGCTGATATACAGTTACTTCGGCTATTTCTGTATTTAATGGCACTGTTGCCATTGATTTTACACAGAATGCACGCTGAAGAGAGAGAAAAGAGAGAAGGAGAAGGAGGCATGGCCTGAGTTTGTTTATTAGACTGCATGTACCCATTAAACACAGTAGGGGGCACTCAAGTTCACATCTGCTCATTTGCCTTGAGCAACACCGTGCGTCACCATATCCGATAGTAACACCACACCAAAGCTTTTTAAACAAGGCTGATTGAAACAGCCACGTTGCCTGTTTGGGTTACAAAATGATTCTAGTAAAATAGAGCGCAGAAAAGCAGTCCACGGACTTCCCGCTACATCTTAGTGAGACTGAGATCCGTCTGGGGGATGAAGTTGACCAGGCCAAACACTGCAGAGTGGGTGGTCTCCTTGGGGCTGCTGGGGCACTGCTGTCCATCTTCTAATGTGTCTGAGTGCAGAACAATTACATGAAAATGGCCACTTTCACCCTTACAATGGGAATTTCTTGACTGGCAGCATGTGTGTACTGAATGTCTCATTCATTCATTAAAATATGAGGGTCTGTAGTCATTAAGTACTGCATTGCCACTCAGAGTAATTGTGGTGTTATAATACCCTATTAATCCTTTAATGCACTTTGAATAGACACATAATAGAATAAATCTATCAAAACATACTAAGTTATTTAATAAAGAATTATGAATAAGGGTATACTGGGTTATTAAAAGCTCATAATATTTTGCACATGCTTCGTCATTAAACGTTTCAAAGTTTTCAAAGTTCCAGTTCAGATTCAAGTAGAAATAATTATATTGCTATTGATGGACTAAATCAACAAATTAAACTTGAGTTGTACACCAATTTGGAAAGGTGGTCATGTTGCCTAAACTATAATGGACAAGGAAAGCTTTTTAATCTGTGAAGAGCTTTAACAGGGATGTGGGTATTAAATAGGGCTTCATAATCATTTATTCAGTGGATGTATGGGAAAAGATGAAACAGAGCCCCTGTATCCAAAGAGGGAGGATCTTGACAAAATGATTTCTCAATGGAAGAGGGGTCTCATTAGCATGACAATTGTGGGAACTGCATGGGTCTACTTTTCATAGACACTGTAAAAGAGAGAGAGAGCGAGAGAGAGAGAGAGAGAGAGAGAGAGAGAGAGGGAGAGAAAATAAATAGTTCCATTACTGAGATAAATACTTTAGAATTATCATTTAGTTTTCAGGGGGAATGTATGTTGCCAGATTTCCACATAAACAGGTATATGATGTCATGTAAAGTCTTCTGTCAGGGTTTGAATATCTGAATGTACAACTTCACAGGTTACAAATCAATGTCTAAGAATGGGTGAACAAATTA
>JAOXYM010000009.1:9186635-9214083 GCA_028567055.1 Leptatherina wallacei
TGTGTGTGTGTGTGTGTGTGTGTGTGTGTGTGTGTGTGTGTGTGTGTGTGTGTGTTTGTGTGTGTGTGTGTTTGTGTAATTGACCATGATTTATAGGTTGCTTTAATTCAGCTTACATTATGGATTTAGCAATAAAAGAGAATGATCAGCTGTCACACCAAAGAATCAGTTAATAACAAAATAACCAGGCAATCAGGAGACAGTGAGAAGTTTCTTTCTTTCTTTTCCCTAAAAGCTCATTAAATAGGCGTTTGAGATGAGGAAACTGAAAAAGTCTTGTTATGTTCTGTCAAATGTTAGTCTTTTTGGTGCAGATTTAGCAGCGTTTATGTTTTAATGTAGGCGAATTAAGATTAAATCGAACAAGCAGGATCCTTAGATTGTCAGGCCCCTGACTGTACCTTTAAAATCTCTTATCCCAACTGGAGCCTAGCTCCGCCTCTGGAGCAGACGTCCCATGAGCCATAAAGTTTGATGTCCTGCCCAAAGTTTGGACCCAACAAGAGGAAACTTTTTTTTTCTAGACAGTGAGCTGCGGAGATTTGTAGAGTTAACTATGACTTTTTTTCTGAAAGTTTATCAACAAAAGTTTTAACCTGTCCGACTTCAGGAGAGTGAAACTTTTCCAGCCAAGCGCGTTTGGTGTTTTTCGTCTTTTGCGGCTGGCTCTGCATTTTTTCCCCATTTTTTTGGAAGGGGGGTGAGAGTTGGGGCCGGACGACAACATAGCTAGATTCCACTGTGGACTAGATATGCGCTTTGTTACATTTACAAGTATGCCATCAGGAAACAACAGGAAAATCATGCCTTTTACTGCAGATTTTGACAGCTAACACACTTTAAAAGAAAGTACAGTGATCGAGCGGAAAACTTTAGAATGACTCTGGATAACTTTTACTGAGTGTCGTCGAGATTTCCAGATTTCCTGCTGCGTGTCAAAGGTTTGGGATTGGCTCAGATCTCTTTTTGTAAGTTTTTGAACACAACTTTTTTCGGACACTTAAGTTCGCAGATTGTTTTGGGACAATGGATCAGAGCCAGCAAAACCCTCCTGCCGGACACCAAATCGTCCATGTACGGGGCGACTCAGAGACTGACCTGGAGGCGCTTTTTAACGCTGTGATGAACCCAAGAAACACAATCGTGCCCCCTTCCGTGCCCATGAGGATGAGGAAGCTGCCAGACTCCTTCTTCAAGCCCCCTGAGCCCAAGTCCCATTCCAGACAAGTAAGCCCGCCCTGTTTCTACTCTACCCCTTCTGAGAAATCACGTTTAAAGCTGGGCCCATCCTGTGGGGCTCCGGCCTACAGTAGCCTAAGGGACTGGCACTCAGTTTATTGTTAGTTGTCGTTTTTAGATTTCAAGCTGTAGGCTGCTCTTAATCATTCCTATTCAAACAAATTTCTGTTTCAGCATTTAGAATGTTACCCCTTTCTCAGACATTTTTCTTCATATCTTAAAACTTGTTGAATAGCATTTAATTACTCTATGGGATCATTTTTCAAGAAAATGTTCATCTTACGCCCATTTAATATAGCCTACTCTATCCAAACAGACGAAACTACAACAAAGTTACAACTGTGTTTATGAAGTTAGAAAGTTAGAAAGCATTCTGTTTACATGTAGTATTTTTTTTTTATTTATTTTTTTAGTTGATACATTGATCCAAGGACGATTGGAGAATGTGATTTTTATATAAACCAGCTGTCAGATTGTCTTAACCTTACTCGGGATTTATAAACTTTGACATTATGTTGTTGGTGATTCCTATAAGAAGGTAACAGTCATGAGAAAATTATTAAACTGAGTCTCTAAAGTATCAATATTAAAATATCTATCAAGATTATATGCAAAGAAGAAATAATGATGGTTGAATTCATCTTCCCTTTCTCTTCCCTCACTCCCAACCTTCTTTTTTAACTGTGGGACTGAAGTTTTGTAATTACTGCGCATGCGTTGTTGTGCAGCGAGTCTGCGCTCTACTCTGTCCCACACAGGCCCTGGATCCCCTCTCTGGGCCATAACTAATTTCAAACTTGGCTGAACATCCACATGGATAGAATTCATGACTAAACATGAAAGTTATGATAATGTTTGACAAGTGACTGGAAAGCTTAATCAATGCAAAGATGTTAACAAATGTTAGGGGAAAAAAATAATAAAAACAAACAAATATAGGTAATAGGCTATGGGGTGTTTTTTGAAGTTGAAATGTTTTGTATTATTTATGGACTGGCATCAATATGTTGATAGCATTTTACATTTATATATGTATATATATATATATATATACATATATGATATTTTATATTCAAGAAATATTTCATAATAATACTACAAGAAAAACTAAGTCCTCTTTAAGAACAGATATTTACACAATTATGAAAAGCAACAGTAACGATTGCATGCAATTGTTTTATCAGTAAAAAACAAATTTATAATAGAAAATATGATTAAACACGTGACATGAAAAGATGATTGCTCTGAATTTATATTGTATCAACTCTTTCTCCAAAACAGGCCAGCACTGATGCTGGGAGTGGTGGAGTTCTCACCCCCCACCATGTACGTGCACACTCGTCACCAGCTTCCCTGCAGTTGGGAGCTGTTTCTGGTGGCTCCCTGTCTGGCATGGCCCCAGCAGGAGCCTCTCCTCAACATCTCCGTCAGTCTTCTTATGAGATTCCTGATGACGTGCCCTTGCCTGCAGGGTGGGAGATGGCCAAGACTGCTTCTGGCCAGAGATACTTTCTCAAGTAAGTGTGTTTGCAGCAAGCATCTAGTACAGTCCTTTAAAACCTGCATGATATGCAGCTTAAAAGAAGGCATGATTGAAAAGGATAGAGCACTTAAGAATTGTTTGTATTTAAATGAATCTAAGTGATATGAAATATTAGCTATACTTGATATATCTGTCACAGACAATATTATTAACTCAATTTAATCAAGATTGTTAGTCATCTGAACATTTGTGACTTAATGTTCACATGACAATAAGAAATCTTAAAAGGAGATCTCAAGAAAGGAGGGTTGAAATGCAAAGGAGTCATTACCTATTTAAAACAAAAAATAATAATACAATAATATATTTGTTTGTTTTTTAAGTATATGAATCTTTATAAGCATGGACTGAAAACATAGCTACTTTACAATTTGTTGTAGGAATAGAAATGTTTAACTACCAGTAATGGTCAAGACAAGTCAGGGTCATTCTTTAATGCTACAGCTCTGCTAAATGTGCATTATCCTGACAACAATTTTCAAATGTGCTACAGTGCACAATAGTGGCTAGTGTGCTCAGAAGGAGACAATTGTAATAGTTAGATTGTAGGTTATTAAATTTGGTTGTGTCTGCAAACAAGAGAAGTCTTGAGGGACCTCGGCTGTATGTAGTGCTCCTTTTCTTGGTCTCAGGTTTCAGTAGAAACAATGGACCACTGTTGCTGCCCCAGACAGCAAAGGACAGACAGTTCTGCTAAACTCATCTGCTAAACAGCAGATCTTAGTGATCCAAAGTAAATTTGCAAGTAAACTTCAGCTTGCCAGAGTTCATCATTATGAATGGGTTGTGCAGCTTTTGTAATGTAGTACTTTCTTATTATTTATTAGTCCTTTGTGTGGGTATGTGCAAAGATGAGTTGCATTATTCATGATAAAATGACGTCCAAGTCAACAATTTATGTTAATGTAATCTTCTTACTTTGAAATGCTCCAGAGTTTGGAAATGCTCAGTTACTTGTGTTTAGAAAAGATTTGAGTGGAGAAGTTGTTGATCTTTCTTTTCTTCGTCTTTTTTGGGGGGCAAAAAAGAACCAGTTCCAGCTAATTTTACTCCCTTTACACAGTCTGAACTAACATGATAGCTTCAGATTTACTTGGATCAAAAAAACGGCTTGCATTACCAGATGTTTTTAAGGTCACACATCTGGAGCACATCTGGACCATTTTGAGTAGGTTCTTCTAAAATTGTAAAAATGTGAAAGAAAAAAGGCCTTTAAGGAAGGAGAACACAAAAACACTATTTTTGAAGAAATGAATATTGCATGTCTACATTTTGACAACTACATATAAGTTTTGTTTGAAAAACTTTCCTAAAGTTTAGACATTAGCTTCACTTTCCAGTTTTGTGTAAATATGTTTTGTTAGAAAAAAAGACAGAAGACTTTCATTCGTTTATTAACTTGATCCTATTATTTAATAGACACAAGTATAAAGGAAATAATTTTCTTTTTTTTTCATTGAGCATCTTCGTTTTACTTAGAAAAAGTGAACAAATCTTAAATTTGATTTACGCAACACACTCAAAAAAGTTAGGAGAGAGCCATATTTACTGTCATTCAGCATCACAGTTCCTTTAATTATAGAATTTCTCATAGAATCTGTGTCCATTCTTGCTGAATGCAAGATGCAGCTGCTAATTAGTTCCTGGTTATTATCTGATTCCCCATTTAATTATGGTACATTAATTATGGTATTCATTTTCAGTAGTAAACAGATCTGGACTGCAGGCAGGCCAGTCAAGCAAACACACACTTTGAAGCAACACTGTTTTAGGTTGTGCGGAATGAAATCGGACATTTTCATGCTAAAATAAAAACTCTTCTCCTGGGAAAGAAATAAAAGATCTCCCTTTTGTGTTTCAAATGCCTATATACATTGATGGTACCCTCGCATATGTTAGTCATCCATGCCATGGACACTGATGCCCCTCTACACCGTCACAGCATGACTAGTCTTTCTCACCTTTGGCATATAGAAAATAATGACAATTTTTGCAAAAAGCAGCTAAAATGTGGGCGTCAGAACAAGTCCTCCATCTTTCTGTCCATCTTAGATGATAAACTTGGTGCACAGAGTTGATATATGACTTCTTCTTTTGAGATTACATGTATGGATGCAGCAGCAGACTGTGTTGAGTGAGAAGGTACTCTCAAGCCCATGTGGATATGGTAGTGTGATGGTTTCTCATGCCATAACAATCGGATGGATTCAGGATTGCATGCATCCAATACTGGTTACTGGTCTCAGTCTTTGTGCGTTGACATTTCCCCAGACTCTGAATTGTTTCATAATATTATGTAGTTTATACTTTGAAAAACTGAAGTTTGATTTAATATTTAGACTTTCTTTTCTTTACTGATCAATCTTAGAATTTTCTGACAAAGTCTGGCCCAAAGTAATGAGCCACGACGTATACTTACTTGCAAAGACTGAGCATTTTGGTGGATGCTCCTTTTATACCAAAATCATAACACCATAACCTGTCTGCTGAGTCAAGAAAGTCACTTGTATATTTATATTTTTCAGTTGATGCTGGCTTCGTATTTCACATTCAGTTAGTCAGTCATGCAGTTCAGAATAATTATTAGTAATTTCCTTTTTGACTTGTTTCTGTTTAAATAAAGGAAAGGAAAAACAAAACAAATTTAGGTATTTGTTGAAGTTTAGAAAATTTCTGAACCTTTTTAGGAAATGGGGTTTATATACTGAAACCAAAATAGGACTGCTGATGAGGAGTCACTGGCTTTGATTGAGTGATTTGGAGTCTGTTGGGTGCCAAGTCAATAGTTCAGGTGGTTGGCATTTATGGCATATTTATGCTGTCTTAACACACATAACTAGGTATGTCCATGTCAAACATTGTCACTGCTCACATATTTGCATGCATCCTTTAAGTTGACAAGGTTTTATATAGTTGGTTGCGCGTGAGCTATACTGTGCAAGATTGCCCCCATGGTATCCGGGGTTACTGCTCCATTTGCTTCATTTGCATCTGCAAACTCTCTGAAAATGGAATGAAATACACAAAAAGTGAACCTATAGGATGGACAGTAGGCTGTATCTGTATGTATATGTGTACTTATGCGTATTGAGCATAAATTAGGCTTAGATATGATATTTTCTGTTAGATTGCTCAACCAATGAACTGAAATGAATTTATTGAGCCATTCGTTGTGTAAACTTAGACATTTTTGCAGAAATTTACAACCAGCAGGTTAAAAAAAATGCATGAAATTTTGCTAAACCAAACCATGTAGAGTAGTCGTTAAACACTTAGGAAGGCACAATAAAAAAAAAATATGTTTGTAACATATCTCAACAAAACATCTTTCTTTATAGAAATAAAAAGTTTTGGATCCCAAGGTTCAAAATCTGCTGATAGTGAGAAAGGATAGAAATGAATGAAATGAAAAATACTTTATTTATCCCTCCTAGAGGGAAATTATTGAAATTATTGCAATCTCTTTCAAAAAGTCATGGACTTGAAAAAAAAATAGCAGAGTTATTGTTTGAAGAATTCCGTTCTAACTTTTATGTGATACAAGCAGAGTAAATGTTGTGTGCTGGGTTTGTGTTCAAGTAAGGCAAATGCAAGGAGACGTCTTACAAACACAGCACATCAAAGTGCAGATACTTGATCCAGAATGAAGGTGGCCTCGGCAGAGCTGCTGGAAAAGACACACCCCTATTTATAAACAGGGGTTGTCTGACTGAGACGCGTTGCAGAGGGAGTGAATCAGAGCCAAAGAGTGTGTGTGGGTGGGAGTATGGACTGGTTGGGGGGGAGTAGGTCACCAGCTAGCAGGGCAAAGCTAAGCAGAGAGTGGGGGGCTCACATTTCACTCTGGTGACCGCTGTTGTCCTTAGAGATAAATCAACTCAGGGTGAAAGTTTTTAAAGATACTATTTCTTCTTCCTTAGTTGTTTATTGGTGCTCTATAAGATTATTCACTTGGGAATGAGTTGTCTCTCTGAGTCATAGCAGCCCTGCATATGCTTTGTCCTATTCGCTTTAAAAGTCTGTCTTAGTTTTGGAATGAATGGTGCTGTGGCTCTGGGATGGTGCCTTTTTTTTGTGTGTCAATGGAGTTAAATGGCAGCCATGTGGAGATGACTAGAAGAGGGGCCAAGAGAAACTCTGGCCCTCCCTTTGTCCCAGCAGTGTAACAGTGATCTTTATTCAGACCACAGGCCTGTTGAGACTCATGTGAGCCTTCCCAAAATAGACAAATGGCTGACATGAAGTTTAAAGATGGCGGTGGAAGCGCATTGGCTTTGTTCAAAGTTTAACAGTGTTCTTATTACCTGAAATGTTCTGTTCTTGTCAGGCTAGTTTGTATAAATAGAAATCAATGATCATGTGTAACGGGCCTAAATGTAGTATAACTGCTTTTATTTATTCATTTTTACTCTCCAGTAGTAACTAATACTGAAATAAGTTGTAAATCATTTGATAGCTAACTGGATGGTTAGTTTGTCTTTCAGTGATTTATCAACACAAGTAATCAAAACAGTCATAGTTAAATAGTTAATCCAATCCAAGTCAATAGTTGATGTCTTAATGAAAAAAATGACTCAAATATGAGCTTTCCAACAAAAGCCTTTTTTTTTTCTTGGCCACTGTTACATAAAAAACAAAGCTGGAAGACGGTCAACAAAGTTTGTTGACCTTTCCTCCTCTTTCTTCCAGGAGTTTTCTGTGGACTTTGATTTATGGCAGCAGGGGCACTGAGGTTGGGTCACCTTGCTTGGTGCTGGGATGGGGGCAGGGCTGGTCTCCAGGGCTGGGTCATAAACTAATGAAGGTTTCTAATTTAGACACACCGGTGAACTAGGAGGGGTAATCACTGTTTCCGGGCGCTTATTAAATGCAGCTTTGAAAGGGCTTTTAGTTCGTGGGAAGTCAGCCCTAAGCAGAGGAAAGCTTTGAGGGAGAAGCTTTTGTCTGCCCTGAGGGGCAGGTAGAACTCAGTGTTGATGGACACTTTTGTCTTTTCACAGTAAGATTTTTAAATGTTTTTATGAGCCTGGATTTCCAGAATCTGGGACTTGCTTGTCTTTTTTTTTTTTCACAGTTTCTTTTTCACGTTGACTCTGGTTATGGGGATACTATTTTCAGAAATCTGGTTTCACAAATGTCGTTCTCCAATATTTATTTTCTGAATTTATTTTCTGTATTTTTTTCAACACAGTAGTACCACCATGGTCCTTGATACTTAATGAACTAATAGTTTAGCTTCACAATATCCTGTATGGGGTTTCCTGAACATCTGTTGCACTAAATACCAAAGTCAGAGACCCCCTGTTTTAGTAAGAAAGATAATAGTGTTTACTTGGCCCTCATGCTCCTATTGTATGCAGGTATTATCTGCTTAATTCAGATTTAGGTTCGGATATTTTGGATGAGATTTCAATCAAAGCAGATAACATATTGATATTAAGTAAAAGAAAAATAATCAACTCGTGTTTAGAATACTTATTCTAACCTTACTGAACAAAACCCATTTTATAACATTATTATTCACTTGAAAAACAGGAATTGTTAACCGTTTTCTCTGATGTGATCAATATCTTAGGTTATTTTGCCTGTTATTTTTTATCAAGTTCTCACTTTTTTCCTAGCAAGACTACAAGGCAAAAGCTTATCTAAATTCTGTAATACCATAGTTCCATGCAGGCTTTTAAAAGAAATGTCTAATACCCAGACCCCAGTTTTAGCCTCATCTTTTTAATATTTGTTGTAAACACCATGTCATTTGCCGACTCTATTGTCTAAGACTGATTTCTAAAAGTGATTATCTAAATATTTCAAAGTACTGACATCTAAGTTACTTCAACTCTTCACACGGTTTTATGCTGCGATCCACATTAAGCTTGTTTTGATGCAAGGCCACGTAGTCACTCATAAACGGCACTGGGAAGACTGGGCTGTAAGAGTGCGTGAAGCCTTCATTTGGAGCAACTTTGTGTTTGACAAACTTTTGGTTTATTGACCACACACAGACAAGAACCTTCCTGTTCAACTGTGGCCTGTCAGCTCAGTACACAAACGGGACTGTGAGAAAGTCAGGCTAGTGTTTACCAAAGTCTCAATGTAACACCTCAGTTTCAGAGATCAATGCCTCCACTGTCACTGAGGGCATCTCCACGGAGACTGAATCGTACCTGAGAGGATCCAGGTGGGATTTAGTTGTCCCAAAAAAATCACTTATAGCAAACATCACTTCAGTGAGAAAATAAACCTTTTTATATGTCTCAAGGCTCAGAGTGCATACTTTTTAATATTTCTGCTATCTAAACTGGTTTATGTGTTTTTCAAGCTCTTATTGATAATAAACCTAATCTTCTGAAAGAGTTTATAAAATGCAGTGCATCATTCTGGGCCAGTTTTTGCCAAAAGACAAAGATGAAAATTTCTTGCTGAACTGATTACTGATTAATCTCACATGACAATCCCTGAAATGACAATGATTTATTCTTTTGAGATAATTTTGGATAGGAATTTACAGGAAAACTTAGTCCTTAGTACTTTCTAAATTAGTTTCTTCATTAGTCTGACGATACCGACCATCCTTCAAAGAGAAACTTAAAGCCACAAAAGGGTCACAGAGGTCAACCCAATAATCTCTCTTGATGATGTCCTGCTGATAGAGAGGCAGCCAGGCATCCCCAGTCAACCAGAGAAGAGGTGGTCATCCTCATCCTAGAGGACTGATTACATCTGGCCTCCCTCAGTGCACTCTTTACTCATCTGCCTCAGCCGTCTTTCAAGCATATACTCCCTGGGTGGAGCCCCTGTGGCCTAAGGATCCCATTTTTAACATTTTGACAACTCAGCTGTGGGAGTGTTTCATCATTGCTGCACTCCCTATAGCCTCACTCCCTGTTTCACACAAGGGGAAACACAGTTTTTTGACATCTGGTTTTCAAGAAGACTAATTTTAGTGGAATGAACGCCCAGTCTGACTTCAATTCAAGCTTTGATCTGCTGTTTTGCAGGTAGCAATGTTGATGTGAAAACTTTTGTTTTTGGGAATAGTATTTAGCTTACAACCAGATGTAAACACAGATAGTGTCTTGCCGTTTTTTTTTTGTATGACATTAATCACATAACATCTATGAAACAAAATGTGCAGATTTCTTGACTAAAATATGTCATATATCCTAAAATTCCTCCTTTGGTGTTTAATCCAGAATTTGATCTTACATTTAAAGCTTTGAAGGATAAAAGGGCAGAAAAAACAATGCAAGTTTTAAAGGTGCTATCATTCTTTCGAGTGGTGTGGAATAAAAATGTTTCCTAATCATTTAAGCAAAATTGAGTTTAGCCTTTTATATGAAAGGTCTAACTCTGCACTCTTCACTAAGACTAAGTAATGCAGGCACAATAAATGCCACGTTGAAAAAACCAGGCAATTAGTCAAAGAAAGGTCAAGTACTGGGATGGATCAGGAGTTCTACTCTGCGATCTGCAAAGTCAACCATGATGACAGCTCAGCAAAGATTAGTAAGTAATTATCTATACTGCAGTCAACTAAGTTAATAATGAGGCACATTTGAACAACGGATCTCTCCATGGTTGCAGTACTTTAGTTACTTACAGAAAGTTTCTCATGAAGAAGCTTAGTGATCATAGTGTATCTGTGGTTAATCAGAATGTAGAACTCATTATTATATTTCCATCCACAATAATGCAATAAGGGGTTAAATCAAAATGTTTGCGTTATCACAGTATCAACATACAAAACATCAATATTGCAAAAGATTGTTTGGACTTCCATTAATGGTAGTCAAGAGATATTTTTTCTTGGAAGACATTTTCACTTGAAATAGTGGGACAAGCAAGGACTGAATTCCACTTAGAAGTTATGCTTTTATGCATGTTTTCCAGCTAACCAGAGTGCACAGGTGCAGAGGTGGAATGCAGCCCTCGTAAATATACCTGAGTTAAACACCTTGTATTAAGGTTCCAAGTCATGTTGTCACTGCAATATTCAACAATATCATATATTGCATCTTTTCTTAATATTGTGCAGCCTTAGTGCAAGTATACCACTTTGACCTATCATCCGCATTGATTTTACACACAAAAACCTTTTGTTATATGAAAACATTTTTGAGAGGTTTAAAATTGGATTGTTTGATTTTGATGGAACTACTGCAGTATTTAGTGAAAGGTTCTAGCTGTGCATATACAGTATTTAACATTTAGCATTAGTATTTTGAAAGGTATTCAAAAACTATCAGTATTGCAAAATATAACAAATTTAATAAGAAACTGAAATATTATATCAAAATTTTCATGCAATTGCAAATAAGATATGTAATGGCAGCACCAAGCAGTTATGACTGGAGCTTGCAAATCATCAGCAATTCCTAACAGCAACTGGTGGCCTCCAGAAGTCCTAACAGTTGCCATGACTTTGTTTTGTTTTATGTTTCAGCAACAGGAAGGAGTGTATTGCTGTCCATATAGGGTACAGGGAAGCTTCAGTGAATGGATTATCTTTTAGTTTTAAAAGCTGGTGATGAATTACTGACTCTTAGTAACTCATTAATCTGTTCTCTCAGTTCTCACTTTATAGGCTCTTTGAATACAGTGCAGTGCTGAGTTGGAAGCTCTCATAGTGTGTGGATTTCATCACTGACTCTTGATTATCATTGCCTCTATTTTGAACCAAGGCTTTGTTTATTCCTGTTTTGACAGATTTGAGCAACAAAAGTTGGTATCTAAGCAAACGTTAGTATCTAAGCAAGTGTTTAGCAGAAAATATTTGTACTATCATCTGCACCCAGTTTGGAAAAAAACTTCTTGGAAGCTTTGAGGCTTTACATTTCCATCAGTGTTTTTATCTTGTAAGATTTCTGTCTGGTGTCTGTGTGCCAGGATGTGCAGGCATCTCATTTACAATAAACCCTCCCTTCCTTATCCCAGTACTTGTCTCCCAGTCTCCTCCCCTCGTCCCTAGCTCTTCCCTCCCCTCTATAATGAATGTCATAGTTTCCAGAGTGGGAAGGGGGCAGGGCGGCTGCTTCGACTGTAACAGAACCACAGCAACTCATCCAGCCAATGAAATTCAGAGGAATAGCTTCTGTAGAAGTTTTTTTTTCTATTCTTTCCCTCTTTGTCTTTTTTCTGTAGTTGTCTTTCTCAGCTCTGTGTGACCTCACTTTCTTAAGAGCTGCCTGCAGTCAGAGCAGTTCCAGCTATTTTGCTCGGTTTTTGGTGTTTGTGTGTGTGAGGGCTGGGGGAGGGTTTGGTAAGGGATTTGGCAGCTCCTTTGATCAATAAACAAGAGGGGGGCTTCAAAATGGGTTTCATTGTGTCAGGGGGAGGAGTGCTGAGTCAGGCCCTCTCGCTCTCTGGCCTGGGATAGAGAGCAGACAGGCAGGCTGGGATTACCGCACAGGCCAAGAGAAACTCTGAATCTCTCACTTCACCCAGCTGTTCCTAAATCTGGTCTAATGGCACTTTGGGATCAAATTAACAGTAAGCTGTAAAAGTAATGCAGAAATTGGAAGAACACATCTAGAACATAGGATAGAATATGTTGTTAATGGGAATACTTCTTTGCTGTACAAGTAAACTTTTTTTTTGTCATATGTATTGAGATTATTCAGTCTATATAAAGGCAAGAATTGTGGGGTTGTATAAACAAACTGCTGGAGTTTGGTACCTATTTGTTTGAGTTGAGGGGGTCTCTTAAATAGGATGGTTAAAAAAACAAAACAACAACAAAAAAAATAACAAAAAATAAAAGAACAAATGAATTGTCGGGTTTTAGGTCGTAGCTCAGTCTGTGCCTTTGTGAAGCAGGTGAAAGCTTTGTAAATGTGGCGCCAGATTGTTAAAGCCCCTGACACTCTGCAGTGTCCGAGCCGCTTCCAGGAAAAAGGACCCCCTGCGTTGAGCCCCTGGGCTGACCCTCTCTCAATAGAGAGGGTCCTGCTTGGGAGAGGAGGGCTTCCTGTATTAGCTTTCCATCTTAATCAAGCAACAAGTGCCAACAAAGCACTAATTATCAATGCCTTCACAGAGTGCACACAATGCCCCCTCCCCCACCCAATCCTGTCCCAGCAAAGATAGTCAGAAAATAGATGAAGCAACATTGTGCGACACTACAATAGTTGTTTTGAAACCATTTACAGCCTCTAAAAGATACTTTAAAAAAGTTTTCAGGTTCATCTTTTGTATTATTATGATAAATCATTTGATGTTTTAGCTTTACTTCTCTATATCTATATTTATTTGCAAGTTATTAGAACAAATAATCCAAAGTAATCTTTACTAAGAATACATCTATACTGAGTTATGATTCAGACTGAGTTCAACAGATACAGCCAAGTGTGAACTGTAATGGCTTCGTGTACAGAAAGTAGGGATTAAAGTATATTTGTCAAAACTATCTGAATCATCAGTTCCTGTATGCATTTCCCCCCATTTTATTGTTCCTGGTTTACACTTAGTACTGATTAGTGGAAGAAAAATAATTGTTAATTTTTTTTCTCCCTTTTTTTTCTATTTTGTCTCCTTACAGCCACATTGATCAAACCACAACTTGGCAGGATCCTCGCAAGGCGCTGCTCCAGATGAACCAGGCTGCCCCTGCCAGTTCTGTGCCAGTCCAGCAGCAGAACCTTATGAGCCCAGCCAGTGGTGTGTAACTTATGTTTATGCATACTTTATTCAAATTAGTTTGCAAAAGTGAAACACCACATAGCTTGTGTTGCATTGCTGAGTTTTTCTTTTTCTTTTTTCTGCATTAAACCAGTTATTGGTGGACATTTGCTTTCACATAGCTTTAGATTTCCGGTGTAGTCTAGTTCTTACATGTCACTGCTCGGTGTACCTTAGCTCTGGCCATGCAGATGGAATTTGCTCTAGGTGAGGTAAGACTGAGGCAGAACGTTACATGTCCTCTCTGACATGTAACATTACATGTCCTGTCCGACATGTTTGGGAGCTCTGTGACTCACTGATTAGAGTTTGCAGGTGACGTATTTCTGTTTTCTCCTTCTTCTACCTGTTGACTTGTTAGTAAATACAAAAATAGCATCAATTGTTGACAAACGGGTTTGTTTGTTTGTTAGTAACAGATGACAATGATTTATTCAAAGATGGAAAATGGAGCGGATCTTTCTGTATTACCCCATGCAGTCTGTCAGTTGTCTGTATGTTTTTCCCTAGCATGCACAAATCTTATTTTACCGCTTCTACTTTTTTTCAATTCTATAATATACTATCAATTTTCCCATTGTCAGCTGACAATTGTTATGTGTTGCAGTGCAATATTTCACAAAATATCAGCAGTTTAGATCAATCTTGCACTGAACAATTCGCCAGTATCTCTTCAACATTATTTTTGATCATCATCCCTCAGGACCCCTTCCTGAAGGCTGGGAACAAGCTATTACATCAGAGGGAGAAATTTACTACATCAACCACAAGAACAAGACCACATCCTGGCTTGACCCAAGACTTGAGCCACGTTATGGTGAGCTTTGAATAGATTGGGATTTTTTCCCCCTAATTTCTTTCTTGATAAAAGTAAAATACGGTGTATTTTTAACTTTTTTAAACTCATACTCTTAAGACTTTTCTTTAAAAGACAACAAAAAAACATATAGACTAACATTAAATAATTCATTATTTCTCTGCTGTTATTTCCTATAGTTTTTTTTTTTTTTGCTGTGTTTTGGATGTTTTGGGGCTGCAACCTATGGACATGGGGTGTGTGGCCAAAAATAGCGTATCATGGAACAGCGAAAAACAAAGCAAAAAACCCCCCCAAAAATAGCACCTTGTTCGAATATCTGTTGAATAACAGCCATTTACCATTCAAAGACAGCACAACATAAAAGTTCAAACCAATCAGTGTCCAGTACTTGCAGCTACAGGTTGGCTTTATGTGACAATGAATAGTGACCGTTCCTGTTCATTTACTGGTTCCACAAGTAATGTTTGATTCACCTGACAGATTTGAGTTTGCTTGTGACTTTTATAGACAGATGCATCATCCACCTGCCAAGTAATTTATTTCCCCCTCCCCCCAAGTGCCTGCCCTTTTCCAAATTTGGTCAATTATGCTTTATTTCTGTGTTCCATTGTTTTGTTCGGTGGATGACTGAAGTCTGTGTTTCAATTCCTCATATCCTGTTGTGTTGCATACGGTGGCTACTGTGAAGCCGGATTTCCTAGTCAGTTACTCTGGTTAAGTTTCCCTAAAAGGCAACATGACAAACACTAAAGTTTTTTCGTGCATCTCAATTTCCAGGCTAGAAAGGATGTGATTTTGATGTGATTTTTATTTTCCAACATCCCTCTTTCAAGCTACTTCAAATGCAGCATTACTCCAGGGTCAAGTTTGAATTGGTGTGTTTACAAACACTAACCTTTAATTAGTTAAATTACACACCAAGCTAACATTTAGCCATTAGGGATGCTGAAAATGGTGAACATCTACCACGCTTACTTTTTTGTTTTGTTTTTTGCATGTCCCGCTGTATTGGATCTCGTCAATATTTTCTCATCAGGTCCGTCAATACGAGATGTCACTCTGATTGGATGCTTTTTAAATCATTGTTGCATTTAGGTTTCCCCTTTTAAATAATGTGCAGACTAGTGCTCCTTCTTCTCCTGTCTACACTGGACAGTTACATCCTCTTCACTGCCATAGATGACAAACTCTAGTTAGAAGCTGAATAAGGCACAGCAAAGTGACCTTTTGTTGCAACTGGTTCTTGATGCCAGTGTGGTGTATAAAGGCCTTAATTCAATCAGTTTATTGTGTTTGCCAGAATTGTAAATATAGTAATAAACATTATTATGATGTATATGCTTTATATGTAGCTACTACTTGCCTCTGCATATAGGAGTTTATGAAATATTTGCATTGTCCTTTGAACAGAAACTTCCCTTTCCTCTGTAGAAAACTGAGGCTCATTCATAAAAGAGGCATCATCACATGGCAAAAGTGATTTTATTCTTGATTATTCAGAGTCCATTGCACAGATCTACACTGCTTAGGACTGAGTTGGCATACAATTAATAGTTCAAACCAGATTTCTCCAAACCCCCACCCTCAAAATTCTCTCCTAACCTTTTGTCAGCCATTTTAGTGTTGGTGCAACAGCTGAGTTAGCCATTAATCCCTCAGGCCAAGCTAAAGTTTGACAGTTGGCTTTCAGTGTGTGGTGGCTAGGGTTGGTGAATTAGTGACAGGGCCAGGTACATGTGCTGAGACTCTGTGGCCATGGGAATGAGCTAATCCCCCTGTGTGTTGAGAAGGCTTCCAGAGATCAAGGCTCCTGCTTATGTCACTCTGACTCATTTATGCTTCAGGTGTCATCCTTTCATTGCAGTAGGGTTTCCCAGGGAAGCTCACCACAGTTCACAAAGGCAATATGTGTAAATCTGCATGGACCCTGTTCAATTTTAGCATCAGTTTTTATCGAGCAAGGGTACTTGAAGTACAGCTTTTTTCTTTTTTGTGTATTTTTTTAAGCAAATGTGTTGTGCTCTGAGGGCAGACTGGAAAGTTCAAAACAGAGTTGTAGGGGGAGCGAGGCAGCTGGGAAGAGATGGCGACTGTGATCGGCAAAGCTCTTTGAAGATTTATAAGTCTTGAACACACAAGGTGGCTGGGCCCCTGAAAGCGAGTGAGAGGGAGAAAGAGAGACTGTTAACTCATTATGTGCCATAAACATAATTTTTCACACTTTTTAAAAAAAAAATTTCTTACATGTACATGTATTCCTTAGTTCAAATGACTTTTGTTGATTTTTGGTTTTGTTTGTACTGCTTTTTTTGTTTTGTTTTTTCTATAGCAATTCACATCTTTGTCCTTTAAATTTCTTTATTTCAAATGTTGTGTGTTGCTGGAAAGAAACCCTTGGTCTATTTGTTGTAGTTGTATTTTAAGTTATGTTTTACATTTTTGGATGGAAATGGATTCTTTGCTATGTAGGTCTTCAATTATAAGCCAGCTGCTTTGATAATGAAGGCTAATTTGAGCTTTGGGAAGAAAAGCAGCAGAGTGCCTTTAACTAAGGGTTGTTGCCGGCTGGCTTTCCCCTGTGTGAGGCCCAGTGCAGGCACAGCCCCATTTCGCTTTAGCTCCAGACAGACTTGAATCTCTGCCAGGCCTCTTTATTTTGTGGTCCAACTCTTAATCTGTTCCAGACCTTTTCAGTCAAAGAACTCCAATGTGAGGGGGTGGGGGAGGCAGGGAGAGGCAAGTCGAAAGGGGAAGAGAGAAAAACTGAGGGACAGAAGGAAAATGCCGATAGGATAAGTATGTCTCCTCTTTAAGGTTCAAAGAGGTGGTGAGCAGCTAACAAGCCATAAATGTACAGTGACTGAGTTCAAGAGGGGGCTGACTAATATATGTTGCTTTCTGCATGTACACTGCTGGATGTGCAGCAAGGAAAAATATTTATGACACTGAACTTTTCAAAAAGACAGATCCCTCATGGGAGTTTTGCTGGAAATCTTATTTTAAAGCTGTTGAACATCTCATGTGATGTTTTTCTGTCTCTACTGTCAGAAATGCTTAGACAAAAAAGTTGTCAGCTCAATAATTTTATTGCTATGAAATAGTTAGTATGTCTCACTTTTCTCAAATGGCATTGGGGAAAAGTTAGCAGGGTATTTAACAAAAATGGAGGATCAACAAAACTTTATTTTGAACAGATTTGTTGGAAGAACATCCTATTAAATTTATTCACTATTAAGATTTTTTGTTTGTTTGTTTGTTTTATGGACTAGCTGACCTTTTAACTGGGTCAACCTCCAAATAATTACTATTGGAAATAAATGAACAAAAATCACAATACTGTATTTATGTTCAATTTTCTTTTGAAATCTTTACTTTTACAAATAAATTGGCTTTTTTTTAATGAAACAGGTTCTAAACAGTTCTGACGTTTTGTGTATGCTGCCCTACACTGTTGATATTGCATGTTTTCATACAGATGTTAGCGGAGAACAATATGATAAAATTGTCATTTAGTCTAAAGCTAACCATTTCTCCACCTGGTTTATGTTATTGCAAGAGACAAACCACCTTCCCTAGGGTCCTTTTTAAAAAGAAATCCTGTTAAATTGACAGAAGGCCAATATTAACCAAGCCTTCAAAGGTGTTGTGCTCTGGTCACACTGAGGACTTCTCACAGTTGGCACACCCTCAGCTTTACCTGCCCCAGGTGATCCTGTGGTGTAATATGCCTGCTAGTGTGATGGCCTGATAAGGGCTTGTGTTGTTGGCTCGTTGTGTTGCATGACAGCGTGAAGAAGACAAAAGGCAGACAGCATTAACTTGTCTCTTATCTGCTTGGCCCACCAGCCCTCACCACCTGTGTGTGCTGCTGACTTGAACCACCCCTCCAAAGCCACACAAACGTGTTTGCATGCACACACACACTTGATCTGTCTGTCTTTCATTTGGCTTGCTTTTAAACTATCACTATGGCCCTGAACTGAACCTGTCCTTTCCACTTATCTCACTCACAGATGTAAATCCCTTCTTTCATATCGTCAGTGTGTGCGTGGTTCCGCCAGTAACACTGGTTGTTTGTTGTTTGGTCTGTGATAGAGTCCTTGACTTGGTGGTACTGCAGAAGCTCGGCTGCTCTGAAGGAAAATTCCATTTCATTTCAGCTTTAGGTTTAATCACGTATTTTTGTTGAAAATATTGCCCTTCCCAGATTAGCTAGATTATGTGAATTACGTTATGCGGAGAGAAAACTAGCAATGCAATTTCCATAAAAGCAATGCACATGCAACAAGAGAAAGTTTGGTGCCTTGTTCTTAAATGTAAGACTGTATATTAGTGAGTTTATCTTCATGAGCCCGCTGTCAGGTTTTTGCAGCTCCTCTTCAAAGCTCAGGCCGTACTAGATCTACAGCTGCTGGCATGGCCCATGTGCAGAAACTCAGTCTTGAGAACAGTTAATGGTGCCCTGATGGCGGAGAGATCCAGCCACAAAAGGCCTTAGTATCTGCAAAAGATAAGAAGCAAAGAGAAGTAACACACTCTCCAATGGATTCAGTTGATGTTTCTTTGACTGTGTGTGTGTTTGTGTGCATGTGCCGGGGTGGGGTTGTTGTGTTGGGGGAGGCAGTGTAGACCTGGGGGGGAGGGGGGTGACGCAGAGCAGGGTGGTGCCACCAGAGCTTCCCATGGAGAGCCCTCAGTCACAGCTCTTTCAGCTCCTGTAATAGTGTAAACAGACAGGGATTGAATGGTGATGAGAAAGGTGCCGGGGCGGGCAGGACAGCACACAGAGACGTAACCCCGCATGAAAATTGTGCCACCATCAAGGCTTTGTTTTAGTTGTTACTTCAAGCATATAAGAATACAGCACTCCTCATTGGTTCCATTGCTGTAACACCCCCCTTTTTCTACTACGGTGATAAAATGTGTGACCTACTTCGCATGCATAGATTGCAGCTCTGCTTTTCTGCATTATACTTATGTTTATTAGTCCTACCCCCACTACAGCAAAGAATAACAAAGATTTCACTTGGGAACAGCTGTGTTTTCAGTACAAACACATTTGTTCTGATATTGAAAGCATGTTAGCTTGCCAGTGCACAATGCAGTTACATTTGCTATGTTAAACAAACATAATGTTTACATAACCTGATGTAAGTCTATATAAAATGTATTTCTCAGACTGTGCAGAATACATTCATATTGAATTTATTAAATCAGCTGACATAGACCGATCAGGCCTGAGGAAAGAGGTGATCTGCAATGTGTTTAGAAGGAAGCAGAACATACAATGAAAATGATAAGTCATGACTGATGCAATGCTCAAAACTAACAAAGCCTGTCTTAGTCATTGAGTGGGAGGGGATCAGGTCTTACAGGAATAGTTGTTTCATTCACTTGATAGAAAACTTGTGCTGGGACTTCTTGTCCTACACAACCTGATGTACTGGATCGTCGCTTCTATAAGTTCACCCTGTTGACAGCTGCTCAAGTTGTTTGTCTTGTTATGTCACTTTTAAATGTAGCTAAGCATATAGAAATGCTGGTGTATTTCTTGTCTGAAAGATATTCAGTATGTTTTATTCAGCTTACACTTATTGAAGACTGTCACTGTTAAAGCCACAGGTATATCAGCCTTTAAGTTTAAAAGACAAATGTGTCCCATTTTTGAGATATTCCCCTTTTTTCTGTGTTTGCCAAATTGAAAAATGTATTTGATCCTTCCATACAAAAGGATAAAGATGATTAAAAAAAGACAAACCTTTTTGCTTGAGTAACACCTGCTTTCAGACAAAGGTAAAATCAGTAGTTTCTTTTATATGTGACAGTCAATGATCATTTCTGCAGTTTATTTTTGACGTGTCATCTTACTTTACAGTGAACATATGTGTCCACTACATGCCAAACCTTACAGACAACACAGTTTATATGTAACAGTATCAGATGTGAATTATTATCATTATTATTATTATTTCTTTTGCAGCGCTGAACCAACAGAGGATCACCCAGAGTGCCCCAGTGAAACAGGGAGGGCAGCTGCCTCCGAGCATCATGGCTGGAAACAACCTGAGACTGCAGCAGATAGAGAAGGAAAGACTCAGACTGAAGCAACAGGAGCTTCTTCGGCAGAGACCACAGGTGAGGAATCAAAGTTAGATATTTCACGTTTTTTGGGAAAGTTCTGCGGCTACATAAAAAATAGTTTCACCACGAAACCTACATGTTAAATGAGGATGACGTTAATAATCTAAAAAACAAAGAAAAAAAACAAATTCAATAGGCTTTTCAACATTAGTCATAAGTACAGTGGTGGATCTCAAGTGTCTTTGATCTGTCTTTTTTGTTCAACCACTCATCCATGAAGTCTTGTGAGTCATCTGTGGTAATTTTATCACTTCCTACTGGTGACGTGTCAGAGCCGCCCACACAGGGTGGTACAGCAGCATTAACTAGTTTACTCAAGGCTGTGTCATAACACCAGAGACAGAGATTTATGATCATGAATGAGATTGCTGGACACTTTATTTACCATACTGTTCACATGGGTTGTTTAAAGTTCATGGTGTAGGAAGTAACCCATGTGTGTACATGCGCCAAGATGTAAAGAGAAAATGATAATATGACCTCACTGAAAGTCCACAGAGATTATGTGCTGCAGTCTGGAGCAACCAGATGGTTGTCATTGTTTTGAAAATGTGTGACAGAAATGGCTGGTTTCTGCTGCAGAATCCCAGTGTCTTCACTGTTTCCAAAAAATCTTTTCACATGCTTATAAGAAAAGTGAGTATAGGGGTAATTACAGTGTATGGAATTTTTTTTTCTTCCTGTCCAATTTAATTGAAAGTAAAATATGAAGATACAAACATCTTGATTATCTAAACCTCAGCCACACTTATCAGTTGTGCAACTGTGTCGGCTCTATGCTTGATTTAGGAGTTCAAATTTAGGGCAAAATTTCCCACATTCAAATGAGCTCCACATGTCATAAGTGTGAGGAAAAATAGGACAAAATTATACCATAGGATCTTTTTCTATACTTTATATCCCTGCCCCCCCCCCCCCCCCCCCCCCCCCCATATAGTTATTTAACAATCAGCTATGATAGAGGTTAATTACATTTCTATTATATTTTTAGGTTGTTTAACAAATGTAATACTAAATATTTTGCAACAAGAAAAGTGACTTCTACCAGGACATAGAATTAGTTTGGCAGAAATCTCCAAAAATACTAATGCGTGTAGTCACACAAATTCCCACCACAGACGTACCGGAAGCTACGACTTAAAATCTGACAGTCGCTGTCAAGGATGCAAAAGCTTTAAACAAACTACAGGACTGGAGTACTTACACTGTTATTACTCAGTACAAAAAGTGACTTTTCACAAATGCAAGGAGTAATGTTGTGCCATAGCTTTCAAATGATGTAAGTTTCTGGAATAAAAGTTATAGTCTTTTAGTCAGATCAGGGGTGAGAAATCTTATCTTTGCTGGCAAATGGGAAGGTGGAGGAGGAAAAAGCTCTTCCATGATACGTTGGAGCCATATTGACCATTCCTCAATATGTCCATAAACAGAAGAGAATAACAGTAACACAGAAAGTGAGCAAGCAGCAGCAGATGCCACTGAGCCATCAGATAAACCTACTCAGTATGCTTTGTTGTTTTGCCAATCGGGCTTGTTTTTATGCAGAAACCAGGTCTAGTTTTATCATACCTGAGATATGAACCTCTGCAACTTCCTCTGTAGTAGGACCTGTTCTTTAGAGTTGCTAAAACAGATAGTGACAATGCAACAAGAAGTAAGTTCACTCCCCATTGGCTGATTTCCTTTTGCCCATTTCCCCATAAAAGTTCAATGAGATCTCAAATTAGTGACCGGTTAGGACATTTCTTCTTTCCATTAAAAGACTTTGAGAGAAGGAGGTGAAAAGAAACAACATGACATCATATCCTCAACCTTATCTGAAACAGCATGTGTAGAAAACAATTGTCTCCAACTGTGTCCGGCCCCTCATGTAATATGAGACTGTGTGGGGGGAAAATGGAGAGCAACATGTTGGCAGTGTGGGTCTTCCTTAACATTTACATTGTGACAGCTCTTATCAGGAAGTCCATGAAGCTGCAGCTGTCCATAATCAGTTTATAAAATTAGATGTGTGATTGATGTTGCTCAAGTCTTTTTTTTTTTCTTTCCCCTGTTTATAATCCACAGGAGCTCGCTTTAAGGAACCAGCTGCCCACCAGTATGGATCAAGATGGCAGCACAAACCCTGTGTCCTCCCCTATGGCCCAAGACCCCCGGACTATGACCGCCAACAGCTCTGACCCATTCCTCAACAGGTTAGTCCCGTACAGAAGCCCAGAAGTTGGAGTGTACTCTGAAAGAAATGGAGGAAATATTAAGTTCAATCTGACTCATGTCAGCTGACCTGCCAAGAAGTCCTGTTCGGGTTCAGCTCTCTAGACATAATGTGTCCTGTTTGAGGAAATCTGTGTGCTCTGCCATTTGAGTTTAAGCTCTGGTGGGAGCTCCCTGAATTACACAAGTTATAAAAACAGAAGGCCAGTCTCTGAGCATAACCCGCCTCACATGGTAATGACTCACAGGGATCTGTGATGGAGTTCACTGCACAATGATGACCTCTGGTGTACAGATGCTGCAATAAAGATCATCCAAACTAAAATGGTGGCGCAAGTTATGAAAAACTCTAAAGCCACACTCCATTAACTTGAGTAGTTTAGAAAAAGCCCAGTGGATTGAAAGTAGCCAAAAGAAACCAAACAAAAACAAAACACAACTGCAGTTATGAACATCCTGGAGGATTTTCAACCTGAGAGCCGCTCCGTGTCATTCTGGGATATAATTCTCAAGCTCTAGTTCTGCTGCGAGCAGACAAAGTGAGGAAAGAGCTGAATAGCAAGCAGGCCATGAGAACATGTGGTCCAGTCAGTAGACAGGCCAACCTAATCTCCCCTCCTCCCCCTGTTGCCTCCACTCCCCTGCTTTCACAAAGGCCTCATTCATCCTGCCTCTGCCATACTCTGCCTACATATTTTTCTGCTAATTAGTATAGGCTTGTCAAATGTCTTCTTTTCTCCCTTTGTCTCTGTTGTCCCTTTTATTGTTGCTCTTTTTCCTGTATTCTGCAACATAGGGTGAAAAAGTGAAGCTCTGAGTCATTCAGATGGATGGAAATGTTTAAAGTGCATTTATGCAGAAGGTCCCACAGGGAATTTGGGCCAACTTTTACTCTTCATCTTATGCTCTAAATAACTTGTAATTGCTATATTGTTTAATTAAACCTATTTCTGTTTCAATGTAACGCTACATAACTAAAAGCTTCCTACATGCTTCAGTGTGATTTAAGTGGTTGCGGAGAATTTGTAACCCAGATTACCTGATTGTTGTATTCCCAGCGGGACCTACCACTCCAGGGATGAGAGCACAGACAGCGGCTTGAGTATGAGCAGCTACAGCGTCCCTCGCACTCCAGATGACTTCCTCAACAGCGTGGATGAGATGGACACAGGTGAGTTAATAGCTGCTGATACAAAGAAAAACTGAGTCTGTTTTAAATGATTTATGTGGCATAAAGGTTTTAAATAAGTGGATTGACGGAAGTAGGATTGTTGGTGGTTTTTATTTACACTGAGGCTCTGATTGGCTGGATTTTTAGCAGTTCTTGATTGAACTGTAGCAGATACGTGTCACACCTCTAGTTAGGACTCTGATGAGCCCTCTCTCTCTCTTTTGTCTGCTCTCTAATCATTTCTACTATCGCGCACTAAGTTCTGTTAAATAACTTCACCATTTTTGGACTGTTCATCAGGGGACCCGCTTCCACCCTCCATAGCAACACAGCCCAGCCGTTTCCCTGACTATCTGGACGCCATCCCGGGAACAGACGTGGATCTGGGCACCCTGGAGAGCGAGAGCATGGCAGTGGAGGGCGAAGAGCTAATGCCCAGTCTGCAGGAGGCCTTGAGCTCTGACATCCTCAACGACATGGAGTCTGTGCTGGCAGCTACCAAGATCGACAAGGAGAGCTTCCTCACATGGTTATAGAGAACCTGAGCAGGACGCGCCTCACTCCTCTCCCTACACTCTGAACTTCTGCCTGCTCTGACCTGTGAAGGATTCATAGATGCTTTTACCAGACATTTCAGCAAGCTTCTCTGGACTTCTTTGCCTCGCAGCATGTAAGGCCAACCTCTTTTCAGGCAGTATTGTTCTGTTCTTTTCACTGGTGTTTTATCTCTTAATTTTGTCTGTGTCTTCAAGGCTGGCCTATGAACAGACAATTATGCAAGGGTCCCTACATTTTTCACAGGTCTGTCAGTGAATATAGGGCTTATTTACCCGGAGCATAGCCGAACTGCGCAGGTGCATGTATACTTCTGCAAAGACTGTCATTATTACTTATCTCCTGAGTCTCTGGAGCCTGCCTTTCTTGCAGTGTAGCATGAAGCAGCAGTACATCACTGTGTTTGGGACTATTGCATTTAGTTTTCTAGCTGTATATTTGGTCTCAAAAGTTTTTTTTTCTTCTTTTTTTTTCATATAACAAGCCTGAGAAACCAAAAATGATGTATTTGAAGCATAAAGAACAATACTGATTTGGAGTAAAGGTAATGTGAGGCCCAGTTTGGACACTTTGGCTTTGCTTTGAGGGGTGGGTGGGAGGGGTGTGGAACCAGGGGACCGTCTACATCGCTGCTTGGCTGTGCCAGCAAGTCTAACTTAAACCTTTGATCGATCAAGTGCCTTCAGTTGAATTTTCTTTTTTACGCGAGCATCATGAATAATTATCCCGTTTCTGTATTACAACAACAAGCATCAGGCTGTATTCATGAATATCAGCCACAAATTTCTTTAAGGTTCAATGAACAATATTTTATTTTATAAACAGAAGGTGATTTGGGGATCTTGTTTTTTTTAACCCTAGCTTCTTTATATCTCAGTCTTATCCAAGCCTAGCTCACATTTTGTTTGTTTTATCTTTTCATATTTTATTTTTAGCTTTTTACATATGTATGATAGCTTAGATCAAATGGCATTTTTCTTGTATTTTTCTTTCATAGATGAATTGAAATCTTTTTAACAGGGTTAACTGTTAATGCAGCACATCACTTCAAGACATGGTCTGCCTGAACATAGATTTGGCTTTTTTTCCCCTTTACTATATATATATACATATTAGTGTTATTCTATGTTGTTGATCACAAGCAGCTTTTACTATCTCTGCTAAACATTAACCAAAAAAGGCAGATCTCTGGGCTCAGCAGAAACGATCGCTCTTTGATCAACCCAAGCTTGTGACAGCATACAGTATACATGAGTTATAATGTTTGAAACTGTCTTCCTTAAGAGGGAGCTGAAACCTCTGTGCGATGCTGTGTTGAGTGTTTAAATGAGAGGTTTTTAGACTGTGACTTGGACATGGATAAGCAGGTTTGAGAGTCATGTAGTGTGGAGGGGTCAGGGTTTGATGGCTGTGAGTGACACAGATTATTTTTTTTTCTAATGGAATAATCCAGAAACAATCAGATATCTCAGTCAAGAATTGTGACAGATTCCAAAGATTTTTTTCTTTTCTTTGTAAAGACACTAACACTTAATTTTGCTTCCATCTTCCAGTCCAGGAATTGGTGTGATTTGTAAATCAGCCTCTGCATGAACAAAAAAACTGTATAAGCTAATGAGATGATTTATGTACGTTTCTAAGTGTTCGTGAACACGTCAGAATAGGTCTAGCTGAGAGATTTTCTTTCTGTTTTTTTTAGTTGGTTGTTTTGAGTGACTAACCCTGAGGTTTTTAAGGTGAGGTTTCAGAATAGAGAAGCAAGTGATTCTCCAATAAGCACTCGCATGTTTACATACTTTAACTGCTACAGCCACAGTGGAGACAACACACTGACAACTCTCTCATAATCATGTTATGTTGATGTTTACATGATGACTACATCTTTGCATTACCGCAGTAACCTTTGAATAATCTGCCTGCTGTGCATGCTCTTGGTGTAGGCCTTGCAGGATGTCACACTGATTCTGTTGCCAGCCATTAGTAAGTTGGTAGCATTAACTTGATGGAACACTATACATATATGTATTTTAGATTAGAGGACATGAACAATTTTGTATTGTGTGAGAAACTTCTTTTTAGTTCAGATTTTTACTGATCATTAAATCATGTTGGATTTAAGAGATGGATGAACAGTGTTGGTGAGAACAATGCAACTAAAATAAGTGGTACACCACAGTGCTTGTATTGCACGGCTAGAGTTTTCATTTTAATGCAATGATACATTTTGTCACTCAAACCTGATTTTTATGCTTACTTAGTGTGTGAGAGCATTATTAGCTGTTGACTCATTGTAGCAGTAGAACTAATCACAAGTTAAAGGATTTTGTATTTAGAGTTTTTCTAAATGCACATAAAATGAATTTATATTCAATAATGACTGTTCATTTTTGATAGATATGTGCATGTGTTTTGGAACAATAAATTCTGTTACATTATATCTTTCTTCATATGATACTTTAAAAATTGGCTTCAAATAAAGTATATACTTTGTGGTAATTTTCATTTGTGTGGTGATCTATTTCATATTGTTTGTGAGAATTGACTAAATGATTTACACTGAACCATATTATCTGAACCCTATAACTTGCATTGTTTTGTTTTTGTTTTTATGTTAAAAACTATCAACACTACTAATAAATGCTTTGATTCAGTAGAGGTATTAGGTATCTTTATCAGATCCTGTAAATAATGCAGTGTTGCATATGAATGCACCAAATTCACTTGAGGATATATATTTAGTGCCAATTCACAACCAAAGTCATTACAAGGAACTTCTCAGAGAACATGAAGCGGTTAAATTCAGCAGATCATAACGTCAATGAATTTGTAAAGAATTTTTTGTATCTACATATTCAGTGTTTTAATGTGAAAGCATTCCCGGAAGTTCTGCGTATTGATATTGACGGAAAATTGCTAGTTTAGTTGCTGCAGTACCAGACTTTGACCACAAGAGGGCAGAGCAACTCGTCATTCGTCTAAACTGTTTTTTTCCCCCCTCTCCGTATGATTGGCGGGTGGGGGGATTACCTGGGGGTATAGTGCGTTCCATTTACATCGGAACAGGGAATGACGTCACGCCCGAGTTAAA